>CM076846.1:185349067-185668085 GCA_039519185.1 Astragalus membranaceus
TGCACAAGTTCATACATTGTTCTCTGACTCGTTTTCTCTGTGATGTTGGAAGTTTGAGTTTCAGAATTCTGTGTGAGTTTGTGACCCGTTTTTCCTATGAAAAACTACTATTTATACAAAGAGGGAAACACAATAACTAACTAACTGTACATAGAATTTGAAAAATGGTAACTGCCATGTCTTCGACCAACCACAATAACTACGCCATTTCGACAACGAGCACTTGACTTCTGATCTATCACTAATTTTCTTCTCGTCGAACCATTGGCTTCAATTCTTCAATTTCTTCTAAGTTAAGCACTGTGTCGAACATTCTTGGGAAAAATTCTCACTGTCGAAATCAACACCTTTCCTCTTGAAATTAGCAAGTCAAACCTCGTTGACTGCATTTAATTGAGCCTGTCGAAAATGCAGGCTAACAAGTTGCCCCCCAAAAATGTCTTTTTCGACTGAGTTTTAAATGAAGGCAGAAAATGACGTTTTTGAAATTACAATCAACAGCTTTATGTTGAATCTTATGACGTCACTACCATCAATTTTCAGAATTGAAAAGACACTTCCAGTAAAGTTACTTTATGGCGCTGTTTTCTCAGACTTAGTGGGCCGCGTTTTGTGTTGTAAACTCCCCACTACTTATTGCAAATAACCGCTCTTTAAAGAAAAACCAAAGGTTTACCTTTTCTCTCTCTTGCTAAAATAGCTATAAAAGGAACTTCTCCATTTCATTTTCCCTTTTTTACTCTCTCTGCTTCTGCAAACCCTTTTCTTCTTCCTTGCGAAATCCAGCGTCTACGCACCAGAAAAACTCCATTTGCGAAGCTTCATTTCTTCATCCAACACTACGCGACCTCTATTCTTGTAAAACCCGAACAGTGAAGCAGCGAAACCACTTGAAAAACTCAAAACTACCATTAATGGCGTCATCTTTCAACGTTCAAGCTTCTGGCACTATAGCTTCTGGAAAACAGCCTTTCGTTGCTGAACCAGCTTTGACAGAAGAAGAAGCAAAATTTTTGCAATCTCAGGTACTAATTCCTTCTCCTAAGCCTTACAATCATGCATTCTTAGGTCCTCTTCCTCACCCTGGTGATGATTCTGACAAAATTAAAGAGGTTTTCCCTAGCTATCATAGATATAGCCCTAGTATTTTCAACAAAGGACCATATGTGATGGATTTCATGAGTAACCCAAATAGGGCTTTTAGGTCTTCACCACCAGTCGACAAGAATCACCCACCTTACTTTAACTGGCTTAACAAAATTGAGTCGAAGAAAGGAGAAACCTGGAAAGCACAAGGCATCTTCGACCTGATTCAGCTGTCGAGATATGGGCCTAGATATCAAAGCCCGATGCTTATTGCAGCTTTACATTTTTGGGAGCTGACCACCAATAGCCTACATCTGAAATGTGGCATGCTCACTCCTACTCTGTTATATGTGGCTGCCATAACTGGACTTAAACCAATAGGAGAAGTTTTCGACCCTAACACTATTGGCAACAACCATGAATTCGACTTCAAGCGTGCTTCTTTCAAAGGATACATTGAAGAAAAACATGTCATCACCACTGAAGAAGTTTCTGACGAAGAACACATTGCTTTTCTCACTTTTTGGCTCTCCTTCTATGTTTTCTGCTCTTCGTCACTCCAAGTGGCAAAAATGTACATTCCTTTGGCCATTCAACTACATGAGTAAACCTTGGCCAACTTATTTTAGGATCACTTTATGAAGGCTTACGACAAGGAGTTCATGCATTAAAAAAACTCAAGCCTGAAGGAAACTACTTGGTCTCTGGACCAGTTTGGTTGTTCCAATTGTGGCTTCTTGCCACTTTTGAGTCGAAGCTGCAAATGTACATTCCTGAAGACTATACTGAAATGGTTGAAACGAGGAATGTCGAAGGAATTAGGCTTGCTCTTCTAAAGCCTATAGAGATAGGGGTATCTCCACAAGACTTGTTCTCCAAAGCATTCAACATGTTCATGAATTGCGAAGATTTCGCTCCTTCAATGGCACCTTTCGGCAAAAGGACTCATGGACCAGACTGGTTTAAAAGAGAATTTCCTGCAACTTCTTTTGTCGACGAAGAAGAAACCAACCAGATTTGGGAAGCCTTTTTAACTCCAAAATTTCTGTCAGCTAGAATAGCACCTGGAAAAGCTACAGCTCTATTTGGTGCGTACGCATATCACCCAAGCCTGGTCGCAAGACAATTTGGGTTATGTCAGCTTCGACCAAGTCCTTTTTTCAGATCTAGGAAAGACATGAGACTGCCAGAAAATGAAGAAGAATGGAAATAATGCCTCAACAGCTTTGCCAATGGCCCTTTTAACTTTGACCCCATTGGGTTTGAGCCTTTATTTTCTTGCACCAAAGAATTTTCAAAGTGGTGGAAAAAGTATTTTAAAAGAAAATCTGCTGATGTCGAAGAGGCTACATTGTTGTCGAATCTAATCTCTGCTTTTCCATCTTCGCAAAAAAAGAAGACCAAACTAAAATGTACGCACATTCAAGAAATTCAAACATTTCAAAAATACTTTGAAACTGTATATGATCCAAATAATCTTAGTCGAACTGTTTCTCAAGCTGCAAGAGTTTTAAAACAAAATCTTCTCGACAAAATTCCAACAATGGTCTTTCCATCTTATGTAACTGATAAATACTCTTTTGCTTTAGCACACAACAAACTTAAATTCCCGCCTTTGCCAACCAGTAAACTGGCTTTGGCATTTCGACCACCACTTCCACAATGGTTGATATGTGGTTCGATTATGGCGTTAAACAATTTTCTTTCAAATAAAATAGCTGAGAAAGTAGTTCCGACTAAACATAATATATACACGTTTGAGGGTAATCTACATCTGGATATTCAGCATGTTCGAGTCACATCTACTGTCGAAACGGGTGATGTATAAAACTCTTAGAAAAAAATTAATTTTCCTTTCATGCATGACTTATTAACGTAACTGTCGAATGTTTGCAGCTGTGCCTATTTCACCCACTCCAACAGATGACACAACAACATCAACAAAGAAGGTGACGAAGAAAGGTACTGGTACCTCGTCAAAAAGACCAAACAGCTCTACTACTGCCACTCCTTCCAAGAAAACCAAGAGGATTGACACCATAGTTGTGAGTGATGAATCAGAGCTCGAAATCCTTAACTTCTTTGTTTTATAACAGTTATGCATTTTCTTGTTTCTTACTAACATGAGTATCGAATTTTCAGCCTGATGAACCAGTAAACAATCCCAAACAAAATGAGGCTTCCAAATCTCAGGTCGAAAGAGAAAAGAAGAAGAAGAACTCTCAAGATGCTTCAAAGGTTTCTTCTAAGACTATCAAACAAACGCCTGTCGAAAAGAAGCAACAAGGCGAAAGCACTCAACAACAACAAGTCTTGGAGAAGCCTTTAAAGAGGAAAGTACTCAAGAGACCTGAGAGCGCACATTCTCGTGTCGAAGGAGACACTTCAAATGTACTATTAACCTTCTATTTATTCTTCTTTTTAACAATTTTAGTTCATTATGACAAGATATTTATCAATTAATTTTGAACACGAACCTGAAAACAGCAATGTTGAGGTACCACCAAAACAACCAACACCAACTTCGACCCTCTCTCCTTCTAAAACAACCATACCTGAACAAGGTGTCGAAAAGAAAGATCAAAGAGGTGTTGATACATAGATGATCGAAACCCAAGACCAAACTCAACAGCAACCAACTGATGAAGCAATGGTCGACCCTACAACTCAAATCCAACAACATGGAGGCAATGATGAACTGGTCGAAAACACTGACCAAAATCAGCCACAAAAAGGTAATGACAACAGGGTCGAAAACAATGACCAAAATCCTGACATCGACATGGAAAACAATGGTCCACCTTCACCTCAAAACCAGAACGAAGGAGAAGAAGAAAAAGAAGAAAGTGTTGAATCAGTCGAAGATGAGGAGGATGAAGAAGAGGAATCTCCAAGAGATTCAGAACAAATTGGTGAGTCTCCACAAGGTATTAACTCGCCTGAGGCCATACCTTCGACCAACAACACCATCAGTCAAGAAAAATTAGGGGAATTAAAGAGTAAGAATCCCCCTTGAAGCTCTGAAGTTGATGTTGAGTAGCAGATCTGCCTCGATTGAGAACAAGCGAAGTTCTTTGACTACTTCTGTGTGCAGGATTTCTAAAAGCTCAAGAGAAGACCTTCTTCGAGAACTTCGAGCCAAAGTCTTAGAAATAGATTTGTTCCAAACCATTGAACAAAATCATATGGTCGTTTATGAAATTAAGAACTTGCTGAACAAACTTAACAAATCAACATCCAGCAAATCTCTCATTGGCTTCCTTGTCGGATTTGAGGTTCTTCTGGAGAAAATTGCAAGGGACTTTCAAAAGAGAAAGAATGTTGCTGCAAATAAAGAGCGTGAGGCTAAACTTCAACAGGAAGAATGGGCTGCAGTCGAAGCGTCAGATGCTAAAATTTCGTCACTGGAACTCCAAGCAGCAAATGATGCTAAAAAAATAGCTGAATGTGATGTTAACATTTCAAAGTACCAGGAACAAATCAAAACCTTGCAGTCGAAGATTAAGGCAGAAGAAAAGAAGAAAGCTTCCATTCGAAAGAGAACTTCCGATTCTTTGGAAGCTGCACTTCGATCTGAAGCAACTTTGGCTATTGAGCACCTAGAAAGGGCCAACAAACATGAGGCAGCAATTCAGAGATTGGTCGAAGACGAAGCTCTCATTGCTGCCAGACTGGATCATGCCAAGATTGTTTTTGAGAAACTTAAAGCTAATCTTGTAATTTAAATTTCAGCTTTCCTTGTTTCTGCATTTTTTCTTTTTTTATCCACTTTGTACTTCGACAATGTTCTTTGGCATTCAAACTTTCGACATGCCATATTTAAATTTCTTCGTTACTTCTTAACCTTGCGTTATTCTAACTTCCTGCAATATTGGCTCATATCTTTTTAAATACTTGCCATTTATACGCAAAATTCGATTATCAGCGCCTAATTCTTCGACTTCGTAAGCACCGTTTGAAAATACTTGTAAAATTTTAAATGGTCCTTCCCAATTTGGTG
This sequence comes from Astragalus membranaceus, assembly GCA_039519185.1. NCBI lineage: Eukaryota > Viridiplantae > Streptophyta > Magnoliopsida > Fabales > Fabaceae > Astragalus > Astragalus membranaceus. Next base: position 185,354,154 of record CM076846.1, read on the forward strand.
ACCATTTACCTAAGACCCTATCTTTCTTGTCCATAGGTAAAATAACTTTCCTAACTAAGTCTCCCAAAGCGAAGGTTTTCGACTTAACCTTCCTAACTAAGTCTCCCACTCTTTCTTTTTGCCTTGTAAGAACATCTAACGCAGTTAATCTTTCTTCGTCTAAGTCCACCAATTCGTCTAACATCATATTCCAATAATGATCAGATGGAATTTCAATCTGTCTTTGAATTTTGGTTGACTGTAAACAAATTTCGACTGGCAACACTGCATCATGCCCAAATGTAAGCTTCAAAGGAGTAGTATTAATTGACTCTCTAGGAGAATTTCGACAAGCCCATAACACTTGACCAAGAGTCTTATGCCAATTCTTAGGCTTCTGCCCAATATGTTTTTTGATCAAGTCAATGATGATTTTGTTGGCTGCTTCGACTTGACCATTTGCTTCTGCATAATATGGCGTCGAACTTAATAATTTGAAACCATTCTCAGAGGTAAATTCTACCATTTTTTGACCAATAAACACCGAACCTTGGTCTGTAGTAATGGTTTCTAGAATACCAAACCTATACAAAATATGGTTTTGAATGAAATTAATCACCGCCTCTTGATTAACACTGGGTAAGGGAATAGCTTCTACCCACTTAGTAAAATAATCTATCCCAACTAATATGTAACGATGGCCCTTCGACGAAGTTGGCTTAATCTCGCCAATTAAATCTAAGGCCCAACCTCTAAATGGCCAAGGTTTTACTATCGAATGTAACTCACTTGCAGGTACATGTTGCACCCCTGCATGCTTTTGACATTCTTGGAAACCTTTAGCAAATTCTATGTAGTCTTTCAACATAGTTGGCCAGTACACACCTTGTCGAAACAAGAGCCATTTCATTTTATGCCCTGCTTGATCAGATCCACATGCTCCACTATGAGTATTGGATATTGCTAAATATAACTCACTTTCACTAAGACATTTAAGCAAAACTCATTCAGGAGTCTTCTTGAACAATTCATTTCCAATAATCACATAACTTAAGGCTCTATACTTGGTTTTCCTATTAGTTATTCCTATTGGATTTTCCAAGTATTCGACAATTTGCTTTCGCCAATCATCATTCGACATATTGTCAATGGCAAAAACTTCAAAATGCTGAAAATTTTCATGACAATCTTCATTTGCAATAATTGGAGGTGATAATACTTCCTCTGCCCCCCCCCCCAAGTTTTGGCGTTGACAATTCATTTAAAGGATAATCTGTCGAAATTAGTCTCTTTTATTTCTATTAGTTCTTCTAATTTTTCTTTCGAGACTCTATAGCCTGAAGCAATCTGTGCCAAATCATTTGCCTCTTGATTGTCAATTCCAGGCACATGCTTTATGTTAACAATGTTAAAACGTTTTAACAAAGCATTGGCAGCAACAAAATACACTATTAGATTTTCCTTAATGCATTTATACTCTTTAGTTAACTGCTTCACAACTAATTCAGAATCGCCCTTAATTTCGACATGTTTTTCCCCCAAGTCGAGCAAAATCTCAAGTCTTGCTATCAAGCCTTCATATTCAGCCTCATTATTGGTGCAAAAACCTTCGATCTTATACTTATACTTCCTTGGTATTTTTATTGGAGAAACAATCAGAATTCCAATTCCAGAACCATTTTTATGGCTAGAACCGTCGAAGTATAACTTCCAAGGCTGAATATCCACTAAATTTAATGGGACCTCGACAAATGAGTGATCGACGATAAAATCATCCACAATTTGGCCTTTAATAGCTTTTAAAGGCTGGTAAGTTAGTGAATACTCAGAAAGCGCTAAAGCCCATTTACCAATTCTACTATGTAATATTGGTTTCGATAGCATATGTTTAATAATATCAAAATGCGAGTAAACATACACATCAACAGGCTTTATATATTGCTTTAATTTTGTACAAGAGAAATACAAGCATATGCACAACTTTTCTATTGGATGATACCTAGTTTCAACGTCATTTAAAACTCTACTGAGGTAATAAATGGCTCTTTCGACACCATTTTCATCCTCTTGTGCTAACATGCTACCTATTGACAATTCTGATGCTGCTGTTTGCGTTTGTGTGTGTTAGTTGCAATATCTGTGCAAGTATACACGTCGTACAAGTAATAAAGTGGATAAAAAGTAAGAGATCGTTCCCACGAGGATTGATATACTTTCAGAGTTCAAGTCTTCAAAACACAAGTGAAACAAGTAATAAATCGGCACTAAAGGTTGGTATTAAGACTAAGAACGTAAGTAAAGCAAGTAATTAAGAAGTGGTTGTGAATATGGAAGAGTATGAGTTGGATTGCTGCATGCAAGTAAATCTCCTCTAGTCAGACGTTATAACGTTTACACGTTAACACGTACAAATGCTATGTTGTATAGACGTTATAACGTTTGAACGCTGTTGCAAAAGAGCTGTGCTTTTTAGTCACAAAAACGTCAGAGCTTCAAGTACTAGAATTCCTATGTCTAGGTTCTAAGTAGGCCTACTCCTGTATTTTAAGTACCCACAGCAATGTTCTATGAACTATTATCCATTCTATGTCTAGACTTAGATAAAAATGTCTAAATGTCTTTAGTGCACCTTTTCATTCACATAAATCTTTGAGTTGTTTTCATAGACCATGTCTGTACCTATGAATCTACTTATTTTAAGTGGCCAGTTCAAAACAAGTTTGGAAATATTAACATGCAAAGATTTAAAACGCATAAACATCAATACTTCATAGCATTAGACTAAGGGTTCATTACATGCAAAACAACAACCCAACTACAAATGCTTAGCTCATGCTGAGCATCTTTACAGAAAGAAGAGGAGTTGGAATCCAAATACCGTACATAGAGAAAAGGAGACTAAACGCAAAAGATACGCCTAAGTAGCCTTCCTTCATGCACGCTGTAGAGACGTTGCAACGTCTGAGCTTCACAGAATGGGTGCGAATGGAAATAAAAAGAATGGAGTTTGAGGGGAGTTCGAATGAAGAAGTCTGTGTCCAGAACTTCTCTAGAAAAACTATCTCTGAAAATGGAGGAAGGTGGATGATGAATGGATGGATCGATCCCAGTGATGCCCCCTACCTTTCCTTTTGTAGAGAGAGAATAGCCAAGGCACAAGGGGGTCACATGCTTGCTGATGTCATTCCCCACCTTCCAGGCTTGCTTGCGAGTTGACTCTGTTCTGAAATGACACTGCACTGCTACAGTGCGTCAGCCGCGTCAGCGCTGAGGAGAGAGAAGATCTTCTTCATTTCTAGATCTTTGACCATCATTTCTTGTGCGCCAAAAATAAGGTATTTCTTTCTTGCTCTGCTGCCTTTCTTCAGACGTGATGAGGGACGTTGCCACGTTCAGCTCACTGCACAAACACAAGAAGCATCAAAATGTTCACAAAGGCGCCAATTGGCACCAAAATACCTAGAATTTGTAATTTAGCCCCCTTTCTAACTAAAAAAGCAATAAACTAACAGAAACTAAATAAAAACAACCTATTATTGCCAGAGAACTTGCATGATTTAACTTTGAATAAGTATAAATAACTCATATAAATATGAGTTATCACACCCCCAAACTTAAGCCATTGCTTGTCCTCAAGCAATCCAAACACAACATATGAAAAGATGCGTGGAATTAAACACACCAGCAGTTTACACCCTGTTCATTCATTTGATCAAAAATTTTCCTCAAGGGGCTAATTCCTTCAGACTTACACTACACACTCACGCACCAATGCACAATTACATTCTAGATTCATTACTGCCCAAAGTGAGTGTGTGATCTCTGTATCAATTCTATTCCTAGCCAGGTTCAAAGGCTACCCTAGCTTATGAAAGAGTGGTTTTCATTATGGTGAGGGTATAACATTTTTCAAAACAGAGAGTAGGCTAACATTTTCACATAAGACATGAGGGTTATTTTAAGCACGACAAAGGGTCTTAATTGGATGCTAGGACTAGATTAGTGCAACTACTTTTCTGACTCACACAACACACACAGGACTGCAATCTCCTTATTGCTAAGCAACCTTCATTTGATTCACTTCAATTTGGGGTTTTTTTTTTAGACTATTTTGGATTGAGGCGCCCAGTATTTGTTTTGGGAGATTGCAGCAAACACAGAGAACATGTGGATTTTTCCACTTATTTGAAACACACACACTTTTTGGTCTTTTTGAAGTAGACGTTATAACGTTTGATAACACAGAACACAACACAAAAACACACACGGCATACGTTATAACGTTATGGGTAGACGTTACAACGTTGCACTCACACTACACAAGCACTAATCATCCTACAGTCTTTGCACCCAGCCTTAGCACAACCTGATATACCCCCAAACTTAGTTTCTACTGCTACTCTAAGTTTTTAATCAAGTTTCACCATCACCATAGTCAACCAAAACTAGCTTTTGCATCACATAGTCCCTAGCTAACTAGGTTTTCTTCAAAACAGAGCTTGTGTGGAAGCAGTAATCAATTCTATTCATCTAAGCATGCATCAGCTACTCACACAAATTCACACACAGTCATTCCTAGGTTCAGCCCAAAGAGAAACATTTTTGATGATTACTAGAGTAGGGAAGTAAACTGATTTTGCATTTGATTCTATGCATACACAAAACATAAAAATGATCCTCCCCCCAAACAAAAAGATGAGCAGTGTCCCCACTGCTCACTGATTTTGAAAAAAAAAGGAAGAGGAACATTCACACACAACAGAAACAAACAAACTACTGACTACTAACTATCCAGACGTTGTCACGTATGGTCAGCTATTTATTCATACTGAAATTAAAACTATAGCGAGCCTACTGCTAAAACGAGGGCTAACTTACTTGTTCAGAACACCAGACCTGAGCCTTCCACTCTGTCTGGCTGGGATGCCTGCTTGAGCAGTCTTCTTTTTCTTTTCCTTCTTCTTCTTCTCGCCTGCACCATCACCAGCATCAACTGAAACTTCAGTTTCTTGGGACATCTTGGCACTGCTCTCAGCAACTCTTTTCTTTGCTTTTTCCCATGCTTTCTGTTTTTCCAGCTCTGCAGGATTAACCTGTTGTTGGTCTTTGGGGTCCACCTGGGCTTGTTCTCCCACTGGCTCTTGAGACGTTGTAACGTCTGCAGCTTTTTCAGTAACAACAGCAGGAGCATTCTCTGAACCACTAGCAGCAACAAATGCTGCACTGGTAGCTGTGACTGGCTTGTCTTTAGCAGCTTCAGATTTCTTCCTTACCTGCAACTTTTGCCTTTTGGTTGGAGGAGCATCAGCCAGTTGTTCTTCTTCTTTACCAGGTCTGGTTTCTTCACTTGCAGCAGCTAATTCATGCCTTTTCTTCTTCCCAAATGGATTCTGGGTGGGTACAGTCTTGACTCTTTGCTTTTTGGGTGGGGGAATGAGTTGTGGGTCTGGGTTACTTCCAACATCAGTTGGTTCAGACGTTGCCACGTCTGGACTGGTTACTTCTTGAGTGGATGGTTGTGAAGGTTCTTTAGTTGGTTCCGGTTGAGTGGGGGTTGGTTCTGAAATGGGTTGATCTTGAGGTTCAGATTGTGGTGTTTTGGGGATGTTTTGGTCATGGGTGGATTGTTCTTTAGGTGAGGGTTGGGGTTGTTTGACTTTTGGTGATGGAGGTGTGGTCTTGGCTGGTTCTTTGAGTGTTTGGGTTGGTGGAGAGTCAGCCTCAATATCAGTCTTATCACTGGAGCTTCCTTTTTCTTCAGAATGTGTTTCTTCCTCATCATCACTTAGGATTTCCCTGCTCACCTTCATTGATTCCTCTGCATCACTCTCACTGATGCTATCCAGATCAGCTGATTTGAGCTCTTCTTCCTCACTACTTACCTTCTTCTGTTTTTTCTTCGCTGGGCTCTTTCTTTTTGTGGCTGGTTTTCTTGTTTTCTTAACTCTTTCCTTCTTAACTGCCCTGAGGTTCATTGTGGATAAGGGTATATTGTCTTCATCTTCCCCTTGCATCCAATCTGGAAGTACTGGTTCTTCAATCACCATCTTGCCTTTTGTTGTCTGCGCATTCACCTTCTTTTGCCATTCAAACTGCTCCTTGACAAACTTGGCTAGGCTGTTTTGCTGGTCCACCAGACGTTGTAACGTCTGTGCATCAACTGACATGGTAGCATCTGCAGCTCTCTGCCTAGCTTTGAACTTTGTAGAGAATGCTCCTTGGGGTTCCTCTCTTAGCTCAGAGGCTTCAATCTCCACTCCAGCCTCCATGCAGAGATCAGTGATTAAGCAGGGGAAGTATAGGTATCCATCCTTCCTGTTCTGCCATTTGTTTATCTCCCTATTGATGAGCTTACCTACTTCAATCTTATCTCTTGACATAATAGCATCAATAGCAATCAGCCTCTCCTTATCAACCCAGAGAGTGTGGGAAGTGGGTATCAAGCAGTGCCTAATGAAATGAAACCAAGTGCTGGCCTCATCACAAAGGTACCTTTTTAAAATTTTGAATTCATTCCCATGGTCGCCTCTTCGCTCCCAAACAGCTCCTTCAACACATATTCTTTCTTTGATTTTAGTCATCTCCGCCACTCCGTAAGTCTTTTGCTTTACCTCAACTGCCTTGCCATAGTACCCCAGCCCAAAGTAGTCATTTATGACCCTTACACCAAATTTGACTTCTTCTCCGCGAACAATGGAGGTGCTTGTAAGCTCTCCATTGTTTCTTTCAACGATTCCTTTGTAGAAGTCATGCACCAGAGTTGCAATGTACTCTTTTCTGTGAACCACAAATTTCTGCCATCCTAATGCTGCCACTGTTGAGAGAAAGTCAGGATTTGGGTTTTCCAAGCTGAAGCCCCTTTCTGGTAGCAAAGCTTTCTTCTTTGAAGGAATGGGGATTTCTGGAATTTGGTCGGAAGAAGAACCTAGGTTAACATTCTTTCCTTTGCCAGATGATTTTACTGCAGTTTGCTTGGTTTTTGTCATGGTGATTGAATGAGTTTTCTGGAGAGTGGAGGATCTGAGATTTGTGATTTGGGGGAAGGGATAAGATTGCGGTTTCTGAAAGTGTCTGCAGGTGGTTTTGATGATTATAACTGTTGTGTGTTTATTGGGAAGGGTTTATGGGAAGTTGAGAAGTAGGTGGTGGCGTGGGCTTGGAAAAAGGGGTAACCGTTGAGAAGTGACGTCATGATCACTTCGGCAGTCACGTCTTTGAAAAAAAATATTTTCATTTAAAATTTTTCATTTGAAAACTGCTTGACTCATTTTCTTTTCTTTTTCATTTAAAATTTTACCCAGACAGCAAACGTGACAACGTCCTAGACATGCAAAGACGTTATAACGTTTACCATACTTTAATAACTTGAGTCCTTAATCTCTCCTACCTTCAGCTTCCATTCCTGCACTAAACAAAAATTTGAAGACACAAAATTGTTGGTTAGTTAAAACCATTGGGTTGCCTCCCAAGAGCGCTTGCTTTAAGAGTCTTCAGCCAGACTATTCCCTCTTTAATTCAGGGAGTGTTGAGAGCCACTGTGGTCTTGTCCCTAACCACATGTTCTCCATGGTATTGTTTCACTCTTTGGCCATTGACTTTGAAAGTGGAATTAGTTTTCTCATCAAACAAGTCCACAGCACCATGGGGATAGACTTTTACCAGTTTGAAGGGTCCTGACCATCTTGATTTTAGCTTTCCAGGGAACAACTTTAACCTTGAATTAAACAGCAAAACTGGTTGTCCCTCTACTAGCTCCCTTCTTTGAATTTTCTGATCGTGCCACTTCTTGGTTTTCTCCTTATAGATTGCTGAATTCTCATAGGCAGTGTGCCTGAATTCATCTAGCTCATTTAGTTGAAGGAGTCTTGCTTCCCCAGCCTTTGAATGATCTAAGTTCAGTTGCTTCAGTGCCCAGTGAGCTTTGTGCTGGAGTTCAATAGGCAGATGACAAGCTTTTCCGAAGACTAGCTTGTATGGTGACATGCCCAATGGTGTCTTAAATGCTGTTATGTACGCCCACAGTGCATCATCAAGGTGCAGGGACCATTCTTTCCTGTTTGGACCAACCATCTTCTCAAGTATCCTTTTAATTTCTCTGTTGGAGATTTCTGCCTGACCACTTGTCTGAGGGTGATAAGCTGTAGCAATCTTGTGCTTCACTCCGTACTTAGCTAATAAGTTCTCAATTAGCTTGTTACAGAAGTGAGAGCCTTCATCACTGATTATAGCTCTTGGAGTACCAAATCTTGTGAAGATATTTTGCTTAAGGAATTTGCTGACTGATTTGGCTTCATTATTGGGCAATGCAATAGCTTCCACCCATTTTGATACATAATCCACAGCTACCAAAATGTATAAGTTTCCATGAGACATAGGAAATGGCCCCATGAAGTCCATTCCCCAAACATCAAACAGTTCCACTTCAAGGATATTTGTCAATGGCATTTCTTGCTTGTTGGAGATGTTTCCAGTTCTTTGGCATTTATCACAGTTCTTCACCAATTCATGAGCATCTTTGAAGAGTGTTGGCCAATAATATCCTGACTGTAACACCTTTGCTGCAGTTCTGGTTCCTCCAAAATGTCCTCCATAAGGTGATGCATGACATTGTTGTAACACATGAAGTTGTTCCTCTTCAGCAAGGCATCTCCTAAGCAACTGATCTTGGCACATCTTGTACAGATAGGGCTCATCCCAAAAATATTGCTTCACGGTGTGGAAGAATTTTTTTCTTTGCTGATGGTTGAAATTCACAGGCACAATCTTGCTGACTAGGAAGTTGACTATATCAGCATACCAGGGTGCAGTAGCATTAGACGTTATAACGTTTGAAGAAATTGCCATAGACGTGGTAACGTCTTCAGCTACAGTGGCTACTGTCAGCAGTTTTTCATCAGGGAAATTTTCTTTTATCTCTTCTGCACCTGTACCTGCATCAACATTCTCAAGCCTAGAAAGGTGATCGGCAACTTGGTTCTCCACCCCCTTTTTATCATGAATTTCCAAGTCGAATTCTTGAAGGAGGAGAACCCATCTGATGAGTCTTGGCTTTGCATCTTTTTTAGCAATCAAATACTTGATGGCTGAGTGATCAGTAAAAACAATAACTTTTGCACCCACCAAGTATGATCGAAATTTGTCAAAAGCAAACACAACAGCCAGTAACTCTTTCTCAGTTACAGTGTAATTTAATTGGGCATCATCTAAGGTTTTACTAGCATAATAGATAGAGTGAAAAATTTTGCCATACCTTTGACCCAATACAGCTCCCACAGCGTAGTCACTCGCATCACACATTAATTCAAATGGTTTGGACCAGTCAGGAGTGACTATCACAGGAGCTGTTACAAGGGAAGTCTTTAATTTCTGGAAGGCTTCATGACATTGCTCATCAAAATTGAAGACGTTATCACGTTGCAGCAGCAGACACAAAGGTTTGGAAATTTTTGAGAAATCCTTGATAAACCTTCTGTAAAAACCAGCATGCCCTAAGAAACTTCTAATACCTTTGACGGTAGTAGGTGGAGGTAATTTGTCAATAACATCAATTTTTGCTTTATCAACCTCCAACCCTTTCTTTGAAATCTTATGCCCCAAAACAATTCCTTCTTGAACCATAAAGTGGCATTTCTCCCAGTTGAGCACTAAGTTGGTCTCTTCACATCTTACTAGAACTCCTTCTAAGTTATCCAAGCATGCCTTGTATGAGTCTCCATAGACTGAAAAGTCATCCATGAAAATTTCCATGGATTTTTCAATAAAATCAGAGAATAAAGCCATCATACACCTCTGGAATGTTGCAGGAGCATTACACAGCCCAAATGGCATCCTCCTGAAGGCAAAGGTACCATAAGGACAAGTGAATGTGGTCTTCTCTTGGTCTTCAGGCACAATAACTATCTGGTTATATCCTGAGTAACCATCAAGGAAACAATAGAATTCTTTTCCTGCAAGTCTATCCAACATCTGATCAATAAATGGCAGAGGAAAATGGTCCTTCTTGGTTGCTTTGTTCAGCTTCCTGTAGTCCATACATATCCTCCATCCAGTCACTGTCCTTGTTGGAATCAATTCATTTTTGTCATTGGTCACCACTGTAACTCCACCCTTCTTTGGTACACATTGAACTGGGCTCACCCATGAGCTGTCACTGATTGGGTAGATGATTCCTGCGTCTAACCATTTGATGATTTCCTTCTTGACCACCTCTTTCATTATTGGGTTCAATCGCCTTTGCCCTTCAATGCTGTTCTTCGCATTCTCATCCAAGACGATTCTGTGCATACAAATTGTGGGACTGATACCCTTGATATCTGCCATTTGCCAACCAATGGCTTTCTTGTGTTTTTTCAAGGTGCTAATTAGATCACTTTCCTGCTCTTGTGGGAGATTAGAAGAAATGATCACAGGTAAAGAATCATTTTCCCCTAAAAAGGCATACTTCAGGTGATCAGGTAACACCTTCAGTTCCAGCGTGGGTGGTTCTTCAATGGAAGGAACTATCTTCTTGAGATTGGAGTCTTCTTGCCCCAAAGATTCATACTTCTTTCTCCACGCCTTGGGTACAGGAGAGTCAGACGTGACAACGTCTACAGTTGACGTTGTAACGTTTTGCGGAACAACTTCTTCTGCTAACAACTCTTGAATCTCATCATTGCCCAGAATTTTCTCCAAGTGGTCATTATCTTTATTGAATTGTTTTTGAACCACATGGTCAAGGGCAACCACAAATGAGCATTCTTCTGTGTTAGGTTCAGGATACTTGAGTGCGTTAAGGACGTTGAACTTGACTTCTTGGTCATTGACTCTCATGATTAATTCTCCTTTCTGCACATCAATGAGTGTCCTTCCAGTGGCTAGAAATGGTCGCCCCAAGATGATAGGAACTTCCTTATCTGCATCAAAATCTAAAATAACAAAGTCCACTGGAAAAACAAATTTGTCAACTTTAATCAAAACATCTTCTAATATGCCCTCAGGATAAACTCTACTTTTATCAGCTAAGGTAAGACTTAAAGAAGTAGGTCTGGCAGTTCCTATACCAAGTTTATCATAAATGGACTTGGGCATCAAGTTAATACTTGCCCCCAAGTCACATAAAGCTTTGCCAAGGTAAAAATCTCCAATGGAGCATGGTATAGTAAAACTGCCAGGATCCTTCAGTTTTCTAGGGAGTTTATTCTGCATAATTAAGCTGCATTCTTCAGTTAAAGCAATAGTTTCAAACTCCCCTAGCCTTCTTCTTTTGGTGATGATATCCTTTAGGAACTTGGCATAGTTTGGCATCTGCTGTAGAGCTTCTACCAAGGGAAGGTTTATGTGTAGCTGTTTGAGCATCTCCATGAACTTGCTGAATTGCTTGTCTTCATGAGCTTTCTTTAGTCTTTGAGGGTAGGGTGGAGGAGGATATTCAGGTACAAGCTTAGGAACAGTCTTGATTCCTGGTTCAGAACTAGACGTTGTAACGTCTGGCTTAGATATCACCATATCTGGAATATTCTTCTCTTTTTCTGCACTTTTGTTTTTCTCTTTTTCCTTCTCTGGCACCTCAGATTCCTTAGGCATAGATGGTTCAGGATACTCAGTGCCACTTCTTAATGAGATAGCATTTACCTGGGCATTCACCACATCTTTACCGTTTGACTTAGATGAAGATGGTGTTTCAGTTGTGGATGGAAGAGATCCATTCTGCCTTTGAGTAAGAGCTGAGGCTATCTGCCCAATTTGGTTCTCCAAAGTTTTGATTGAAGACTCATGGGTCTGTAAGGTTGCCCTACAATCGCTTATAAAAGTTTTCATCAAGGCTTCCAAATTGCTGTTGTTGTTATTCTGCATGTACTGCTTTTGTTGTTGAGGAGGAAATCCTGGGGGTATCGCTGGAGCAGTATCGCTAGCATTCAAAGAATTATTGTTTTTCCAACCAAAGTTTGGGTGATTTCTCCAATTTGAATTGTAGGAGTTGGAGTAAGGGCTGTTACCTTTGTTATGGGATACAAAGTTTACAGACTGAGGGTTATGGGGACACTCTTCGTAGATATGCCCTCCTTCACAATAGACACACACTACTCCCCCAAATGGTGTTGGTTCAACAGTTGCAGCGGTCTATTTTTCAGACGTTACCACATTTGGAGTACTCATGTTTTTAATCATGTTGGTCAGGGAAGCAACCTGAGCAGAAAGGCAGTTACTTCACTTATCTCATGGACACCGGCCTTCTTTTCGGGAGTGAATCTTTCAGAAGGCCAATGGGCATTATGAGTGGCTATGTCTCCAATAAGTCTGCATGCCTCAGAGAAAGACATGTTCAGTATGACACCTCCTGATGAAGCATCAAGTATAAGCCTGGTAGGCTGATCCAGACCATTATAGAAAGTCTCCATTTGAATGACCACGGGTATGCCATGGTGTGGGCACATTTTTAGTAATTCCTTCCATATTTCCCAAGCCTCAAACAATGATTCCCCTTCCCTTTGTTTGAAGGAAGTGATATCATTTCTCAACTTGGCATTTTTGTTGGTAGGGAAGTATTTTCCAAGAAATTTTTCAGCTAGCTCATCCCAAGTGTGAACTGAATTTGGCTCCAAGGAGTTCAACCAATTTTTGGCTTTATCCTTGAGAGAATATGGAAATAACTTCAATCGGAAGGCATCTTCTGGGACTCCAGGGATGATAAAGTTGCTGCACACATCCAAAAATTGCCTTAGATGTGCGTAAGGATCTTCTTGAGGGAAACCCCCAAATTGCCCTGCAGTCTGCAGCATTTGGAACATCATTGGCTTGAATTCAAAGTGACCAGTATGAATGGGTGGTCTTGCAATGCCTGTTTGTAGATGGGCAGGATTGAGCACAGCATAATCACGCATAGGCCTGTCTCTGTCGTTGACCATGTCTTGTGGCCCTGCGTTGATGAGTTGCTGTCTCTGCCAGTGTTCATCATCAACATATGTCTCTGTATGAGTCTGTGGTCCACGGCCACGTTCTCTACCTCCAGCATCAGAGTGCCTTCCTCCTCTTGGAGTACGTCCACCTCTAGAGCTTCTACCACCAGTACCATGTTCAGACATGGTTGGTGGCTGAAATTGCTGGTGTTGTTGCTGTCTTCTTAACCTTTGTTGTCTCCTTAGTCGCCTGAAGGTTCTTTCAGGTTCTGGATAGAACTCAGGCTCAGATCCACTCCCTGGTTCTGTTGAACTAGAGCTTGAACTGGAACTAAGCATACGCTGTAACGTTTACCTGTTCACTCACAGAAACAACAAACAACATAGCAGAATTCTTTCACCTAGTGTTTTAATACTTGTTGAGCAATAAAAGTTAAATTCAATCCCCGGCAACGGCGCCAAAAACTTGTTTGCGTTTGTGTGTGTTAGTCGCAATATCTGTGCAAGTATACACGTCGTACAAGTAATAAAGTGGATAAAAAGTAAGAGATCGTTCCCATGAGGATTGATTTACTTTCAAAGTTCAAGTCTTCAAAACACAAGTGAAACAAGTAATAAATCGGCACTAAAGGTTGGTATTAAGACTAAGAACGTAGGTAAAGCAAGTAATTAAGAAGTGGTTGTGAATATGGAAGAGTATGAGTTGGATTGCTGCATGCAAGTAAATCTCCTCTAGTCAGACGTTATAACGTTTACACGTTAACACGTACAAATGCTATGTTGTATAGACGTTATAACGTTTGAACGCTGTTGCAAAAGAGCTGTGCTTTTTAGTCACAAAAACGTCAGAGCTTCAAGTACTAGAATTCCTATGTCTAGGTTCTAAGTAGGCCTACTCCTGTATTTTAAGTACCCACAGCAATGTTCTATGAACTATTATCCATTCTATGTCTAGACTTAGATAAAAATGCCTAAATGTCTTTAGTGCACCTTTTCATTCACATAAATCTTTGAGTTCTTTTCATAGATCATGTCTGTACCTATGAATCTACTTATTTTAAGTGGCCAGTTCAAAACAAGTTTGGAAATATTAACATGCAAAGATTTAAAACACATAAACATCAATACTTCATAGCATTAGACTAAGGGTTCATTACATGCAAAACAACAACCCAACTACAAATGCTTAGCTCATGCTGAGCATCTTTACAGAAAGAAGAGGAGTTGGAATCCAAATACCATACATAGAGAAAAGGAGACTAAACGCAAAAGATACGCCTAAGTAGCCTTCCTTCATGCACGCTGTAGAGACGTTGCAACGTCTGAGCTTCACAGAATGGGTGTGAATGGAAATAAAAAGAATGGAGTTTGAGGGGAGTTCGAATGAAGAAGTCTGTGTCCAGAACTTCTCTAGAAAAACTATCTCTGAAAATGGAGGAAGGTGGATGATGAATGGATGGATCGATCCCAGTGATGCCCCCCTACGTTTCCTTTTGTAGAGAGAGAATAGCCAAGGCACAAAGGGGTCACATGCTTGCTGATGTCATTCCCCACCTTCCAGGCTTGCTTGCGAGTTGACTCTGTTCTGAAATGACACTGCACTGCTACAGTGCGTCAGCCGCGTCAGCGCTGAGGAGAGAGAAGATCTTCTTCATTTCTAGATCTTTGACCATCATTTCTTGTGCGCCAAAAATAAGGTATTTCTTTCTTGCTCTGCTGCCTTTCTTCAGACGTGATGAGGGACGTTGCCACGTTCAGCTCACTGCACAAACACAAGAAGCATCAAAATGTTCACAAAGGCGCCAATTGGCACCAAAATACCTAGAATTTGTAATTTAGCCCCCTTTCTAACTAAAAAAGCAATAAACTAACAGAAACTAAATAAAAACAACCTATTATTGCCAGAGAACTTGCATGATTTAACTTTGAATAAGTATAAATAACTCATATAAATATGAGTTATCAGCTGCTACATACAACTTCATTACTTTATTTCCAATTGGAGGAAACAGCGCCGCCGCTGGGAGGGGGGGCTCCCTCCCCGGTTTCTTCCCCTCTCCTCTCAGTGCTCCTTCTCCTCTAATCTGAGCTTCTTTTGGATCTGTTAAATATGTTGTTAAGCGATTTGGATCTCTTTGCGATCTAGATCTGGAGAAGTTCTTGCGCCGTCGCCGTTTCGTGTTCGACTTCGGTTGTTCCGATGGCTGTAAATTAATAAAAATGGGTTGGGCGCTGCTTGGGTTGGAACCGCCGTTGGGGGCTCCCTTTCATCGGATCTGATCTCCTCTGTGACGTCCACGGCCTCTCCCCCGAGGCGTTGCTGGTCGGATCTCCCTGTTGGTGGATCTGCGCGCTTTTGGAGGTACTATGGAGTGCTTCTGTTCGCGGTGGTTTGTGGCTCTGTTCGCGCATGGGTTGTTTCGGATGCGGTGTTTTTGCGGTGTTTCGCGGTGGTTCACGGTGGTTTGTCTGATGTTCGCAATGGTGGCCGTCGTTTCGGACTTTGGACCGCAGTCACGCCTCCTCTCCGTTTGTCGTGGGCACTTCTCCCTGTCGCTCGCGGTTTTGCTTGATTGTGCCATGGTGTTGGCCGGGGGCGCAAGGCCGCGGTGGTGGTTGATGGCTCGGCTACCTCGATCAAGCTAGGTGTTGTCGCGGTGTTGGCCTGTAGCACGACTTCGCGATGGTGGTTGGAGTCACGGCGCCGGATGTCTGGGGGTGTGCTGTCGGTGGGTGCTGATTCGATAGTTTGTACCTTGTCGGACGCCAGATTGCAGTTTGCAGATCGCCGGGCTCCTCCCCCTTTGCCTTCTGCTTCTTTACCCCCTCCCAATCGTCTCCGGGCCTCCACTTCTAACCTCGATACTTTGTGATGTGCTTAATGTGAGGATAGCGAGGTGATGCAGGCTGTTGTGGTTTGGAGTGTGAGTTCAGGAGGTGGTGGGTGGAGGTTGTGTGGGGACTCTCAGGTGTTGCCCTGCCTCCTTTCGGGTTTTCTGTTCGCCTTAGAATTTCTTCCGTTAGAGTTCTATGGTTGTTTATTTTAGAGGCCTTGTTGGGCATTCTATTATTGTCCTTATTACCAAGGGTTTTGGTCTAGTCCCCCCTTGTGCTTCTTATATCTCTATTTTATTAATAAATTCGGGCTGACTGCCTGTTTGATTAAAAAAAAATACTTTATTTCCAATAGGAGGTAACAAAATAGGAGGCTTCATCAAATAGCCCTCGATCTTGTCGAAAGCTTTTTGGTGTTCTAGATCCCATCTGAACACATCTTCTTTCTTCAATCAAAGTAATGGCGAAAAAACTTGTGTCTTACCACTTAGGTTTGAAATGAACCTTCTAAGGAAATTGATTTTTCCTAGTAACGACTGCAATTGTTTCTTTGTCGAAGGAGCTTTCGTCTCTAAAATTGCCTTTGTCTTGTTTTGATTTATTTCAATGCCTTTTTTGTGCACAACAAATCCTAAAAAGTCACTTGGACGTACACAGAAGGCATATTTAAGTGGATTCATTTTCAATCCATATTTTCTCATTCTTTCAAATGATTGTCGATGATGGTCTAAATGACCACTTTTTGATGAAGACTTAACAACTATGTCATCTATGTACACTTGCATAAAATTTTCTATAAAATCATGAAACATAGAATTCATAGCTCTTTGGTATGTAGCACCAGCATTTTTTAAGCCAAAAGGCATCACCACCCATTCATACACACCTAATTCCCCTGGCCATCGAAATGTTGTTTTTGATACATCTTCTTTAGCAATAAAAATTTGGTTATAACCAAAATAACCATCAAGCGTACTTAAATATTCAAAACCTGCTGCTGAATCAACAAGCATTTCTGCCACAGGCATAGGATATTGATCTTTGGGTGTAGCATTATTTAAATCCCTGAAATCTATGCAAACTCTAAGAGTTCCATTTTTCTTAATAACAGGAACTATATTTGCTAACTAATCTACATACCTGGCCGTTCTGATGAACTTGCTCTTGAGTAGTCTTTCGATTTCTGCTTTGATCTTAGACGGGATTTGTGGTGCAAATCTTCTTGGTGTCTACTTCACTGGCTTCTTCTCTGGTCGTATAGGCAGCTTCAATTCCACTACTTCTCGACTCAAACCTGGCATCTCATTGTAGTCCCAAGCAAAACAGTCTTTAACTTCCTTCAAAGGTTCAACAGTTTGCACCCTGAAAGCCTTGTCAATCTTTGCACTAATATATGTTGGCCTTTTTACAGGGCCATCTCCCAAGTCAACTTCTTCTAAGGGATCTCGTGCTTGCATTTTCTTGGTCGAACCCATTGTGTCCTTTTCAAAACCTAAAGGCTCATCATCATATACACAATCAAGCCTTTGGTCTTCGACCAAATCTTCCTTACTATTACTGTCACTGGCTTCAACTGGCTTCAGCAACCATTTGTTGACGTAAATCTGCTTCCAAAGCCGCTTTTTCTTTGTTTTCAGCCACATAGGCCGTAATTCTATCCCATGCATTGGGCTTAGACATAAATAAACTATTTATGGTCCATCCCACCCAGTAGGCTTGCAAAAGCCTCTTGGGTGATTATCTTCATCTATAACCTCCCTCTCCCAAATAAATCCATAATTTGGGTGAAGAGTAACTGAGGAAAACACATTATCTTGGTATACATAACCAAGATCAGAAGAAGAACATGGCGCAATGTTCGCCAATTGTTTGTTGAAAGTTTTCTTAGTGATAGTATTTACCTCCGCTTTGAAGTAACTCTGATCACCTTCAATGTTTTCGACCAAACCATCTTCTCTCCAAATAATGAGCCTTTGGTGAACAGTTGATGGTATTGCCCCCACGCCATGTATCCACTCACTTCCTAGCAACAAGTTGTAGTTAGACTTAGAAGGAACTACAAGAAACAACGTTGATCTTTTGATGCTACCCACAGCTAACTCGACTTCAATGGCCCCAAGTGAGTGGCCAGTTTTGCCTTCATAATTTGTGAGTACCACGTTGTGAGGCCTCAAATCCGTATCACATTTACCAATTTTCCTCAACAAATGTTGTGGCATAAAGTTTACAGCAGCACCACCATCGACCAAAATGTTGTCGACACCTTGTTTGCGGGTGTGTTTCTAGTCGCAATATCAGTGCAAGTATACACGTCGTACAAGTAATAAAGTGGATAAAAATAAGAGATCGTTCCCACGAGGATTGATTTTACTTTCAATGTTCAAGTCTTCAAAACACAAGTGAAACAAGTAATAAATCGGCACTAAAAGTTGATGTTAAGACTAAGAAAGTAGATAAAACAAGTAAACAAGAAGTGGTTGTGAATATGGAAAAGTATGAGTTGGATTGCTGCATGCAAGTAAATCTCCTCTAGTCAGACGTTATAACGTTTACACGTTAACACGTACAAATGCTATGCTGTATAGACGTTATAACGTTTGAACGCTGTTGCAAAAGAGTTGTGCTTTTCAGTCACAAAACGTCAGAGCTTCAAGTACTAGAATTCCTATGTCTAGGTTCTAAGTAGGCCTACTCCTGTATTTTAAGTACCCACAGCAATGTCCTATGAACTATTATCCATTCTATGTCTAGACTTAGATAAAAATGCCTAAATGTCTTTAGTGCACCTTTTCGTTCACATAAATCTTTGAGTTCTTTTCATAGACCATGTCTGTACCTATGAATCTACTTATTTTAAATGGCCAATTTCAAAACAAGTTTGGAAATATTAACATGCAAAGATTTAAAACGTATACACATCAATACTTCATAGTATTAAACTAGAGGTTCATTACATGCAAAACAACAACCCAACTACAAATGTTTAGCTCATGCTGAGCATCTTTACAGGAAGAAGAGGAGTTGAAATCCAATTACCGTACATAGAGAAAAGGAGACCAAACGCAAAAGATACGCCTAAGTAACCTTCCTTCATGCACGCTGTAGAGACGTTGAAACATCTGAGCTTCACAGTAGTGATTGCAAATGGAAATAGCGAAATGGAGCTTGAGAAGAGTTCAGATGAAGAAGTCTGTGTCCAGAACTTCTTTTAAAAAAAACTCTCTTTGAAATGGAGGAAGGTGGATGATGAATGGAATGATGTCTGTATGGATGCGTTCCTGCCTTTCCTTTTGTAGAGAGAGACTAGCCAAGGAACAAGGGGTCACATGCTTGCTGATGTCATTGCCCACCTTCCCAGCTTGCTTGTTAATTGACTCTGTTCTGAGAAGACACTGCACTGCTACAGTGCGTCAGCCGCGTCGGCGCTGAGGAGAGAGAAGATCTTCTGCACTTCTAGATCTTTGACTATTATTTCTTGCGCGCCAAAAATGAGATACTTCTATCTTGCTCTGCTGCCCTTCTTCAGACGTGATGAGGGACGTTGCCACGCTCAGTTTACTGCATGAAAACAAGAAGCATCAAAATGTTCACAAAGGCGCCAATTGGCGCCAAAAGGCATAGAATTTGTAATTTAGCCCCTTTCTAACTAAAAAGTGATAAACTAACAGAAACTTAATAGAAACAACCTACTATTGCCATAGAACTTGCATGATTTAACTTTGAATAAGTATAAATAACTCATATAAATATGAGTTATCACACCTATGTTGTTCACTTTAGCTTGAATGAACAAAGGTTTGAGATGGTTCATCATTCCACAATCTAGTTTCTCAAATATAGCATGTTGTTCTTCGACACAACCATTCTTCAGCACATAGTAACAAATTGGTTTATAAGTAGTCTCTTCGTCGAAATCTTCATCGACATCATTCACTTCGGAAACTACATCATACTCAATTGGTAGAATTGAGACCACATTGCATAGGACACCAAAGTCCGACCCAGAATCAGCAAAATCAGACTCCATTTCTTCGTCTAAGTCAAAGCATTCTTTGATTGCTGAGAGTGGAGGAAATATCCTCTCAGTAGCTGGCTTTCTAGCCACTTCGACAGCCACTTGCTTACCTTGTTTTTTGTTAGAACTCTCTACTTGTCCTGCACCAATAGGTTTCTTTTGGCGTTGGTGTCTGTGCCACTGAGTTCTAGTCATGGGATTCTTCCCCTTGTAATTGTTGTTATAGGCGTACTTGTTAGATTCAAGTGCCTTATTTTGGCTAGTAGTACTGGTGCTGCCCTTGACCATTTTTGTAACACCCCCAAAATAATTAATAGAATTATTTGGGTGTTAACCCAATTGAATTATTTTAGTACTCGACTGGTAAATTTACTGAGTGCTAAAATTATTTATTGGTTGTCATCGGATCGTTAACCGGATAATACGGATCAAGGAAGTTTCGGAATCGAAATAGGAAATTTCGATCAATATGGTAATTTGACCGCGTCACAACTTATATATTAATAAATATATATATGTGTGTGTGTGTGAATGAATGAAGGAAAGAAAGGAAAGAATGGAAGCACGCGAGAAACAGAGAGGGAAAAGAGAGAAAAGAAAAGAAGAGAGAAAGAAAGGGTGAGGAGGAAGAAGAGGAAAAACCGGAAGGTTAGGCTCATCAAAACGACTTCCGTCCAACACGAAAAATGCTCAGCGTTACTTCCTCTTCGATTTGGTACCAAGATCTTCATCATCAACTCACTCTACACGAATTTGCCATTTTCGGTTTGAAGCTCAAGGTGGCGTTTTTGAGAGCTATCTTCGTCAATAAAGCGGTTTGAAGGCTAGGGGAGTTCGAATGGAGGCTTGGGTACTAGCTTGGGGTGAAAGAATCAAGGTTTGATTGGGTGAGATTTGAGAAATCAAATTTGGGGTTTTTGTTGAATAGTGGTTTGAAGTTGGGGAATATGATGAATAGTATTCATGGAGGATTTCGGGGAATTCGGTAATTCGGCCAAAAGGATGCCTCGAAGTCGAGTGGGAAACTTTGGGAGCGGTTGCGGACGTCGCCGGAGCGTGTAGTTGATTCGGGGAACGTTCGTGTGGTTTCGTCAGAAAAGCGGTGTCGCGGGAAGTCTCGGTGATTTGGCGAAGTCTCGGTGATTTTGAAGTCTCGGTGTCGGCACACGCTTCGAGGGTGAGTTCTACTCACGTTTAGGATTTTTGTTTTTCGAATTAACTGTTTTATCGCTTTCGCTGGTCTGGAATATTACTTGATATTGTCTGATTCGGGTTAGGAATCGATTGGGGCGAGTCTCGGGTTGCGTCGCGTTAAAATGGAATTTTTGGGTGATTTGATTCGAGAGATTTTGATTTAAAACCGTTATTTGGAAAATCGTCGTATTTTGATAAACTTCGATTTGATTAAGATTTTGATTGATTGTTTGATGTTGATTGGGTTTGATTATATGTGTGTGAAAACTGTTTTCAATCGGAACGAAAATCGGAATTGAGCAGAATAGCGAATTTCGCAAGAAAACGGAAAACCTGCACTTTTCTGCAGAGGGTCGCGTCGCGACCCGTCCCTTTCGCATCGCGAACTGGCCCAGTTTTGTCACGCAAAAACTTTCTGTCGTTTTCCGCGTCGCGACGGTAGCAGTTCGCGTCGCGACGCTTTGCAGATTTTCAACAGTTTTTCACTGATTTTGTTTTCGCAATAACTTTTGATCCGGGAACCCGATTGAGGTGTTCTAAGATGCGTTGGAAAGCTTATTCAGAGGCCTAACTGAATATTCTATTTTTAAGGCAAAATGAACTGTTTTTGATATTGAAAATTATGTTGAAAAGTGTCGAGTTAGTATGCGAGAGCGAATGTGGACTTAATGTTTTTATCGAAAAGAAAGCGGACTATGAGTCCTATGTGATATTGTATAAATGATGCGGGATGATTGTTAAATCATCTAAAACGGTCTATGATTCACGATATATATATTATATCGAATATAGGAATTAGCCCAAATGCGGGTGGATATATATATGTATATACTAGATCGAGTTTGGGTGACGACCCATGAGGTTGACATACTAGGCGGGGAAGTCATGATCCCTTACCCTAGGCCCGTATGCCATTAGGGAAAGTACTATTGGTAAGGGGGTTCACCGGGATTACCAAAGCTGGGGTCGGTGTTATGTCACAGTTATAAAACAGTTCACCGGGATTACCAAAGCTGGGGTCGGTGCTGTAATAAAGTTATGAAGCGGATTACCGGGATTACCAAAGCTGGGGCCGGTACCGTGTTAAAGTTAGAAAGAATGGTCACCGGGATTACCAAAGCTGGGGTCGGTGTCATT
The DNA here is from genome assembly GCA_039519185.1 of Astragalus membranaceus. Classification (NCBI taxonomy): domain Eukaryota; kingdom Viridiplantae; phylum Streptophyta; class Magnoliopsida; order Fabales; family Fabaceae; genus Astragalus; species Astragalus membranaceus. The sequence goes on from CM076846.1 coordinate 185,376,192, forward strand.
CTAAAGATATCAATAGTATGGTTACCGGGATTACCAAAGCTGGGGCTGGTATCATACTATGTCGACTAGTACGAGTCACCGGGATTACCAAAGCTGGGGTCGGTGTCGTGCTAAACTAAGAGTTATTGTACTATGTTCACCAGAAGATGCAGGCGGACTGCGGCTGGTGGTACGTAGAAAGGCCTAGGATATTAGTTCATCGGGATTAGCAAGTGGATTGCAGTCGGTGTCCTATTAGATCGAAGCCTTATTGTATGATTCGCCGGGATTAGCAAGTGGATTGCGGTCGGTGCTGTGTCAAATCTTAAAAATGTTTTAAAACTGGACCGCGAGTGTTAGTAGGGGTCTCGGTAGAACTCACTGAGATTGTATCTCACTGTTTATATTTTGTGGTTTTTACAGAGAAACAGGGGAGAAAGCAAAGGTGAAGAACCACAGCTAGGTGGTGTGCTTATGAAGACGGTGAAGACTTAGTTTGCATTGTTAATGTCTTTCCCTCGAGACCTTTGTATTTTCGATTGTATAACTTGTATCAGTAAAAGTTGTAAAATCGTTTCCGCCATTTCTTGGTATTTGGATATTGGACTCTAGGTTATGAGCTGTTTTTATTTATGTTCAATATCTAAAACAGGAAAAATATCTGAGTATTTTATGATGGTGCACTTGGGTATTTTTACTCGATAAAAATATCGGGGTGTTACAATTTTTGTGGGTGTTGGCTGTTTTGGTTGATACCTAAAACTTTTTCCACCAGAATTCACGGGTAAGTATCCAGTATTCTTTCCACCGGAGTACACCCATTTCTCTACATGAGATTTTGTTGATGGAACATAAGTCTTAAGTTGCTCTTTCTGAGTATGCTTTATCGAAGTAACTTTGTATGGTATCCCTCTTTTGTTGAAACTGAACTTTGGCCTTTTGCTGACCCATTTTCCTTTCCGCTTCAATTGAGGTCAATAACCTTCAAGGCTCTTTGCAGCCTCTTTGTCAAAGACAGAACTGCATCTTGGACATAGCATCACTTCTGTGTTGCTTATCTTGCAACGATTAAGAAAATCAATTAATTCCTCTTCTGCTTATGGGTAAGCAATTTTCATTTTCTCAGTATATTGGTCTTCAGTGACCATTTCAACATTAGCCTTAGAAATTTCAGTATCTTTTGTCAAATTATCATTTCCAGCAACAATTCCAGTGGCTTTGACAACCATGATGTCGACTTCAGCATACATTGTCTCTGATGTTGGAAGAGGATCAGTGTGGATTTGCATTGGAGGCTTTGATTTGTCACCAAATTTCAGCCTACCTTCATTGAGAGCTTTCTGGACCAAATCCCTGAAAACAACACAACGAGAAGTGTTATGGCCTAAAAAGTTATGGAATTTACAAAAGCCCATTTTCTTTCTTTGTTCCAATGGTGGTATTTTCAGGCCTTTAGGCACCAAAATTTAACCATCAGTAACCAAAAGATCAAATATTTCATCACATTTAGAAACATCAAAGGTGTAAGTTTTTGTAACAAACTTATCATTTTTAGGCTCGACAGGATTTCTCCCATCTGATGGCTTTAACACTTTACATGTATAAGGAGGTCCAGGTTTTAATTCTGCAATATTAACCTCTTCTTCGACATCCTCATACAATATGTCGAATTCCTGGTCGTTGTCATTAGTGTCGACATATGCGATTTTTTCTTTTTTATTATTGACCCTACTAGTTCTAGCCTTTTCAGCTTTAAGCCTTTTGACCTGTCGAACTCTATCAACCAATTGTGCCATATCTCTTAAGTGCAAAGTATTTAATTTCTTTCTTACAGAATAATCTAGGCCACCAGCAGCCATTTCGACTAACTCATGTTCAGGCACTTGAGTAAAGCACCTTGCCTTGAGAAGTTTAAATATATTGAGATAGTCATCAATAGACTCCGCCAATTTACGTCGAACGCTAGCCAATTCTTTAAGACTAATCTTGCATTGGCACATATAGAATTGCTCCTGGAAAGCCTTTTCTAACTGATTCCAATTAAAAATGGAATGTGGAGGTAAAGTGGTGAACCAAGTAAAAGCATTTTTAGTTAGAGAATTTGGAAAGTATTTCATTCTTAAATTCTCATTGTGTGCTATCTCACCAGCCTCAATTAAATAACGGGCAATGTGTTCGACAGTAGATTCGCTAGTTTCCCCAGCGAATTTTCTGAACTTAGGGATTTTCCATCCCCTGGGCAATTTTGTTTGCAATATATAATCCGACAAAGGGGACACAAAATTAGGCCTACGTAGGCCTAAATTAAGACCATTTTGGGCTAGAATATTTTCGACAAGATTAACCAAATTGTTTTGGATTCCAAAATTATTTTGTTGGACTTGTCTAACCACTTCATCAGCATTTTGGTTCCTATTGACTAACACAACATCAGGAACAGGCTCTTCGACAGGCCTAACATTCTGAATTTGAGGAACTTGCTGGTTATGCACTGGTGGAGTGCCAAAGAAATCAGCAATTCTTCCCATTAGAGGGTTAAACACTGTACCAATTTGTTGTGTTAATATATTAACCATATCATGATTACTATCATCCATTTGTTGCCTTAATGCCAGCAAAGATGATGTGGTCAATGAAGGTTGAACATTTCGATTAAAAATGTTCTCTAATGAACTATGTGTAGGCGTAAATCTTGTAATTGCATTGTCTACATACGTAGACGAATTTGTCTGAAGGCCTGCCATCAAGGCTGTTGGCATGCCATATGGATAACCCCTACTGTTCATAGGCAAATTAAATGGTACATTTCCAATCATTGGATTAGCCATTAAAGGACTTGTTGGTCCTAATATTGGTGGCACAGAAGCCATTGCGTTAGTCTGTGTCAATGCTGCCATTGTCATCATCGACACAGGAGTAATAACAGGAGCAGTTACAGCGGTTACGCCCATAACTGTCGAAGAAGGCATGGAAGCGGTTACTCCCACGACATTCGTAGCGTTAGCGTCACTAACTGACGCTTGTTCTTGTGAAGTTTGTGCATTTGATGCAGAAGTATTGTTTACATTAGAGCGCGCCATCTTTGAAAGATGTTTACCACTCCTCAAACGCATGCACAGATAATGTCACAAGTTTTAAGATTTCAATGGAAATTTTTTTAGAAATTAGCACAAATGTCCCATCGGGCGTGCCAATTTGTTTACCGTGTTTTTTGGTAAACACCACTAGTTACAAATTAATGTTGCTTGCAGGATCAACTAGAAAATCCTAGAACATTTGTGTTAAAGTTTTTCCAGAAATTATGAGTGTTCTTGCGGTTTAAACTTGAAAATATGAAGATAACCGTCGAAGTTATCTCTAGAAGGGAGGGAGGATTCTGAATAGAAGTCGAAGAGAAAACAAATAAAATGCAGAAGGGAGAATTCTGAGTAGAAGTCGAAGAGAAAACAAATAAAATGCAGAAAACTTAAGAAAGTAAAAGTGAAATTGCATTAATTGTAAAGAGAATGGTGCACAAGTTCATACATTGTTCTCTGACTCGTTTTCTCTGTGATGTTGGAAGTTTGAGTTTCAGAATTCTGTATGTGAGTTTGTGACCCGTTTTTCCTATGAAAAACTACTATTTATACAAGGTGGGAAACACAATAACTAACTAACTGTAAATAGAATTTGAAAAAAGGTAACTGCCATGTCTTCAACCACAATAACTGTTACGCCGTTTCGACAACGAGCACTTGACTTCTGATCTATCACTAATTTTCTTCTCGTCGAACCATTGGCTTCAATTCTTCAATTTCTACTAAGTTAAGCACTGTGTCGAACATTCTTGGGAAAACTTCTCACTGTCGAAATCAACACATTTCCTCTTGAAATTAGCAAGTCAAACCTCGTTGACTGCATTTAATTGAGCCTGTCGAAAATGCAGGCTAACAATTATCTTTTTCACCCACCAAGTTTTTGGCGCTGTTGCCGGGGATTGCCATTAATTTTTGTTGTTTAGATTCATAAATTTTTGTTTTATTACTCTGGTAGTTTGTTTCTTAGTGCAGGTGCACAGGATGCACTAGTTTATGCACAGGCCCAAATCACCAGAATTTGAATTAGATCCAGAGATAGAGAGAAGGTTTAGAAAGTTGCTAAGACTCCAGAAACAAAGACTTCAAAGCTGCAGAATCACAATGTCTCAACAAAGTGAATAAGAGAGATCTAGGCCAGGTTCCATTTGAGGATCAGTTAGAGGTGGTCCAGGCTCACATCCTGAACCTGAGGATGATCACAGAAATCAATTCATCAACATGGGACCAATAGGTATGATTAATGATAGAGATAGACCTATGAGGGATTATGTTATGTTTGATCATCAGAATATGCAAACAAGTATAGCAAGACCTCATATTGATGCTGTGCATTTTGAATTTAAACCCATGATGTTCCAAATACTACAAACACTTGGTCAATTTGGTGGATCTCCCCATGAGGATCTCCATGAGCATTTAAAACAATTTTTAGAAGTATTATTATACCCCAATTTTGTCCGCTCTTTTTACTACAATCGTCGTTATTTTTACCAATTTACAGGTCCTAGTACCGTGAGTTAGCTTTTGAGCTTGTTCGGATGCTATCTCGTTTTATTGCGCATGTGCGTAGTAATTCACTTTATTGGGCCTATGTTAGATTTTTCCGATCGGGCCTTGGCCCAGTTTGTCCTTTTTCTAGATTTGTCTTTTAGTCAAAAATAACATTTTATATTTAAAAAAATAATAAGTTTTTAACTCTTTTACAAAAAAAAAATCATTTTTGCTTTCATTTATAATCACCAAAATATAAAATAAAGTTGCAAAAAAATCAAAATTAATATAAAAAATGAAAATAATAAAAGGGGGGTGTCAATAGCATCAACCTTCAGCCCAACAAGCTGCTTGCCCAGCAAGTCTGCTTTCCCAGCAAGTCCACTTGCCTAGCAAGTCCACTTGTCCACTCTTTACCTAACCCTTCACCTATAAAAGGAGGTCATGTCCATAGTGAAAAGCACATCGCAGTGATTCAACAAGAACACTGAACACATTCTCTCCCTCTCCTAGCGAAGCTCTCGCTCTCTCTCTCTCTCCCCCTCCCTTTTTTATTTTATTTTTCTTTTAATTATTTTATTTATAAATATTAATGATAATTATTTTCATGAGTTGCACTTTTCATTTTTTCTTCTTTGTTAACTTTTCGTTCATATTCAAAACAGAAAAACAAAATATTCATTTTCCTCTCATAAATAAAGAAATATTTTCAAGAACAAAATAGGGGATTAAGTCGATCGTACGATCGGGTTAGTCAGCTTTTTAGGACCATGAATGAACCGTACGGATCAGGTCCTAAAATCTCTATTTAAAAGAAATAATTTCTAAACTAAAAAATACAAACACACAAGCATTTCTTTCAAACAAAAAACAAATTTTCAAAAATAGGGGATTAAGTCGACCATACGGCCGGGTTAGTCATCGTTTTAGGATAAATGAACTGTACGGATCACAAGTCCTAAAATCCCTAAATTAAAAAACACAAACAAACCAAACTTTTTCTACCCAAGAACTACGTAGCTTTGATTTCTCCATCGCACCTGGAGATACGTAGGAGTAGGGGCCCATTCCTGTCAAGCACAAAAATTAAATAATTTTATTAAGTCCTTTTCATTTTAATAAAAGGGTAAAATAACATTTTTAAAATTAACACAACTAATTAGATGGTAACCTTCTTTAGGAAGGATGTCGTGGGGTGCTAATACCTTCCCCACGCATAACCGACTCCCGAACCCAAATCTGGTCTCAAGGACCCTTATCCAACTCAAAGGGATTTTCTAATGTTTGACCTTATAGTTAAACATTGGTGGCGGCTTCATTTTTGAACCTTCGAAGAATCCTCATCCGAATGTTTTGGTCGCTACAGCTAGCGACTCCACTGGGGACTTTTAGAGAGTCAAACCTAGTTTAATTAGTTGTAGGACTAGTCGTTAATTTAATGTTTATTTTTACCCTTCTCTTGTCTTTATTTTATCGCATATTATATTTATATGTAAACCTTAGGATAAAAGACTATTTTTGTATATGTGTTTGTTTGTTTTGCAGCTTGGGGGTATACTTGACGTTTTGCTTAGAGCTGGCAAAACGGGCTACCCGGCCCATATCGGGCTGGCCCGCTACGGGCTCGGGCTTTTAAGGGCCGGGCTTAAAAGCCCGGGTTGAATTTTGGGCTCACCCTTTATGGCCCAAGCCCGGCCCATGCGGGCTGCGGGCTTTTCGGGCTAGCCCGCATTATGCGCGATTTTCTGCCTACTAGTACTACCTGGCCCAAATGCAGAACATTAAATTCTACAATATGTATATCCGTGTCAATAATAACACACAACATTAACAACTCTACTTTAAACAAATTAACAATTGCACTAGTAATGATCCACCTGATCAACTATTTGCTAGAATAGTAGGAGGCCTAGGTGGTAGAGCAGCAGAAGAAGTAATATTTGGTGAAACTGAGATAACAACTGGAGCTGCTGGAGACTTACAACATAACTGATCCTGCAGTTCAAAGTAGTGATGTAGTACTAAGGATGCTTGCAAGGAACTCAATGTCTGAGAAACTAGCTGAGGATATTGATAATTCAGTGAGGAAGATAATAGAGAGTGCATATGAAGTTGCAAGTAAAAAAGGAATGTGAGAAATATCCAAGGCATCTAACAATAATAATGTATATAAATGAATTGTTGGATTCTATGGCTGACAATGCCAATCCCACACTTCTATGCCAAGGGAAATCTGTAAGAAACTTTGTCATTTCTGTAAAGATTCATCTTGTGGTTATCAAATAGTTCAATTCATTTTCAACACAGAATATAGCCGCATGCAAGTTGCAACTGAACTCAAGTACCAACGGTGACAGCAAAATTTGACACTAAATATAAGTAAAAAATGTGAGTAGCTGTTATGGATTTCAGGATAATTGCTAGAAGAGAAGTGCTGATGGCATATACAAAGTGAACTGACCCAACCAAGTTAGAAGAAATAAAATCTAGCTTAGAAATTAAAATTGTAGTAAGTACCTCATATCAATACTTTCTTGTTTAAGTCTTGTTTTCAGATTGCATGTTTTCCAGTTATAGATTGTCACTGCCCTTTTTTAATCTCTGGTAAGGAATATGATCTGAAAAACACATTGCTTAGACAAACTCTGAGTATAGAATCTTTCTTGTTATTTGCTAATATTACTGACATAAAAGTTTAGGATCCTTTTTCAGAGGGTAAAACTTATGTAGAGTACTGAAGAGTGATAACATCCTGTTCCTAACTAAAAACAAGTGCAATTGGGTTGGGTCCTTAAAATTTGGTTATGAATCTTGGGCTGGGCAGCAACAACAATATTGAATATTGCACCCCATTTTTTATTTGCGGGCCTGCGGGCTACCCATAGCCCGACCGGGCTAGCCCGGCACGGGCTCGGGCTTTTAAGGACCGGGCTAAAAAGCCCGGGTATAAAAACGGGATCATTTTCTTTGGCCCAAGCCCTCCCATATTTCGGGCTAGCCCAGCCCGGCCCGGCCCGGCGGTCCCAGCCCATTTTGCCAGCTCTAGTTTTGCTCCTACACACACTCCACTATCACACTTCATCACACACGTGAGAATAGTCCTATACCCGGACTGGAGCATAACCTAAGTTAGAACGAGACTGTGCAGTGATGGGCTACTGGATGTGCGTCCTGTTGGGTGGTCACGAAAGTCTCACCTAGAGTTTGGTCTCTTTTGAGAATGCTGTCACTCCTAATAGCTTGCCTATTGTTGGGATCAGTGTTCTTAACTGGGGTCGTTGGCTCTAGGAACCTTATTTAGGACCCTTTAGAGCTACCCTTTGAAAGGTTCACTCAATAGAAAGGCCTTAGACCTATTCTCTTAGGAATCCTTGTAGGACACAAAGGAGCTTCATACCCCTGCATTCAAACAAACACTAATACATTTTCTCATTTCCCTAAAAAAACCTATTTTATTCTTGCAAGCATGTCTCATGCATTCTTATTTTCCGTCTTCTCTGCATATCATAAGAAAGGTGGATGAAAATATAAGAAAAAATGCATTTGAAAGTCAGACCACCTGAACTTCAAATAGTGATCATTCATATGCATTTGCATCATTCCTTCATGCATTTGCATCATTCCTATGCATTTGCATCATTCCTATGCATTTGCATCATTCCTTCATGCATTTGCACCTGAACTTCAAACAAAAGAAAAACCAGTTAGAATAGTGAGCTTTTAAGTGATCATTCCTTCATGCATTTGCATCATGCCTATACATTATAATTTGTTCATTCATGCATTACCAAAAAAAAAATAGAAAACAAACATGAGCATAATTTTAAAAAAACTGTGATGAGAGATGAGGCGTTCTTGCGAAATACATTTTAATTGATTGTTCGTCCTTGACAAAGCTTAACCTACTGATTTTCAAACGGGGTCGAACTTAGTTGCAAACTCAGGGTGTTTCAAGACAATCAATTTTCAAAAAGAAGAAGTTATTTACTGTTTGCAGCTCATTCACATTTTTTTTGTCAGCAAAACAATGCATCTCATCCACCCCATGGTAAATGATCAAAATGGTCTATTTTGTTAACTAATGTGTCATCAAAAATTTCTTCTATCATGTCTCTAATTATGTTAACTCTCTATGAAGCATTCGTATAGTGAACTTGTATGCAATGTGCGTTTACTCTTGTTTGAGTCAGTTAGTGTCCACTCTGTGCATCTTATCATCATCCATTGTCCATGTCTAGTCCCACCCCGACCACCCAATTCATATTCCCCACACAAGTGCCAAGTTAACTTTTTGGTTTGTTCCCATTAATGAAATAACACTTTAGGTTCTCCATGGTGGGGCAAATCTATGATCACTATATACCTTGTCAATATTGAATTCCCTTGGTGCAAATCATTTACAAAAAAGATAACAAAAAATTAAAAAAAAAGCTTGTTAGGTTGAAAACTCTCAAGAGCAATCTAAGCAAAAATTAAGGCATATAAAAAGAAATAAAGAAAAAGCAAGTATATAAAAATAAATAAATTTTTGTCCTAAAGTTAAGTTTTGAGAAAATAAGCAGTCATGATTTGAAATGAAGTTTGGTCATCTTCCCATATCCTCAAAAAAGGCTCTTTACTACACATTTGAGCCGAAAAATCAAAAAAATCTTTCACCCTATACAATTTCGGTTACCCTAGACAATGATCAATTCCACACCTAAACATGGTGTATCACTTTTATCAGCTCACCCAGCCCAAAAAAAAAGGGAAGAGGGAAAAATCACAAAAAGTGAAATTCAAAAAAGAGAGGATTGAAAAATCCTGGAAAAAAAATAAAAAAAGTAGAAATTGTGAGCTGATACATCTTGCCAAGAAGTGCATAAGAGATCCTTGTCTAAATAAGCCCTCAAAACACCTCATTGGGCCCAATTATCCCTCCTTTCATAAACCCTCATTGGGCCTTATTATCCCTCCTTTCATAAACCCTCAAACACCCATTTACAACCTCTTTCTTTCATAAACCTCTAACCATTCGCCACCTCACAAACCCTTTCTTTCATAAACCCTCAAACACCTCATTGGGCCTAGTTATCCCTCCTTTCATAAACTCTCAAATACTTCATTCGGCCTAATTATTCTATCCTTCACAAACCCCTAACCATCGGCCACATTACAACCCTATAAAGTCCATTCCGATCAATGACTGACTGCTTTTGTTTTCTCAAAGTTTTAATTTTAGGACAAATAAGTTTATTTATTTACAATATGTTTGCTCAAAAAATCAAAGAAAGTTAAAATAAATAAATAAAAAAATCAAAGGCTTGCACTCCAAGGTGCATTCAAGTTGCATTGATATAGAGACAATGTTTAGTGATCACCAAGTGAAGTTTTCATCATATCAAAAAAACTCAAGACTGTCAGTCTTTGGGATTCACCTAAAAGAGAACAAAAAGTTTATACTATAGGATTACCACCTAGATCCCAAAGTGGGGCATTTCTTTTATCATCCATACCACTTGAACTTGGAGATTTAGCCATTGTCCATCCCATTCATATACCATACCCAATCCATATAGCCAAATTGGACCACCTCCCTAGCCCATTACCCTAACTTTGCCACCTTTCACAACCTCACTTAAAGCAACCGTTTGAAATGTCATTCCATAGTGGGGCAATCCCGTCACCCTTCACTCCACCTAAAGTTAGGGAAATTTTCCCTACACCCATTTCATTCCCTTATCATATTCACATCCACAAAACCGTACCGGGGCAATTCCTCAACCCATTACCCTAAACAAACCCTTTCACAATGCTACTTCAGTTGGGGAAACTTTGTCCTTGTCATAATTAGGGCAACACCAAACTCTATGGGTTGAGACAAAATCCTTTGCTTTCCACTTTTCATTAAAAAGTCATGGCATTCCCAATTCATCATCTTCTACACCCCTAGCTGTTGTCATCACTAGAAAGGGGCAAGTGTATTCACTCACCGTCATCAAGTCTAAATTAGGGCAGTTCCACATTTCTTGAATTGGGGAGAACCTACCTTTCATGACTTTTGACAATAATCATGTCCTTCATCCTTTCACCTGTCATATATGTCTATACCCTAGACCTAAAACCAAGTTAACTGACTCATTCACCTATATTTGCACTACTATACATCTTTACTAAACAATGCTTCAAAGAGAGAGAACACAACCTAATAGTGTGATACTGAAAATCCACCTAGTTAACTTTGTGGATCTAAAACTTCGATCATCATGGGGCAGCATAATGGAAGAGCAAAATAAGCGAGTCTGCAAATACAGTCAACTACTTTTTCACATCAGTGTCTGTAAATAACAATCTTGAGATTGTAAAAGTTTGAGTTCAGATCAATCTAATTTTTTCAATAAATGATGACTCCAAAATACTCATCTCTCTACTTCTTGCATTGAAAGTCTCATTTCTCATCTCAAAATTTAAAAACACATCTGCATGCATTACTAATATACCGTATCATAAATCATTGCACCCTACATTGTATTTCGACATCAAGTCATGCGTCTACCACAACTCTTGCATCTAAGCATTACGTGTGCACATTCATTCATTCATCCATTCATTTGTTCATTCATTCATTCATTAAAAAAATGCCAAAAGAGAAAAAAATCATCCACATTGCATTCATTACCCCCACCAAAAAGTATTCCATCATGCAACCATGCTTTTCATCACAATATGTGCATCTAAGCAATACAATTACATCTTATCTGCATACGCATACACAATTTATCAACTTCATTTTTCCATCAACTTCAACACCCATTATGTGCTACACCTCATTTGCTACCCCAACAAACACCCATCATTGCACGCGCATACAACACATGCACACATACACCATTCATTGCATTATTAGACATGCCAAATATAGGTAGCTTTTCCCTTCTCAGGTAAATGCATTCATTAGGTATGTTCGGGTAAACACGCCAAGTGTCGATCCCTATATCTTGTTCCTCCAAAATCGACGCTCCAAGCGTTGATCCCATCTCAGCAAACCAGGTCGTAATGTTAGCACCTAGTCTAGCACCGATCTTCCAGACCCCCAGAGGTATCTTCCAGACCCCCAGAGGTCCTTCAGATCCCCAGCGCTCCTTCAGACCTCCATTGGTCCATCAATCCAGATCGCACGTCGGCATCGAGCACCGACGGATAATCCGACCCCAGGTCCTTCAGACTAGCTGTGTCAGCCTAAGACATAGTGGACGTCCTTCGTGATCAGTTCTAGACCCAAGTGGTCCTTCGGGGCTTAGGCAACCCCTTGGAGCCCCGGTACTCCCTTAGAGCCCAAGTGCTCTTTCAGAGCCCCAGTGCTCCTTCTTTATTATTCTCGGTTAACACGCCAAGTGTTAATCGTCCCTCATTTCCCTAGCTCATCTTCCCCCTAAGCGGACAAAATTAGCGTCTATTCTATCTTTATTTTTATTTCTACTACGAAAATTTGAAAACCATTCACATTTTCTAGTAAAATATAAATAAAGAGGGGAAGCTGTTATACCCCAATTTTGTCCGCTCTTTTTACTACAATCGTCGTTATTTTTACCAGTTAATAGGTCATATTACCGTGAGTTAGCTTTTGAGCTTGTTCGGATGCTATCTCGTTTTATTGCGCATGTGCGTAGTAATTCACTTTATTGGGCCTATGTTAAATTTTTCGATCGGGCCTTGGCCCAGTTTGTCCTTTTTCTAGATTTGTCTTTTAGTCAAAAATAACATTTTATATTTAAAAAAAATAAGTTTTTAACTCTTTTACAAAAAAAATCATTTTTGCTTTCATTTATAATCACTAAAATATAAAATAAAGTTCCAAAAAATCAAAATTAATAGAGAAAACGAAAATAATAAAAGGGGGGTGTCAATAGCATCAACCTTTAACCCAACAAGCTGCTTGCCCAGCAAGTCTGCTTGCCCAGTAAGTCTGCTTGCCCAGCAAGTCGACTTGCCTAGCAAGTCAACTTGTCCACTCTTTACCTAACCCTTCACCTATAAAAGGAGGTCATGTCCACAGTGAAAAGCACATTGCAGTGATTCAACAAGAACACTGAACACATTCTCTCCCTCTCCTAGCAAAGCTCTCGCTCTCTCTCTCTCCCCCTCCCTTTTTTTATTTTATTTTTCTTTTAATTAGTTTATTTTTAAATATTAATGATAATTATTTTCACTAGTTGCACTTTTCAGTTTTTCTTCTTTGTTAACTTTTCGTTCATATTCAAAACAGAAAAACAAAATATTCATTTTCCTTTCATAAATAAAGAAATATTTTCAAGAACAAAATAGGGGATTAAGTCGGTCGTACGATCGGGTTAGTCAGCTTTTTAGGACCATGAATGAACCGTACGGATCAGGTCCTAAAATCCATATTTAAAAGAAATAATTTCTAAACTAAAAAATACAAACACACAAGCATTTCTTTCAAACAAAAAACAAATTTTCAAAAACAGGGGATTAAGTCGACCGTACGGCAGGGTTAGTCATCGTTTTAGGATAAATGAACTGTACGGATCACAAGTCCTAAAATCCCTAAATTAAAAAACACAAACAAACCAAACTTTTTCTACCCAAGAACTACGTAGCTTTGATTTCTCCATCGCACCTGGAAATACGTAGGAGCAGGGGCCCATTCCTGTCAAGCACAAAAAATAAATAATTTTATTACGTCTTTTTCATTTTAATAAAAGGGTAAAATAACATTTTTAGAATTAACACAACTAATTAGATGGTAACCTTCTTTAGGAAGGATGTCGTGGGGTGCTAATACCTTCCCCACGCATAACCGACTCCCGAACCCAAATCTGGTCTCAAGGACCCTTATCCAACTCAAAGGGATTTTCTAATGTTTGCCCTTATAATTAAACATTGGTGGCGGCTTCATTTTTGAACCTTCGAAGAATCCTCATCCGGATTTTTCGGTCGCTACAAGTATGTAGTAACTTTATCATTCCTGGTGTTAGTGAAAATGCATTTAAACTTAAGCTATTTCCATATTCTTTGAAAGATAAGGCTAAATCTTGGTTGAATTCATTAGATCCTAATTCTATTCATTCATGGAATGAATTGACTGAAAAGTTTTTAGCAAAATATTTTCCACCCATCAAAAATGCCAGAATGAGAAATGATATTACATCTTTTAAACAAAAAATTTTGAATCATTGTTTGAAGCATGAGAAAGATGGAAAGAGCTTTTATGAAAATGTCCACAACATGAACTGCCTGTCATTATTCAAATGGAAACTTTTTATAATGGTTTAGAACCCCAAACCATAATAATGCTTGATGCATCATCTGGGGGTGTGTTATTAAACTTGTCTTATAATGAAGCATGTGAATTGATTGATAGAATTGCACCAAATAGCTCTAGTTGTCCTACTGAGAGGGTGAGTGCCCAAAAGAGACCATCAGGGGTACATGAAATTAGTGAAGTATCAGCTCTATCCGCTCAGTTAGCCTCACTGACAAACATGTTTAAAAACTTCACTTCAACCAGTGCACCTGCACCAGGTGCAGGCTGCACCAACAGAAAACACTGTAGCAGCCATAGAACAAGCCCCCCAGGTGATACAAGTTGTGTGTATTGTGGAGGAGGTCACTTGTATGAGGAATTTCCTAGCAACCCTATCTCTGTCAATTATGTAGGATACAATAGGAATAACAACCCTTACTCTAACACCTATAACCCTGGATGGAGGAACCACCCAAATTTTAAATGGAACAATACTAGTGCACCTGCACATAATGCAGCTGCACCAGTCACTCCACCAGGATTTCAATCTCAACTACCAAAGACAACAACCACCTGCCAATGATAACTCCTTAGAAGCCTTACTCAAATCATTCATTAGTGAAACTAGAACAGCTAGGCAAGAACACGGGGCATCTATAAAGAACTGGGAGAATCAAGTGGGACAATTAGCAACAGCTCTGTATCAAAGACCAACAGGTACTTTACCATCAAACACAAAAGCTACCACATCCCACAGGCCAGGTGTTGTGCGAAAAGTAGATGTGCAAGTATACACAATCGCAACAAGTAATACAATGATAAGTAAAGTTCGTTCCCACAGGGATTGGAATTAATATAAGAAGTTTAAGTGATTAGCAACTTAGTAAAACAAGTATGGTGACAAATAAAAGTGTGGAGTTGTGAACATAATGATTTGTGATTAAATAGTAGTGAATAGAAAGTATTTAAGAGCGAGTTGGATAGCTCAGTAGTTATGTAAATTCCCAAGAGTAGTGTTCTATAATATTAGACACTGTAGCGTTAAGCGCTGTAGCGCTACAGAATCAACAGACCCTGTAGCGGCATGGTGGCGTGCCTTTCAGTCACTATCGTCAGGGCTATGTTACAAGACTCCTATGTCTTGGCTCTAAATAAGTTTTACCCCTGTATATTAAGATCTTACAGCATGCACCTTATGAACTATTACTCCCCTATGTCTAGGGTTAAGTAGTACTTCCTTTAAATGTCTTTAAAGGGTTTTTCATTCATATCATTCCTTGAGTTCTCTTTATGAACCATGTCTGTACCCACAAAGCCCCCTTATTTTAGTTGATCATTCCCAAAACAAAGTTGAAAGCATTATGACACAAGGAATGAAACGCAAACATCATAATATTATATAAAAGCTACTCAAGGTTCATTACACAATACAAACAAAGTGATTTAGCTCATGACAAGCTTCATCATCGCAATACAAACAAACAAGCTTATATTACCGTAGGTAGAAAATAGGAGAATGGTTGCAAAAGATGCACTCCAAGAATCCCAAGTCATATACGTTGGATGAAGCTATGGCGTGAGCAAACCTTGAATGAAATCTAAAAACTATACTAAAAATAAAAACTTCAAGAGTGGAACAACAATGGAAGAAGACTAAGGTGTCAAGATAGCTCTCCTCTATGTTACAAAACTCTCTACGTATGTATCTAGCTTATGAAGATGATGGACTAGATATTATCCATAATAGATATTATCCTAATTAGATATTATCCATAAAGCTGCTTTACAAAAAGGTGTGATGATTAAAATCACCAACTATCACATGGGCTTCAATTAGGAGGCGTCAAGTGTATTATTGCACCCACTTGGAAGTCAAAATGTCATGCTGAGGATAAGAGGATCAGATTGATGACTCATCCATTCAGCAAGTGGCTTCACAAATATCCAAGTGGTCCACGCTCCTTAGCGCTGTAGCGCTTACTGCTGGCCTACCGTTGCAGCACTCAAGCAAAACATCAATATATTCACAAAGGCACCTATTATGCCCAATATTTAGGAATTCAAGTCTAAACTTATATTTATACATTCAATCACATATTTACATATTAAAGCACTAAATTTACTTGAGAACACACTTTGATTTTCGTATTAAGAGCATAAATAACACATATAAATATGAGTTATCACCAGGTAAGGAACAGGTGAAAGCCATTTCTCTTAGAAATGGAAAGGATCTTGCAGAACCTTAGGTGAAGGTAAGGGAGAAAATGAAAAAAAATAAAAACAGAAAAGAAAAAAGTTTGTAAGATGCAGAAGCACCTCATGCACCTGCATCTCAAGAAGTTCAAAAACCAAGGTTAGTTCCTGAATACCCTCCTCCTCCTTATCCTCAAAGATTAAAAAGGGCACATGAGGAGAAGCAATTCAGTAAGTTTCTTGAAATTTTAAAACAATTACACATCAATGTTCTCTTAGTTGAAGCACTTCAACAAATGCCTAATTATGCTAAATTCATGAAAGATGTGCTTTCAAAAAGAAAAAGATTAGGGGATTTTGAAACAGTTGCTATGTCTGAAGAATGTAGTCTAATTTTGCAAAACAAAATTCCAAGGAAATTGAAGGATCCTAGCAGTTTTACAATTCCATTCTCAATTGGAAAATTTTATACAGGTCGTGCATTATGTGATTTAGGTGCAAGTATCAACTTGATGCCTAAATCCATATTACACAACTTGGAATTGGAAATGCCAGGCCTACTACAGTGACACTTCAACTTGCTGATAGATCAATAGCCTACCCAGAAGGAATTATTGAAGATATTTTGGTTTAGGTTGACAAATTTGTGTTTCCTGCAGATTTTGTTATTCTTGATTTTGATGCAGATAAGGAAGTACAACTTCTATTATTGAAAATTTTAAAATTTGCAACTAATCCTGCCTTTTTACTCAAAAAAATAAACATAACATTGACATTTATAAGGTCCTCCCCCATCTTAAGACCTAGCAGTGTCCCCACTGCTCATGCATGCTAAAGGGAGAGTCCTATGACTAAAAGATTTATTGAAAACAGGAAAACAATATTAACTAGTTTTTTTTTTTGAAACGCTTACCTGCTACTCCTTCTTGAGCCTCTTACTTGCTTTTGAAGGCGCAGGGGCAGCTTTTGTGGGCTTGCTTTTGTTGGGGGGCTGTGGAGTTTTCTTTCCTGCGGCTACAGCGATATACGCTACAACGACTATTGCTACCACTCAACTTCAATCTGTGTCTTTCCAGCCCTGCAGATTCATCCCTACAAAAATTGAAATCAACACAAGATAGGTTAGTTCAAAAACCTTGGGCTGCCTCCCAAGAGCGCTTGCTTTATTAGTCTTCAGCCAGACTTCCTCTTTTGTTAGAGGTCTTTAAGTTCAATGGTGGTCTTGTCCCTGACCACATGTGCTCCAGAGTAGTGCTCCACCCTTTGACCATTGATTTTGAATGTTCCACCAGTGGCTTCATCAAACATATCCACAACAGTTATTGCAACATTCATTTGTTCAGCAGATGCTGTAGCAGCAGATGCTACAGCCAGGTTTTCTTCAGCTTTTGGTTTTGACTGTTGTGGCAGCTGGTTGGTTTCTGGTTGTTTGATTTCAGCAATTACTTGAGTGCATTTGGTGATTTTTGATGGTGAGGGTGGTGGTATGGGCTGTTTGGGCGGTGATTGTGGGGATGAGTTTTGTGAGGTGGGGAAACTTGTTGGTTGAGGGTTGCTTTAGGGCCTGGCTCAGGCTCAATATCCTTAGCACTCTCTTATTTTTCTTCTGATCCATCTCTTCCTCCCTCACTCTCCTTAGAGCTCTTGTTGACATCATCCTTACCTTGTAACACACCTTCTTCCACAAGCTTTTCTTTTTCAGTGCAGGAAAGAGCCTTGACCAAGTGGTCACCTTGCTTATGGAAGTGTTTTTGACTAATAGAATCAAGAGACACCACAAAAGAACACTCCTCAGTTCCTGCAATTGGGGGACTTGAGAGTATTCATCACATTAAACTTAATCTCTTGATCATTGACTCTCATAGTCAATTCTCCCTTCTGGACATCAATCCAAGTCTGGGCAGTAGCTAGGAATGGTCTCCCAAGAATGATAGGAATATCCTTATCTGCATCAAAATCAAGAACAACAAAACCCACAGGAAAAATAAATTTGTCAACCTTAATAAGCGCATCCTCTATTATCCCCTCATGATAGGCTATGGACCTATCTGCTAACTGAAGGGTAGCAGTGGTAGGTCTAGCAGTTCCAATACCAAGCTGTTTAAATATGGATTTGGGCATCAAATTGATGCTTGCCCCCAAATCACATAGTGCACGGCTAGAATAAGATTTACCAATAGAACATGGTATTGTGAAACTGCCGGGATCCTTCAATTTCCTTGGGATCTTGTTCTGCATGATCATGCTGCATTCTCCAGTCATTGCTACTGTCTTAAATTCCCTTAGTCTTCTCTTTTTGGTGAGCACATCTTTCATAAACTTTGCATAGTTGGGAATTTGTTGAAGTGCTTCCAACAATGGAACATTGATGTGGAGTTGTTTCAGCACATCCAAGAATTTACCAAATTGCTTGTTCTCATGAGCCTGCTTCAACCTTTGTGGAAAAGGAGGAGGAGGGTATTCAGGAACAATCTTAGGTGGTGGCATATGTGCAACATCAGACGCTATAGCGTCAGATGCTATAGCGTCAGGAGAAGAATTTTTTTCTTTTTCAGGTTTTTTTATTTTTTCATCACCTGGAACAGTTGATGGCCCTTGTAAATCTTTCCCACTTCTCAGAGATATAGCCTTGACATGCTCCTTCCCTGATGCATGAGAAGTTGAAGCTTCAGTAGTGGAAGGTAATGATCCACTAAGCCTTTGGGTGAGAACATTAGTTATCTGCCCCATTTGGATCTCCAGATTCTTGATAGAGGCTGCATAAGATTGTAAAGTTGTTTTACAATCACTCATGAATGACTTCATTAGGGTTTCCATAGAGTTATCCAAAGTTGGGGGAGCTTGTCTTTGATAATTCTGAGCAGGAAATCCTGGTGGCAGAACAGGTATATTTGAATTTGTTGCTGCAGCATTGTTACCACCCCATCTGAAGTTAGGGTGATCTTTCCAACCAGGATTATAAGTATCTGAATAGGGATTGTTATTCTTGTTGAATTCCACATAATTAGTAGAGACAAGATTGGTTGGACATTCTTCATAGAGATGCTCACCTCCACAATATACACAGCTAGTTGAACCTGGAGGAGCTTGTTCTATAACAGCCACAGTTGGCTCAACTGGCGCTGCAGCGGTAACCGCTGTAGCCTTAGAGGTGTTCATGTTTTTTATCAAGTTGGTGAGAGATGCCACTTGTGCTGATAGAGCTGAGACTTCACTGATTTCATGGACTCCAGCTATCTTCTTCTGTGGAGTTAGCCTTTCTGTTGGCCATTGGTAGTTGTTTGTTGCAATGTTGTCTATCAATTCTCAAGCTTCATTGTAGGAGGTCTTGAGTAACACACCCCCAGAAGAAGCATCTAGCATTATTCTGGTATGAGGATCCAACCCATTGTAGAAGGTTTCCATCTGAATGGTAACTGGTATGCCATGATGTGGACATCTCCTAATCAACTCCTTCCATCTTTCCCATGCCTCAAACAGTGATTCAGATTTTTTTTGTTTGAATGCAGTAACTTCATTCCTCATTCTTGCATTTTTACTAGGTGGAAAATAATTTGCCAAAATTTTTTCAGCCATTTCATTCCAAGTGTGGATAGAGTTAGGCTCTAGAGAAGTTAATTAGGCCTTTGCTCTATCCTTCAAGGAATAAGGAAAAAGTTTTAATCTGAATGCATCATCACTTACCTCTGGAATGATGAAGTTACTGCAGACTTCCAAAAATTGCTTCAAGTGTAAATATGGGTCCTCTTGGGGAGAACCACTAAATTGACCTACTGTTTGGAGCATCTGGAACATCGTGGGTTTGAATTCAAAATGAGCTGTTTGGAGAACAGGCCTAACTATGCTTGTCTCCATGGTTTGGGGATCAAACACAGCATAGTCCCTCATAGGTCTGTCCCTATCATTTACCATGTCTACAGGACCTTGGTTGATGAATTGCTGTGTGTACCAGTCTTCTGGATCATGTATTGTGACAGAATGAGTGATTGGACCTCTACCTCCATGGATTGGACCACCACCAGGGTCAGATCTACCACCTCTTGTACTACGGCCACCTCTAGAATTTGATCTTCCACCAATTGTACCTCTACCATAACCATTATGTTCTAACATGGTAGGCCTCAATTGCTGTAATCTCTGAAGTTGTCTTAACCTTCTGAATCTTCTTTCAGGTTCTGGATCCAACTCAAATTCTGGTGGCTGAACTCTGGGCATGCGTTGCAGCGTCTACCGCTGTAACATCAAGAAACAACACACCAGTGTAAAATCTTCACTAATATTGCTAAAAACTTAAACAATAAAAATAAAATGCAATCCCCGGCAACGGCGCCAAAAACTTGTTGTGCGGAAAGTAGATGTGCAAGTATACACAATCGCAACAAGTAATACAATGATAAATAAAGTTCATTCCCACAGGGATTGGAATTAATCTAAGAAGTTTAAGTGATTAGCAACTTAGTAAAACAAGTATGGTGACAAATAAAAGTGTGGAGTTGTGAACATAATGATTTGTGATTAAACAGTAGTGAATAGAAAGTATTTAAGAGTGAGTTGGATAGCTCAGTAGTTATGTAAATTCCCAAGAGTAGTGTTCTATAATATTAGACGCTGTAGCGTTAAGCGCTGTAGCGTTAAGCGCTGTAGCGCTACAGAATCAACAGACGCTGTAGCGGCATGGTGGCGTGTCTTTCAGTCACTATCGTCAGGGCTATGTTACAATACTCCTATGTCTAGTCTCTAAATAAGTTTTACCCCTGTATATTAAGATCTTACAGCATGCACCTTATGAACTATTACTCCCCTATGTCTAGGGTTAAGTAGAACTTCATTTAAATGTCTTTAAAGGGTTTTTCATTCATATCATTCCTTGAGTTCTCTTTGTGAACCATGTCTGTACCCACAAAGCCTCCTTATTTTAGTTGATCATTCCCAAAACAAAGTTGAAAGCATTATGACACAAGGAATGAAACGCAAACATCATAATATTATATAAAAGCTACTCAAGGTTCATTACACACTAAGAACAATCCAACTACAAAGTGATTTAGCTCATGACAAGCTTCATCATCGCAATACAAACAAACAAGCTTATATTACCGTAGGTAGAGAAGAGGAGAATGGTTGCAAAAGATGCACTCCAAGAATCCCAAGTCATATACGTTGGATGAAGCTATGGCGTGAGCAAACCTTGAATGAAATCTAAAAACTATACTAAAAATAAAAGCTTTAAGAGTGGAACAACAATGGAAGAAGACTAAGGTGTCAAGATAGCTCTCCTCTATGTTACAAAACTCTCTACGTATGTATCTAGCTTATGAAGATGATGGACTAGATATTATCCATAATAGATATTATCCTAATTAGATATTATCCATAAAGTTGCTTTACAAAAAGGTGTGATGATTAAAATCATCAACTATCACATGGGCTTCAATTAGGAGGCGTCAAGTGTATTATTGCACCCACTTGGAAGTCAAAATGTCATGCTGAGGATAAGAGGATCAGATTGATGACTCATCCATTCAGCAAGTGGCTTCACAAATATCCAAGTGGTCCACGCTCCTTAGCGCTGTAGCGCTTACTGCTGGCCTACCGCTGCAGCACTCAAGCAAAACATCAATATATTCACAAAGGCACCTATTATGCCCAATATTTAGGAATTCAAGTCTAAACTTATATTTATACATTCAATCACATATTTACATATTAAAGCACTAAATTTACTTGAGAACACACTTTGATTTTCGTATTAAGAGCATAAATAACACATATAAATATGAGTTATCACCAGGTAAGGAACAGGTGAAAGCCATTTCTCTTAGAAATGAAAAGGATCTTGCAGAACCTTAGGTGAAGGTAAGGGAGAAAATGAAAAAAATAAAAACAGAAAAGAAAAAAGTTTGTAAGATGCAGAAGTACCTCATGCACCTGCATCTCAAGAAGTCCAAATACCAAGGTTAGTTCCTGAAAGATCAACCAAAGAGGTATGGACCAGAACTTATGAACCTCTTAATCTAGAAGATCCTAACATCAAAAAGAATTTACCCTCAATAGAAAAACCTCCAAAACTAGAATTAAAGGAATTGCCCAAACATCTAAAATATGCTTTCTTAGGGGAAGATGATGCACTTCCAGTGATCATTGCCTCTGACTTATCAATAGAGCAGGAGCATGATCTCATTTGTACCTTAAGAAAGCATAAAAAAGCAATAGGTTGGCAAATGGCAGACATTGAAGGAATCAACCCTTCAATATGCATGCATAGAATTATTTTGGAAGAAAATTCCAAGAATAGCATAGAAGGACAAAGAAGGTTGAATCCTATCATGAATGAGGTTGTAAAGAAAGAAATTATTAAATGGCTTGATGTTGGAATCATATACCCTATTTCAGATAGTGCATGGGTAAGCCATGTGCAATGTGTACCAAAGAAGGGGGTGTGACAGTTATAACCAATGAAACTAATGAATTAATACCAACCAGAATTGTTACAGGTTGGAGGATATGTATGGATTACAGAAAACTCAACAAGGCCACAAAAAATGATCACTTTCCTTTACCATTCATAGATCAAATGTTGGATAGATTAGTAGGTAAAGAGTTTTACTGTTTCTTAGATGGATATTCAGGCTACAATCAAATTGCTATAGAGCCTAATGATCAACAGAAAACAACCTGTACATGCCCTTATGGTATCTTTGCATTTAGAAGGATGTCATTTGGATTATGTAATGCACCTGCAACATTCCAAAGATGCATGTGATGTCAATATTCTCATATTTCATTTAGCAATCAATGGAAATATTCATGGATGATTTCTCAGTATTTGGAGAGATATTTCAACTTTGTTTATCTAACTTAGTAGAAATTTTCAGAAGATGTGAGGAAACAAATTTAGTGCTCAATTGGGAGAAATGCCATTTCATGGTACAAGAAGGCATTGTGTTGGGTCATAAAGTGTCAAAGAAAGGTCTTGAAGTGGATAAGGCCAATATTGAGGTTATTGAAAAACTACCACCTCCAACAACTGTCAAAGGAATTAGGAGCTTCTTAGGTCATGCAGGCTTCTACAGAAGATTTATCAAAGATTTTTCAAAGATATACAAGCCATTATGTACACTCTTGCAAAATGATGCACCTTTCAACTTTGATGAACCATGTATGGAAGCATTCCAAAGGCTCAAAAAGGCATTAGTGACTGCACCAATAATTTTCACACCAGACTGGAGCAAGCCTTTTGAATTAATGTGTGATGCTAGTGACTTTGCTGTGGGAGCTGTCCTAGGGCAAAGGTATGATAAAATCTTTCATTCTATCTATTATGCTAGCAAAACATTGATTGAAGCTCAAATGAATTATACTGTAACAGAAAAGGAACTATTAGCAGTGGTTTTTGCATTTGACAAATTTAGATCTTACTTGGTTGGCACCAAAGTTATTGTTTATACTGATCATTCTTCCATCAAATATTTAATTTCAAAGAAAGATGCAAAACCAAGGTTAATAAGATGGGTTCTCCTCCTTCAAGAATTTGATCTTGAAATCAGAGACAAAAAGGGGGTGGAGAACCAAGTTGCTGACCATTTATCTAGACTTGAAAGTGAAGGAACAGGTACAAAGGAAGGAGAAATCAAGGAAAGTTTCCTGATGAAAAATTGTTAGCAATTGCTTTGACAGCACCCAGTGCTCCTGCACCTGGTGCAGGTGCATCTAATGCAGCTGCACCTTGGTTTGTTGACCTAGTCAACTTCCTTGTGAGCAAGGTGGTACCAGTGGATATGACTTACCAACAAAGAAGGAGATTTTTCCACATAGTCAAACAATACTATTGGGATGATCCATTTCTCTATAAGATGTGTCCAGATCAGTTAATGAGGAAATGCATCCTTGAAGAAGAACATCAAGCAGTGCTCCTGCACTGCCATCCTGCACCATATGGAGGTCACTTTGGAAGCACCAGAACAGTAGCTAAGGTATTACAGTCTGGTTATTGTTGGCCTAGTTTGTTTAAAGATGCATATTTAACGGTCAAAACTTGTGACAAATGTCAAAGAACAGGTAATATTTCTGAAAGACATGAAATGCCTAGAACCAATATTTTATAAACTGAACTTTTTGATGTATGGGGCATGGATTTCATGGGTCTTTTTCCATCTTCTTTTGGCGATCAATATATCTTAGTAGCTGTTGATTATGTGTCCAGATGGGTAAAGGCAGTAGCATTACCAAATAATGATGCCAAGTCGGTTAGTAAATTTCTTCAAATAAACATTTTCACTAGATTTGGCACCCCAAGAGCAATCATCAATGATGAGTGCTCACATTTTTGCAACAAAGTTATTGAAAATCTTCTTGCTAAATATGGGGTAAAACACAAAATTGCTACAGCCTACCACCCTCAAACAAGGGGACAAGCTAAATTATCCAATAGGGAAATTAAAAGAATGCTTGAAAAAATGGTTGGACCAATAAGAAAAGATTGGTCTTTACACTTAGATGAAGTATTATGGGCATACAGAACAGCATTTAAAACATCATTAGGTATGTCCCCCTATAGGATTAGGGATGTCAAAACGGGCGGCCCGGCACGGCCCGGCCCATTAAGCGTTATGCCCGCGAAAAAACGGGCGGCCCGGCCTGGCCCGTTAACCGAACGCGGGCCCAAAATGCATGGCCTGCCCGCTAAGTGGCGGGCTGGCGGGCTGGCGAGCTGGCCCGTCAATTTACACTGAATTTTTTTTAAAAAAAAAAAAGCTAAACGGGCGGTTTGGCCCGCCACAGTATTTAGCCCGCGGGCTGGCGGGCGAAGCGGGCCGGGCAACGCGGGCTGGCGGGCATCAATACCTTAGCCCTGCCCGCCTTATTTTGGTGGGCCAACGGGCCGGCCCGGCGGGCCAGGCCCGTTTTGACATCCCTATATAGGATAGTTTATGGAAAAGCATGTCACCTACCTATTCAGTTGGAAAACAAGTCATATCGGGTTATAAAAAAGCTAAATTTTGATATCAACAAAGCTGGTGCCCAAAGGTTTTTGGAATTAAATGAATTAGAAGAATTTAGACAATTCTCTTATGAGAATACAGAAATTTACAAAGCAAAAACCAAAACATGGCATGACAAAAGAATCCAAAGAAGAGAACTTAGAGAAGGAGGAATGGTCTTGTTATATAATTCTAGGTTGAAATTGTTCCCTGGAAAGCTTAAATCAAGATGGTCAGGACCATTTAAGTTAGTCAAAATCTACCCCCATGGTGCAGTTGATCTATATGATGAAGCCTCAAAAACAACCTTCAAGGTAAATGACCAAAGAGTCAAAATGTACTATGGTGAACATGTGGTGAAAGACAAAGTCACCACTCATCTTCAAAATCTCTAAGTTAAGGAGAGAGTCAGACTGAAAGACTCTTAAAACAAGCGTTTATGGGAGGCAACCCATGATTTTGTGGTACATTGTTAGTTATTTTGTTCAATTTTATGTTTTAAGTGTTTTGTAGGAACACAGGTTTTAGTGCAGCTGCACTGCATGCACCTGCACCACTCTATACTCAGTGCTCCTGCACCAACAATTCAAAATTCGCTTGAGTGAAAAATGTTCTCAACTGCCAGCACACCAAATGCGTAATCATGATTTAAAGATAAGATGGTGTGTTGTCTTACCTAATGATGCACGTGTCCTCACGCATGTCCCTCCACTTAGCCTAACAGCTAGAACACCCATCAAATCAACCTCCACTAACCCCCATTCACCATTTAAAATTTCCCTTCGAAACCGAAGTTACTATTGCATTCTATCTCTATAAACTGTAAACTCTCCCTCATCTCTCAAGAAAATCCCCAAATTTCCCCAATCTCACTTCATCTTCAACCTCACGCACAAAATCAGAAATCAACCTTAGAAATGGGAAAGAAACAAGCTGCAACAAAAGGTTTTGGCAAATCTGCACCCAGTGCAGGAGCATCATCCAGGCAAAGGGCGAAGCAACCATCAAGTGCATCTGCACCTGTGACAACAGAAAAAGCTCACCTATGGCAAATGGAGATGCTACCAGAACGAGGCTACAATGTGATAAAAGCTAACCCCTCTTTCATGTCTACAGTGGCTAACCTTCATTGGGATACTTTCGTGCAACATAGAGGATCTTATGTGGAGGAAGTGGTGAGAGAATTCTATGCTGGGATTCCTGATTCCAAGGGAGGTAAGCCCCAATACTTTTCTTTGGTTAGAGGTAGGAAGGTCCTGTTTGATCCTAAAAGAATTAATGACCACTATATGTTAACATATAATGGAAGTGAGTTTGAAGAGAATTTTGAAAGATATGGAAAGAAAGATATGATTAGGATTAAGTCCAGGATTGCTGAAGAAGATGCTGTTTGGGAGAAGTTTACTAACACAGAATTTAAAATGAGAAGTAGTTTTATGATCAAAGAATTAGGAAATTGGCATTTGTTCATTGATGCATCCATTCTTCCTACTTCACACACATATACTTTGTCAAAAGAAATATTGATCCTCATGAACACAATTTTAACTGAAAGCAATGTGGGTGTAGGAAGATTAATTGCTAGGGAAATTTTAGCATGCAATATTAAGCAGAAGGGATTTTTATTTTTTCCATGTTTGATTACTGAACTATGTATGAAAGCTGGTGTCCCAATTGATGGAAATGAACAAAGGAAATACCCGCTGGTCCATTGTCTGCTGAGTTTAAAGGAAAACTGAAAATTGCAAAAGAATCCACTAGTGTAGTGCAGGAGCATATAATGCAGAAGCACCAAGCAGTATGGAAATTTCAACAAGAACAGCATGACTGGCTGCAACCGAGGTTCTAGGAAATTTGTGCAGTACCAACACGAGTGGAAACCCTTGTGTTTCCTAACTGGGTTTTCCAAACACCAGGAAAGGAAGAGGAGGAAGAAATTAATGAAGAAGAGGACTTTGAGAAGGAAGTAAGGCCAAAAAGAAAGAGAATGACAAAGACACAGCAGAAGGGAAAGAAAAAAATTACTGAGGAGGAGCCAGAGATGTTGAGTGAAGAGTGGGAGGACACTGAGGAAGATGAGGCAGTAAAGAAAACTGTGAGAGACATAGAGAAGGATGTTGAGGAGGATGAAACAGAAAGTGAGCAGAGTGAAGAAGGAGAAGTGAACATGGAGGCTATAGCAAGAAAAAAATATGCCACCAAAACAACCACACAATCCACAAATCAACCTGAACAACAAACCACTCCACCATCACCACCAAAATCACCTACACCCCCCTCCAGCAGACACCACATCACCAATCCCCACCGAAATCACCAACACCACCACAACACACTTCACCCATATCACCACCACCCTCCCAAAACAAATCACCATCCAAATCCCCAACAAAAACACCAACCCCGCTTTCACCACCACCCACCACCCAAACAGAACCAGAAAAAGAAAGTGAAATAGCCACCAAAGAACAATCATCTCCCACCCCAACACAATCTCACCAACAACCACAATCTCCAACCCTCACCACTGGACCCATTCTTATGCCCACTAACAATATTTTTGAAAAAGAAAAATTGCAAGTTATCCATGAAGATCCCTAGCAGAAGGTGAACAGGCAAGTCCTGAGACGAAGAAGGCCCTGATCAGCAATCAATCGATGCACCTGCATCAGATGCAGGTGCATCCCAGCAGTTTCCAATAGTGACAGTTATACCAGCTACCCCTGAGGCCACCATACAACTGGTCTTTGAAGAACTTGCTGCAAAAAGAAGAGACACTACAAGAATTTCGAGGATTTCCGGCGGCCAAAATCCGCCGGTAATTGGACATTACTGGCGGATTTTTTCTGTCGGTAATTCGCCCGCACGTAACGGTTACCGGCGGATTTAATTTTATTTAAAAAAAACAGTTTTTAATTCGTTTATTTAAAAAAATAATTATTATTTGTTAATTAAAATATCTTTTATTTAATTCATAAAAAACAGTTTTTAATTCGTTTATTTAAAATAATAATAATATTATTATTATTCGTTAATTAAAATATCTGTTATTTAATTCATTAAAATTAAATTAAATTAAATTTATAATATAAATGCTAATTAAACGAGAATTGAATAATGCTTTAAATGATAAAAAATTGCATAAACATCCAAGAATTAAAATATTTATTACAAAATACAAATTAAAATATCCAAGATCTAATAAAACTGCTAGTCATAACAGCGCTGATCTTTCCGAAAATATCGCATTTTACGGTATTTCCGGAATGTAAAATGTGTTCCGGAAATACCGTAAAATGCGATATTTCCGGAAAATAAAAAAAACAGCCTTCGAGATTTATCTGGATTTGAGGTATTTCTGGAAATTTTGTGGATTTAAGGGGTAGTTTCGTCCGTTTGGTCATTTTGGGGGTAGATGGTTTAAGAGTGGGGTACCAAAAAAAAGGCTATTTTATATAACTAGGCCTAGGATAGTTTACAAGGTAAACAAATTTTTTTTATGACTATAATAGTTAGGGGATAAACTATATTATTTTCCATTATAATTATATTTATCATCTTCCTATTTTAATCAATTTTTCTAAGTTGGGGTGTTATAGGATTCATGTACGACAATGTGACTTGATTTATACATGTGGTACGCACACTAAGTTCATGTATGTGTTGCATGAAAAACTCACGTGCATGAAATGAGTTAAGAAATGATTTCCAAACTTTTTAAAAAATAAAAACTCGAAAGGAGGGAGGGGGAGAGAGAGAGAGAGAGAGAGATGTTAAAAATAACTATGACTTGGTTATATGTTGATGATTTGCCTTTATTAAAAACTAGTACTGTACCCGTGCATCCGCACGGCCCGATCGCGTTACGTCATACGATTACCTCAAATAGAAACGTTAGTTTGAAGTCTCATTAATCTAAAATCAATTGTAAAATATAGATGACGACTTCCATACGGACAGGTGCTGTCGTGTTCTTTTTAGGAATGAATTTAGACAGTATTTAAATAGTCTGAACATTACCCCGTGAAAATAAAGAAAAATTTAAAATAGATAAAAAAGGAGTTTCAAATAAAAAATTGATAAATATTAAAACTAAAAATGTAAAAGAATCATTTAGACAGTATTTAAATAGTCTGAACATTACCCCGTGTGTTTTTATATATTAGTGCTGTGTTTTTTTATATATCAGTGTTGTTATCCCATGTTTTTTTATATATCAGTGCAACTATCCTGTGTTTTTATATATATCATTGCAATTATCCCCGTATTTTTTTATATATCAGTGCAGTTGTCTAGTGTTTTTTATGTATCAGTGCAGTTATCTCATAGTTTCAATTGATTATTTGAGTTGATTAATAGATTATTGTAGATAGTGAAAGATAGATAGTAGATTATCAATAACAAATATTTATCCCGTGTTTTTTTATATATCAGTAACAATTATTTGTCCTTTTTTAGGTATTAGTGACAAATATTTGTCGCGTGTGTTTTAAATATTAATCAGTTTAATTAGTCATTAAGCCTTCTTGTTTTTTTAAATAGTAGTTTTCAAAAACTATAATTATCAATGGCAAATATTAATCCCGTGTTTTTTTATATATCACTACAATTATCCCCGTGTTTTTTATAAATCTGTGCAGTTATCTGGTAGTTTCAATTGATTATTTTAGTTGATAGTAGATTATAGTAGATAGTAAATTTGTTAGATAGTAGATTATCAATAAGAAATAATTGTTTTAAATATTAATTAGTAATTTAAATAGTCATTAAGCCTGCTTATTTTTTAGATAGTAGGTTTGTAGTAGTAGGTTTCAAAAATTTTAATTATCAATGACAAATATTAATCTCGTGTTTTTTTATATATGAGTGCAGTTATCTCGTAGTTTCAATTAATTATTTTAGTTGATTAATAGATTATAGTAAATAGTAAAAGAGAGATAGTAGATTATCAATAAGAAATATTTATTTTAAATATTAATCAGTAGTTTAAATAGTCATTAAATATTATTGTAGTTATCCCGTGTCTTCCAAAAATTTAATTATCAATGACAAATATTAATCCTTTGTCTTTTTATATATTTGTGTAGTTATCCCGTGTGTTTTTATATATCATTGTAGTTATTTCATAGTTTCAATTGATTATTTGAGTTGATTAGCAGTTATCCCGTATTTTTATATTAGATTATTTGAGTTGATTAGTAGATTATAGTAGATTATAGTAGATTATTGCAGTTATCACGTGCTTTTTTAGATAGTAGTTTTATAGTAGTTTTCCAAATTATAATTATCAATGGTAAATATTAATTATAAATTGTCAAAAAAAATTATAAATATCAATGATAAATATTAATCCCGTTTTTTTTATGTATCACTACAGTTATCCTGTGTTTTTTATTTATCAGTGCAGTTATCTCGTAGTTTCAATTGATTATTTTAGTTGATTAGTAGATTATAGTAGATAATAAAAGTTAGATATTAGATTATCAATAAGAGATATTTGTTTTAAATATTAATTACTAATTTAAATAGTCATTAAGTCTTCTTGTTTTTTAGAGAGTAAGTTTATAGTAGTAGTATTCAAAAATTTTAATTAAAGTAGTGTTTGTATAAATTTAAAAATTTAGTTAAAAGAATTAAAGTGAAGTGATAAGAGAAAGAGAATAATTATTTATGGGAAAAGTAAAGTAAAAAGAAAAAAAAAGGAAGAAAGAGAGTGTAAAAGAAAAGTGAAAATGAGGAAAGAGAGTGTAAGAAGAAAGAGAAAAAAGGAAGAAAGAGAGTGTAAGAGAAAAGTGAAAAGTAAGAAAGAGAGTGGAAGAATAAATAGAAAAAAAAAAGAAGAAATAGAGTGTAATGACATTTTTACCCTCAAAAATTTGAGGTGTCTTTTAGATAGAAGGGAGGTATTGGTAAAATCATATGTGGTGAATTTTGTATAAATCTATAGTAGATGTCAAGGGTATATTTGCCCTAACAAGATGGGGGTAGTCTTGTCTTTTTCACATTGTTCGATTAATTGGCCCTAACAATTAGACCCCAAACATGAGACGTCGGGTATATTTGCCTAGGAAAGAGAATATTCCATTGGGTCGGGTTGCAACACCCGTACGGGTGGGTCCTGCGTTCTGCACCGCCATTGAAAGACAACGCACTCGCTATAACAAACTGCAATTTCTATTGTCCTTCAATCTTCACCACTCGAAGAAAACATGGGAGGTGGAAGCAGAAGAGGAAGAGGAAGAGGAAGATCCAACGATAGCGGAAGCGGCAGTGGAAACCCTAAAAATAGCAGAAGAACTTCAACTGTTAAATCTGCACTCTTTATCGAAGGAGGTTTCTTGTCTGATTGGACTCCTTCCTCCTCCGCACGTAATTCAGGTCCTCTCTTCCTCTCCCTCTCTCTGTTTCGTTGCTCAGAAATTTGAGTCAAAAATGGATTCTATTTTGCAATCAAAATTAGCTATTCAGTTTCCTTTACTATAAAAATATGATAGTTGATATCTGGGATGAGGATTTTGCTTCATAGGGATTTAATTCCTCAACTTAGTTATCTATATTTCTGAGCGACCAAACAGGACTTGTTTGAAAAAAAAAATCTTCAATTTGGGTTCTTCCATGTTTTGTTTTGGATTTTCTTTTGCAATTGGTTGCAGGTAGAAATGCTAGATCTAATAACAAATCAGGGAGCCTGCATAGAGCAGAGGCCTCTGTTTCTAAAAATGAATATGCAAATGCTTCAGGGACTACTATTGGATACCGTTATCCTTCAGTCAATGTTCAGGTCTGTATGCCAAAGCTTTTAACTTCATGCATTTTTAATTTTTATCCAATCCAAATCAAAGAACCTAGGAACACTGAGTTTTGGTTCAGGCTTTAAATATCTGAAGAGTTTTAATTGCTTAATAAGTAAAATGCCAAACGGGGGATTGCCTTGCCGGAATTTTACATCAAGCCAGAAGTATCATATCATTTTCCTTTCCGTAGGTTCGTAGCTGAATAGGATTTTTTCATCAAAAGTTATCATGCATACCAGTATTAATTTATTTAAGGTTTTGATATCTGAAGGGTGAAGTTTAATCATACATGGTTACTGAAAAATTCTTACTCTCAAGGCTACAGCTTAAATTGTTACAGCAATGCTTTAACCGGTATGTGTATGCACGAATTTGTGATTGCATTTACTCATGTACACAAACATACTGGAGGAAGATATTGCCAAAATATACAACTTGGTAAACAATTAAAAATTAAATCGTTCATCATTGAACTTACCCATCAGCACAATTTCATTCGACACTTCTGGTTAAAATGCATTTAATTTCATAAAGATCAGATGAGCTATGTCATAATTTCTTCAAAGTAACTTGCATTTTTCCGTATATACCAGGAGGTCTCATATGTTGGGACTGGGAACAACGATGGAGATAGTAATTTAAATCAGCGGCTGCAACCTTTTGTTTTGGAGGATTCCCAGAAGAATCAAATTATTGCTCCTATGGAGTGCACACCCCCTTCAAAACAAAACACTGTGGAGTATACTTACAATTTTGCAGATTTTGTTTTGGGTGACAGCTCTCATAGAGGATTAGGTTTCCCTGCCGAACATGATAAAACCCCAACGTCATCTAAACAGATGCCACAATCAACTTCAGTTTTAGATTCATCATCCTTTGAGAAGGATGGTGGTTTTGATGAGGGTATCAACTGTGAGTTAAGCAATCAGATGGAAGAAGACTTGCCATCAAAGGCATCTTCTGGGAAAAATTCAGGTTTTCTATCTATTGGAGGTCTAAAGTTATACACTGAGGACATTTCAGATAGTGAAAGTGAAGATGACAATGAAGCATCACCTGATGAAGACAGCTCGGGGTCTTCTGAATCAGAAGAAATACTTGGATCATCCGAAAGCAATGATTTTGAAGACACGTCTGACAGTGATTCAGACATTGATGAAGAGGTTGCAGAAGATTATTTGGAGGGAGTTGGTGGTAGTGATAACATCATCGATGCAAAATGGTTGTTAAATGCTGTTTCAGATGAGTCGGACGATGATAGTTCTTCTAGCAGCAGCTATGACGAGGCTTTGGAGAAGTTGGGTGGCATTTCCCTTCAAGATGCATCCAGGGAATATGGCATCAAGAAAAGCCAACCATGGAGGAAACGTTCGGTGAACTCTGGACCTTTTGCTCTGAATGACCTAATGCTAGAAAAGGATCCTAGAACCATTTCTGCTAGAAAGAAGCATGTCTCAAGGTGTCCTCATTCGTGGCCTTTGCATGCTCAGAAGAATAAAGCCTCCAAAAGAATTCATGGTACCACTGTCCTGCATACCTCTATCAAAGATCTAATGTTTTTGTTTCAGCTCTATGCTTTCAATTTAAGTAAATCTGTTTGGCTCATTGAATTTACATTCTACTTTTTGAACCTCAAGAGCACTGAGTTTCCCAGTGAAAGGATTATGCAGTCAAAAATCTCCTTGCATTAATTACCTCCCTTGTTTATTTCGGCTGGATGGTTGGAACATGTAGTGCGGTTGGGCAAATAACTTGTTAGGAACCAGTTGTATGCATTGATCCTTTTACTTGATGCCTGAGCTTTGAAGTCCACAAATACTATGTCAGATTGCATGCATTCTTTTATCAGTTTATGAAAATTATTCAAGTTGATACTTGATAGAGACATCTTACAAACTCGGATTTCACACCATGAAAATTCAACTCGAAATGGTTGGACTTCTAGTGATTAAATTATCAATATTGAAAAACTCTCTGACTCACAAATGACTTTTTTAAGTTAGTTTGATGAAATAGTATGAAATTCCAGCCACTCATTTTGCTAACACAGATTTTGCACAGGTGAAAAAAAGAAACTCCGAAAAGAAAGGATTGCTGTCAAGCGTAGAGAGAGAATGCTACACCGCGGTGTTGAACTTGAGAAAATTAATTCGGTATGGGAGAATAAATAAAATTACCTTTTATTGCTGATTATAGTTATTTCATGTTTTGTACATCCTTCCACCTCTCTTCGTTTTTCTTATTCATTTATTAGATTCGATTAGACTTCAAAATATTTGTAGATTAATGAGACTAAGTTATAAATTTTTGTATCAAAACATGGTATCGTTGTTTGATATATATAATTTTGCATTAACTTGTACATCTTGCCATCTCGTGACCTTTTAGTAAGCATGTTACCTGCAATATATCTTTCTAATCACGTGGAAGTTTTATAACTGGATTGTGTGTGTGTGCGCGCGCTTGTGTGCGCGCGCGCGCTTGTGTGCGCGCGCGCGTAGGCGCCTGTGCGCGCGCGCGTAAGCGCCTGTACGTGTCTTTGTCTGTGTTGCATTACATTGCATTAGTCATTGTAGGAGGCATATGCCTTTGAGATCCCATCAAAAAGATAAAATGGAAAGAGATATTGTATGAGCACTTTAATTGAGTCTATTATCCATATGGGAAACATATAAAAGAATGTATAATATTAATATTATAGAACATGTTCCCCTCCTTCATAACCACTATGATTTGAATGAGTGCCCCATCGTCATCTTCTTTTACTTTGCCTGTGCATCTTAAAATGACAACTTTTTGGTCCTCGTTAATTTAAGTCTTGTGATCTATTGCTGTTCTATTGCTGTATACTAAATCATATCTGTCTTTGTTAAATTCTCTTCAGAGTTGTCATGCTTGACTTAGATTAGGTCTCTGGCTCTCGCACTAACATTTTTATTTTTGGATTCTAGAAATTGGAGCAGATTGTCTCGGAAGAAATGGATATATTCTCTTTTCAGCCTATGCATTCACGGGATTGTTCACAGGTGTGAATCATTTTTGTCTGAATCCTTTTTTTCTGTCAACCCTATTCTCTTATGAGTGCCTCACGTAGTATGGCCAAAATTATTGCTATTTTAAAGTGTGAATAATCATGCCAAAAGGTACTCATCAGCTTATTCCACATCAGTTCCTTGTGCATGTCAAAGGATTTTTCAAACAAAGCTTATGGTTTGGATGAAAATGAACATTAATGGATCAAGTGCTTGAATTGTGGTTTAATTTGGCATCTGGAATTGTGCTTTAATCTTTTCTATTAGTAAGACTCGTTTATTAAGTTCATTGATATCATCAGAAAATGAAAAAGCAAAAAATGCTATTTTTATTTCATAGTAATAATTATGTTATATTTCATATGTTAAATTGTAGCATATTAAATATTGATGTTGGATTTATAATTACTTTTATTTGTAAATTCTAGGTCTTACGTCTAAATTATAAAAATAGGAGTGAATTATGACTTATAATTCTATGCTTTATTTGTTTTCACAACTAAACATAGGATCTATAATTTTGTACTAGTTCAAATCCTACAGAATTGGATTTGGCCGGAAATTTGCTAGTCCAAATGCACTCGTTAGTTATTTTGGGAAGCCACATTAATGACATAAGAAATTGGGAATATATGAAGAGTTTGGAATGATAAAACTATTTAATTTGTCATTGTTCTGAACTTTCTTGGTCCTGTAATGATCTCAGTTCTCAATGAATATAGGTACAACGATTGGCAGCAATTTATCAGCTGCGGAGTAGTTGCCAAAACTTTGGCAAAAAAAGGTGATCATGATCTTCCCATATTCACAGAACTGATTAGTATCTACAGGTGCAAATCTGATATCTAGTCTGCCTTTGTGGTTTCAGATTTGTGACAGTGATGCGAACGCATTCTACATCAATGCCATCTTCAAGTGGTAGACAGCGCCTGGAAAAGGTTCTTAGCATCACTAATTACGTCTTGAAATTTATTTATGCATTGCATAGCATTTATTGTTATATCTCATACATGGTGTTACATATTTAGAATTATCTGTACCATAAGTGTTATAGTTGAGGCTTACTATTTCATGAACTTCAGCTGTTGAGAGTTGATGGCGAGGATGCTGATTTTGCTGTCGGGGATTCTATGAATAAGAAGTCGGCGAGTGGTGACAAAAGTCTAAGAAAGAAACATGCTAAAAGGAGTGATTTTAGAATGCAAGAACTTAAATCTTCCAAGAACAAGACACCGAAGGACTCGGCCAACAGGGGCAGCAGTAAATTGAAGGACAAGAAAGGAAGTGGACAAAAGGCTTCATATGCGGATCAGCCCGTGTCATTTGTATCAAGTGGCTTAATCCAATCAGAAACTGTACAGGTTATAGCTGTTGATTCTGAAGAGACTGATAAGGGTGCCACCAGTTCTGCTAATATAGGTTCTTTTGAGGTACACACTACTGGTTTTGGTTCAAAAATGATGGCTAAAATGGGATACATGGAGGGTGCAGGATTGGGGAAAAATGGTCAAGGTATTGCACAGCCCATTGAGGCTATCAAAAGGCCCAAATCACTTGGTTTGGGTGTGGAATTCTCCGGCACTAACAGCCCTGCTGAGCCAGTTAGTGTCAAGCCTTCAAGAGTTGGGGCTTCTGAAAAGCATACCAAAAGAATTGGATCTTCTGAAAAGCATACCAAAGGAATTGGTGCTTTTGAAAAGCATACAAAAGGGTTTGGATCAAAGATGATGGCAAAGATGGGGTTTGTTGAAGGTGATGGATTAGGTAGAGAATCACAAGGTATTACTGCCCCATTGGGTGCTGTTAGGTTACCTAAGTCACGAGGACTGGGCGCCAAAAGCTATTAATTTATGTCACGAGTTCTGTGTTCCTAATATTGTGCATTAACTTCAATGTTATGATTCTATGTTGTAGTTTAGTGTTGCCGTTGCATGACTGTGTCTGGAATCATTATGTTAAAATTATGTACTTCCTGCTTCTAGTTTTTAGGATTTTGGACAAAAATAAGAATTGGTGCTGCTCCTGTGGAGAACATGTAGTATGTTTATGATACTTGAATCTTCTAATATACACTCTATGGTACTGAAGTGGTGCCACGAGTTTTCGCAATGGAACTTTTTTATTCTTCATTTTTCCATTTACATCTGAGAAGGGCCTATTTCTTCAATCAATTAATTATATTTATCATTCAAAATGTCAATGGCAATCACCAGAATTGCTGACCTTCGCATCTGCCTTTTTATTAATCCTAAATTCCTAATCAAGTGAATCCATTAAAAAACATAATTTTTATATGAATGAATCAATGATGTTGGTGTGACTGGATTTTTACAGTGTTTTTTTACAGAAGTGGATAAGATTTTTTACAGTGTTGATAAGGAAGTCAAGAGTAAAAAGTAATCCTTTTAATTAAAAGAATTATATATTGTAATAATAATGATATAAAACATTAGGTGGAATATAATTAATATTTCTTTAATTTTAACACAATTCAAAATATTTAAAAACAGTTACGGTAGATTCTTTAAAAATTAAAAGCTGGGTAATTTGCCTTAACCAATTAAAAGCTGATACATAGATTCCACAAACATTTTTTTACATAAATATATTTCTATTATTTGTTTTACATTTGTTACTATATATTTATATTATTTATAGATTCACCCCAAATATAATAAATACATTTGTGATTGTTTATCTTTCCTAAGTTACACATCAAAAAAACTAGTTTTTTACCCGTTGGTCGGTGTATTACCACGAAGTCATAATAGTAATTTGGAAGATATTGATAAGTTGTGAACAATGTCCAAAATGTATGATTTGAAATTCAAAGTGGAATATGCATCCCCGTTGACAATCAGAATTACATTGATCCATAATAATGTATTTGGACATTAGAGGTAAAATATGCATCCCCGTTGCCCCTCCCGTTTGCATCCTCGTTGGTCCTCCTGTTGGCACTCCCGTTGGCACTCTCATTGCCACTCCCGTTGGAACTCATGTTGGCAGTCCCGCTCTCGTTGGCACTCCTGTTGGCGTTCTCGTTGGCACTCCCGTTTGCACTCCCGTTGGCATTTTACTCCTTTTTAGTAATTATAAAATAGTTATTTGGTAATTTTTTGTAGTGATTAAATTGATTGATTTTATTTTTTATGAAAAAATTAATTGATTTTACTCATTTTAATTGATTTTAGTAATTTTAGTAGTTTGAGTAAATTATAAAAATGAATAATTTTTTTTAAATATTTGTGTGGGAAAAAGTTTAAAAAAAGTAGGTTTGAGTAGTTTGAGTAAATTATAAAAATGAATAATTTTTTTTAAATAATTGATTATACTCCAATTATTTAGTTGGGAAAAGCATAAGATTGATATTTTGGTAGTAAGTAAATGGTAAGTTTGAAAAAGTGTGTGAGAGTAAAAAAGTTTGAAAAGGTGAAAAAATAAAATT
This sequence comes from Astragalus membranaceus, assembly GCA_039519185.1. Taxonomy (NCBI): domain Eukaryota; kingdom Viridiplantae; phylum Streptophyta; class Magnoliopsida; order Fabales; family Fabaceae; genus Astragalus; species Astragalus membranaceus. The sequence continues at coordinate 185,414,437 of CM076846.1, forward strand.
ACCTAAATATACTCTAATTGCTTAGTTGAAAAAATGATAAGATTGATATTTTGGTAGTAGGTAATGTATGGACTCAGACAAAATTTAATTAGTCAGAACTTTATCCCGTGAAAATCAAGACAATTTTAAAGTTAACAGATTTAATTAGCCTAAAACAAATATTAAAATTTTGTCAAAATTTGAAAATTTGAAAATAGTAAAGAGGAAAAATGAAGGTGACATGTAGATTAAAATAAAGTAGATATATTGTGAAAAATAGATAAATGAGAGAATTAGAGGAAGAAGAGAGAGTGAAAAAATATGAAAAATAGAGAAATGAGAGAATTGGAAAAAGAAATAGGAGAAGAGAGTAAAAAATGTGAGGAAGAGTGAAAAAGTGTGTGAGAGAGTGAAAAAGTGAAAAAGTTTGAAAAAGTGTGAGAGAGTGAAAAAGTGAAAAAGTTTGAAAAAATGAAAAAGTGAAAAGGATAAAATTGGGGGAATGATCCTCTAACTTTTTGGCGGGAACTTCCCCCAAACTTTGTGTCTATCTCTCTCTTCTTATACATTTTCTCTCATCTTATTTTCCTTCATTTCCCTCCATTTTTCTTTTCTCTCTCATTAAAAAAAGACTAAAGGTAGGGGGAAGTTCCCGCCAAAAAGTTAAGGATCCATTTTCATAAAATTGGTATTTTGGTAGTGGGTAAATGGTATAGATATATAGCATAGGTTACACACATCTAAATTTCTGTAGTCAAGTCTCTTTTTCTCTCTCTTATTCATACGACATAATTGCTGAAATACCCACAAAGAAATCAATGGGAAGCAGAAAAGCCCTCAAGGTAATCATTTTTCACCACCTGGATTCTGCTCCTCTAGGAAGATTCCAACAACTCACTTCTCCGACTCCGGCCACCACACAAATTCAATTCTGAAACTGCAGAAGCATGCGATTGACTCCTGAAATCCCCAAATCCCAATCGATTAACTCCTCAAAGCACCAAATCATCTCCTTCTCTGAATCCCCAAATCCTAATTGATTCATCTAAAAATCCCTAGACCAGTAAAATAAAGTGGTTATGATGTTTGGCATATAGAGGAGTCAGAAAGAGGAAAGGGGTAAATGGATATCAGAAATCCTTGAGCTATCTACGAAGAAAAGAACCTGGTTTGGTGGTTCCGACTTTCGAGACGCCGGAGATGGCAGCGGTAGCATACGACATCGCAGTATTTCAGCGTTTCAGCATACGACGCGGAAGAAAAGTTGATTTCTTGTGGTTGATTAACTGGTTTTGAATTTGCTTGATGTTTGATTTAGGTTGGTGTTATGGCTGATGATGATGATGAAGTCTCCGATTAAATTTGGTCGGTCATTATTTATACCCTCCTTCTCTATTTTTCTAGCTGCAATAAACCAGATAAGGTAAACAATTCTTTATTCAGTGAACTGGTTGTTATGTTGATTGGAAAGGGATTCATTAGTAGTTAGGTTGCTATTTCTGTTTTGTATCATTATTGATGTATGCTTTTAAGGTGTTTGATTAAAAGGAATTTTGTAGGGAAAATGGTTGTTCAGAATAGCTGATGGCAGTTGAGGAATTGTGTAGTATATGAACTTTCACAGAGATTGCTTTTAGTGCAGAATAGACTTGGTCCAGACAGCTTTGCTTGGGAAATGGATTGTCTACCTTTATGGCGGGAAAAGGCAGCTACCTTTAGGTGATTTTAGGCATAAAAGAGGAAAGAGAATATAGAAAAATATGGAGGGAAAATAGGAGAGAGAAAATGAGAGATGAGAGAGATAGAGACAAATGTAGGTGCCTTTTCCCGCCATAAAGGTAGACAATCCATACTCGTTTGCTTGGGTGCGGCTACTTCGATTGCTTTTGGATGAAGGCAAAAAATCCACTGTAGTACAAATTTTTTTTTTTACCAAAATAGCACACCTTTTAACAAAATCCACTTCGATTACCAAAATCCATACTCCTCCCTGTTCCGTTCATTCTATCCGATGTGGGACTATTTGTAAACTACTTAAAACAAAAAAGACTCAAAACCCTCAACAAAATGACATTAGTGGGGTTTGAACTTTGAACCCCTGACCTATTGAAAGCAAATGCTGAGCGCTACCATCAAGCTACCATTCTTATTACTCATTCTCCTCCCTGTTCCGTTCATTCTATCCGATGTGGGACTATTTGTAAACTACTTAAAACAAAAAAGACTCAAAACCCTCAACAAAATGACATTAGTGGGGTTTGAACTTTGAACCCCTGACCTATTGAAAGCAAATGCTGAGCGCTACCATCAAGCTACCATTCTTATTGAGGATATTATTTATTTCAAATATATATAATTGGTACCTCTTTTAATTGGCAAAAAAACCATTTCATACCAAAAAAAAATTTTTACCAAAATACTACACTTTCTACATTATATACCAAAGTAACCCACTTTTTTTTTAGTGGAGAACTCGCCCCCCACCAAACCGAGTTCTAAACATAAATTTTGCAAAAAATTTTTATCTGTAGTTCTGAACTCGCCCCCCACTAGGGAGAGTTCTGCACTGCGTTTTTTTATTTTTTTAATTTCTTATATTTAATTTGATTAAATTGTAAATTAATTTAATTTAATTTCAAAAATTAACTTAAATAATTTGAATAATTAGTAAACTTATTTATAAAGTAATTACGGTAATAATTACGGTAAAAAATGAAGATATTAAAAATTGGAACAGAATTTAATAATTTGAGAATGTATTTATAATAGAGGTGATCGTGTGTGAGCCGTTGATTTAGGATGATCATAACCGTTGATTTTAGGGTTTAGTGTCAGCAAAATCTAGGCTGTTAAATAGTGTCGGCAAAATCTAGGCCGTTAAATAAAATAAGACCTCAGCACTATGCACACTCTGCACAATGCAGCACTCTGCACAATGCAGCATGCACACTCCGCACAATGCAGCACTCTGCACAATGCACACTCTGCACAATGCATTATTAAAGATTAAATATTTAATTATTGATACAACTGAATTAAATGTGACTTAACATTAAAACCTTAAATTTAATAAGTGATAAAAGAGGTACCAATTATATATATTTGAAATAAATAATATCCTCAATAAGATTGGTAGCTTGATGGTAGCGCTCAACATTTGCTTTCAATAGGTTAGGGGTTCAAATCCCACTAATGACATTTTGTTGAGGGTTTTGAGTCTTTTTTGTTTTAAGTAGTTTACAAATAGTCCCACATCGGATAGAATGAACGGAACAGGGAGGAGAATGAGATATAAAAGCAAGACATATGTCAATGGAAAACATACTTACCAGGATGAAGATCACTAGTGGGGGCCTGTGTTCGCGCGGCCCCTCCCAATTACAGTTCAAAGGTTTGGAGATCAAAAATTTATTGTGTATTTTGCAGGGGCAAAAATGACCTTTAATGTGTATTTTGCAGGGGCCAAAATGACCTTTAAAACTAACAGGGTTAGTGGACCACTAACAGCGAGGGCTTAACTGAACAACTAACTATTTTACAGGGGCTTATTTAAAGTTTTTTATTTTGCAGGGGCCAAAATGACCTTTAAGCCAAATAAAAATTATACTTACCAATGCATAAAAAATAGGCTTAAAGGTACATTTGGTCCCTGCAAATAAAAATAATACTTACCAATGCATAAAAAATAGGCTTAAAGGCTCAAACTTGTATTTGCAAGGGCTTTTTTAAAAAAATTTAAATTGCAAGGACGAAATTGGATTTTTTGGATATTTGCAGGGACCAAATGTACCTTTAAGCCTAAAATAGAAAGTGTGCAAGAGCTAAGTCATGGTTGTGCGACGGCTCAAAAATAGAAACCCTCAAATTCCTACGAATAAAATCATAGGCCACTCAAAGTCTCGCACGACAACCAGCTCGAATTGTTGGCCTTGATTGGTCCTCATTTTTTTTTTTATTTTTCCTATCACTCTTACCCTCTTTATTGCAAACTAATTGACGCGCAACAATATTCCCATGATGATATTTTACCACATCATCCTTTCTTGCAGCAAACCCATGGAATCGTGCATACATTTGGTAAAATTCTATAGCTTGTTTCTCTGTGGTGAATTCCATACCTCTTATATCTTCATTTGTCACTTCACTAATACATTTGTAACCATCAGAGTTCTCTTCCTCTTGCTGATTGCGTATAACAATATCACTGTTGAATTCCACACCTTCTGTGTCTCTATCAGTATGAACACCATTGCCACTATTATATTCTACCTCTTCCGAATCACTGTCAGGATGCAGCGTTGCTTCGCTACATGTAGAAATTTAAAAATTATTTGCTACAAAAAGACAATGAACGCATTTTGTCAGGCCAAGCCTAAATCCCCAAATCAAACAATCAGAGCCGATAAGTCATTCAATAGTTATTAAATCAAACAAATCTTAAATCCAAAAATTGAATAAAATTGCTTGAACAGAACAGACATGTTGATTAAGTGCATGATGTTCGTGTGAATATACTATTCATGCACTTCTTATTAATAAACCATTTATCAAAAAGTGTTCAAGCTGCCACAGGTTCACACTTCATACCCTTTTGTCTCTTTGTTGTTGAAATTGTTTCATCTTAAAGGGAAGTTCAAGGTTTTGATTGTGTCCTTTGCAGGACTTAGTAACAAAAAGAGTGGTTATGATAGCCTTGTTGAGGCAGCTACTATGGCAAAACAGAAACTTAATCCAATTCAGCAGCAAGAAGTTATCATTCAAGCTCTTCATGTCAGGAAAATTGGCTTGATAGTATCTTCCTTATCAAAGACTAAACGCTAATCCCTATTTATAGGAAATACAAAGACTCAACCCTAAATAAGTATATCAAGAAACAAATAATACGCATAAATACAATTAATGGAGATCAAATCAACTCCTAATTTGTCTAGCCTAAAATAGGAAAGCTAATAAATATAATTGCAGACACAGATAATTTAATTCCTGATTCATCGATTTATTCCCGATTCACATCCCCCCTCAAATTGATGCGGCTCTTCAAGGAGCATCAATTTGCTAACAATGGGAAACAACTTTTGTCAAAATATTTGCAGCTTAGAACAGTTGAGAAACAGTGCCACTCAGAATCCAAGAAGTAATTTGAGCATAAAGAACCTGTAAGAACCAAGAACATTAAAAATCACAAACACCAAGAAGCACACACACCAAGAACCAGTGAGAACCAAGAACACCAAGAATCACGAACATCAAGAACACTAAGAATACCACGAATGGTAAACACGAAGACTATGAGCATTTCACTCATAGGCTACATTCTCTCTTCGTTGTAGCAAATGACCCGAGACTATGAGTTTTTTTTATAGCTCATAGACTGCATTATCTCTTCGTTGCAGCAAACGACAAACACGACTATGAGCATATAGCCCATAGGCTGCTTTATCTCTTCGTTGCAGCAAACGGTACTAGGACAAGAGCGACCAAGGGAGATGTCGCTGAAAGCACAACACGGTCAAAAAGAGGAACATGACGGCAGAAAGCAGAAACAGGTATAAATTGAGAACTGAACAAAGTGGTGCTGCCGGCGGTCGATGTCGCCGCCGGCAGCGGTGGTGAAGCACGAAAACGAGGTAAGAATATGAGAAGTGACTCTAATATCATGTCAGGAAAATTGGCTTGATATTATCTTCCTTATCAAAGACTAAACGCTAATCCCTATTTATAGGTAATACAAAGACTCAACCCTAAATAAGTATATCAAGAAACAAATAATACTCATAAATACAATTAATGGAGATCAAATCAACTTCTAATTTGTCTAGCCTAAAATAGGAAAGCTAATAAATATAATTGCAGACACAGATGATTTAATTCCCGATTCATCGATTTATTCCCGATTCACACTTCATAGAGCCTTCCCAGAGCCACTACTTGCATTTGTAAGCTCCTTACTATTACTATTAGACTATTCTTAACTAACTAGCTAGTAGTATTCATCTTCTTTTTGTATGTGCTTTTTTACACCTGAATCTTACACCTACACCCGTTCACTACAAGAAAATCGACGATTTTCGACGGTATTTTTCGTCGCAAATGCAACAATTTTCGTCGCAAATTGATGTTTGCGACGAACTTTCCGACGGACAAAAAGCCGTCGCAAATCGTTTCCGATGGATTTTTTCGTCGCAAATGACTCCGTCGCAAATTCGTCACAAACCCGTCACAAATGTTCGTCGCAAATTCGTCGCAAAAAACCATTTCCGACGAAAATTTTCATCAGAAATCCGTCAGAAATTTAAAAAAAAAGTTAAAAAAAATAAAATCTTCTGAAGGGTTGTGGTAACAGAGTGAGCACTTACAGTTTTACTAAAGCTAATAGCTTGTACAACAATACAAAAGTATTATACTCTAACAAATCTAAATATACTGACTTTTATCAACCTGGGCAAAAATTATGCACTTACCTCCAAATATAATCAACAAAAGTTTGATCAAAACACTTGTACCACTTTCATATGCTATTACTCTAGCAATATCTAATTTTCTATAGCTAACTATTTAATTAAAAAATGGGAAAATAAAGGATAACTCTAGCATTGTGTATTATTTCCATTAGCACTTCCATCTTGACTAATGATTGGAAGCTCAATTCCATGTTGCTGGCTATTCAGGCATGCCATATAAGGATCAACATTACCTGGAATAAGCAAACAAAAGCATTAAAACAATAGCTGACAAACAAAAGATAATAAAAGCAGAAAGTAAATAGCAAGCTGCACTGGAAACAAATGCCTCAACTAAAAAACAAATCCTACTTTGAACCTACAAGAATTATCCTTGAGGCTAACATTGGCAAGAATTTCATGAACCTAGACAATCCACACTCAAAGGACAAATCATTAAACACATACAATCCAAATCAGAAGATCACAACTAAATGCAATTCCTATTCCTATCACCTACAAGTGTTATAGACAAGTATCAATCTAACCCAAACTTGGAAACATATAAGTCCTCTATACATTAAAAGGAATGACAAACTTGGATAGCATTCAATCATAGGCATTTTTGAAATTTTAGATCAAGAAAGGTGAATGGCACATCCAAAGTAGTATTGTAATTCATGCATCTAGGAGACTACTTGAATGCATGTTAAACTAGAGACATATAAATCAAAGTAGTATTGTAATTCATGCATCTAGGAGACTATGCCTATACATCTCACTTTATATTTACTCTAGTGTGTATAATAATCAAAGATTACGAGTTCTTTTTCACAATATTCAGCCTTTTTCACAAGGTGAAAATAGGAGACTATAAAACACCATAGGCCTCATATTTAAAGAAAATCTTTACTATACAACTATAAGATCTGGAATACTCTATGGTAAGAAATAAAAACTCAATAAGAATGTAAACTTGGTATTGCATACATGAGAATGTGATGATATTGTTGTTAAAAGTATATGAAAGGCTTGGATTTTGTTAATGTTATTGTTGTTCTTAAAAGTAGATGAATACACACTACACACATTATAATATATAAGAGAAACAATGCAACAACAGCCAACAGATATCATTATTCAACACATTTGTTACTCCAAATACGTAGAAGCAGGATAAACAGGAAGGATATGGAGGCAAATTATGGCATAAATGAAATCAGTAACGTTAAAATTGCTGCAAATTTATGATTATTAGTTACAGGTAGGGAGCAACAACAATAACAACCATAAGGTGAACAATGACATAACCAATGCTTTAAGATGAATGAAATTACCAAAACAAAATCAAATGCTGGGAGGAAGTCAACTTGATGAGTCACAAGTAGGACAGTTTTCCCTTTAAGTCCTTCCATAATGTATTCCTGCCAAATTTCAAAGTCATCTTTCAATAAAGACTAACACTACACATGTACATGTAGAATGTCACTAGTGCAAAAAAGGGATTTAAAGTCAGGCGAAAAGGGGATTTAAAGTCAGGCGCCCGCTTGACTTTTATTAAGTCGACTTTGTATGTCAGAAGTGTTGCGCCCGAAAAATCCGGTTTGGGACTTTTCGTTTGACAACGTGGAAAATTTTTGAAGCCGCCACCAATATTTTAATTTTAAGACCAAAACATTGAAAAAAGGTCTTTTGAACAAGGCGGATGGTCTTTTGAAAACTTAGAGATGTAGGTTCGGGGGTCGGTTAGGTACGGGGAAGGTATTAGCACCCCGCACCTCCTTTCTACCGAAAGGGAACCATTAACTTGATGTGTGGTTTGGACAAAAGTTTGAGTTTGAAAGCGGTTTATTCTACTTCTTTTCTTTTCTTTAGGAGTTTGTTTTATTGAAAACGAGGGGGAAAGGGATATTTTTGGTATCTTTGAAAAGCGGGACAAAACAAAGATTTTTTAAAAGTGTGCTTGACGGGACAGGACCCCGCTCCTACGTACCCTCACTGGAAGATGGATCAAAGCTACGTAGTTCTCGGCTTTTGGTTTTGAAAAAGGATTGAGCTTTCGCGAAGACCGAACAACATCGGTTAGAATGGTCTCGCTACTAACTCCTTTTGAAAACAACATCATCATTAACAACCTAATCGGCAACGGCGCGATTGGTGTTTAATGACAATGGGTTTATTTTTGAGAAATGAATAAGTTTTCGAAAATGGGATAGAGCTTTTGCGAAGACCGAACAACAACGGTTAGAATGGTCTCGCTTCTAACTCCTTTTGAAAACAATATCATCATTAACAACCTAATCGACAACGGCGCGATTGGTGTTTAATGACGATTGATTTATTTTTATTTTGAAAGTAAAAGTTTCTTTTTGTTTTGAAATGATTTTAGGAAATGGATTTTAGAAAAGGAGTAGAACATTTCAAGTCAATTCTAAATCCATAACCAAATGCAAATGAATGAATAATACTCAAGCAAACATGAACATATCATTCATTAACCAAGATTAAACATGCCCATACAATCAAAGGATTCAATTATTAAAGATGCAAAACAAAGTTCTCAAAGCAATTGTGTGTGTGCAAGAAGGATTGTATTTACCCTAATGACTCTATGCTACAACAAGGAAGTAGGCTTACGTCTTCATTAGGAGGTCATACAAGTGGAGAGGAGGGCACACAATCAAGTCAAGACATTTACATGGCATCAAGAACAAGTGAATACAATTGATTGTAAACATAGAGTATTCTAAGTTAAATGATTGAATATGTAAGCAAGGATGCATGATTAGGTAAGCATGTAAGTGCATGAGTGTACAAGGAATGGATGCATAACACTTTATTTATGAATGGATGGCATACAAGGATGCATAAGAGGATGCAAGAGATATAAGCATATGAGGATGCATGAGAGTGTCACATAAACTAAGTATGAACGAAGATGCATGAATGTGAAAATGTTTTGGGTATTTTTGCAATTTGATAAGTTGTAAAACTTTAAGTAAGAAGTTAGTGAAAAGTAAAGTAAAAATGCATGAAGTAAATGGTAATTATTTAATGAGATGGTAAAGTAAAAATGCATGAGGTAAATGGGAAGTGGTAAAATCTTTTTATGTTTTAGTAAAAAATTAATGAAGTGGTAAAAACCAAAGTAGTAAAATATTTTTATGTTTTGGTAACAAGTTAATGAAGTGGTAAAGTAAAATGGTAAAAAGTAAATAAACACTAAAACCAAGTTGAATCACATAGAGCAATCCTCTCACTTTGAGAAAAGTGCACTAGGCACTAGTGAGAATCAACTTGCCTATCATCAACAATTTACAATAAGCAAACTAAGACACAAGAATAAGTGGACCCACAAACTAAATTGAGTCATTTCTAGCAATCTTCACCACTTAGGTCAAGGTGCACTAGGCACTAGTGGGAATCATATTGCTAGATAATCAACCAACAACAAAAAATAACATCTAACACTAAAATAAAATATTAACAACAAGATTAAACATCATCAAGCAAAGAACAACAACAAAATCAATTTGAAAATGTTTTTAAACATAAGCATGCGAACCCAAAGGGAACATAGATCCACACTTTTATTTAAAAAAACACAAAAGTTAACGTAAAGCAACATAGATCCATTTTTGCAAAGGATTCACATGATTAAGCAAAGGATGGCATAAAACTCACATGAACCCTAAGTTTTCTACAAGCATGCGAAATGAACAATGCCATAAAACAACTCTTATTTCATGAAATTTAGTGCAAAATGTTTAGAGATGCAAGGGAAATTATTCAAGTAGAAGAATAACTCCTTCAAAGCCAAAGACCCATCTCAAACACCCAAGGCTCCCTAAGTCCTTGTCAAAATGTTTGAAATGGATCCTCAAAGCAACAACAACAAGCAATCAAGAAGGAGTTGGGAGTAGAAGAGAGATTATGCAAGAAGGACTAAATATGAGATGCAAAGTTTCAAAGCTTACCTCAAAATCACAAAGAAATGAAGAAGGAGATGATATGAACACAAAGATTGCTAGCTCTTAGCAATTTGATGATGCAACCTTGAAGAGAATGGAAGGAATGATGATGATCTAACAAGAAATGGAAGATTTGATGGTGAAAAATTGAAGAGAATGAAGTGAGGGAGTGAGAGAGATTTCGTGGAAGAGAGGAAGAGGGAGAGGTTTTTGGTGTGCTGGGGTGAAATGAGGCCAAAAGATCCTTAGGTGTGGGAATGAGGGAGTATTTATAGAGTTATTTTAGGTTTAGGGGCAATTGAGTCATTGGTCTTACTAAGTGCTCTAGGATTGAACTTTGATTTTGAATGGAGGGTTGAGATCACTTATCACAAGGATTGAGGGTGGAGAGAAAACACAAAATGGAGAGTATGGGAGAGGGAGAGGTGTCGCATGGAGAGAGAATAAAAGAAAAAAAATGAACTTTTATTTATTTTGGGAATGGAATTCTCATGTGTGGGAGGGTTAGGGGTATTATTGAGATGGATTGTTCTCAAAGAGGAAAATTTGTGTTTTCTTATGAAGAGGTTAGTGTAAGTGAGTGAGGTAATTTACCAAAGAGGGCATGAATCTTCATGAGAATGAGTGAGAATTGGTGATATGCACCAAAGGAGAAGGTTTAAGGATGGTACAGGGCATATTCCTTCAAGATAAGGAATAATAGTACAATAGAAGAGTGTGGAAGAATTTTGTGAGAGGGAGAGAGAGAGAGGGGATTTCGAAATTGTGAGGGGGAGAGAGAGAGAATTTCGAAATTGTGGGGGGAGAGAGAGAGAGAGAGAGAGAGAGGAAAAAAAACTTGTTTTTAGTCTTTTGTCTTATTGAGGACACTTCCTTTTTTTTTGAGTTTTTGAATTTTGGGCATGGGAAATAATGGGAATGCAACTATTGAAAATGTGTTACATGTTTTTGGGCACCATAAAATATTCCCTCTAGTCACCCATGACAATAAAAATTGTCACTTAAGAATTGAGGAATATTTAATTGTCCTTTTTTATTTTTCTATGCACTAAAAATGGAAAAATACATTTTTAATTATTTTTGACTAGGGTTTTCTTTCTAAAAAATTGTACAAAAATTATCCTTGATAGAATAAAAATGTACTTTTTGTGGATGTGCATTTTTGGCGAGAAAATCATTTTTTTGCGAAAAATGACCAAAATGTCCTTTTTGACCCTAAAACCCTAATTTGCCTAAAAAGTGCATTCCAACCCTAAAAATGACTTTAAAGACCTTGGAATGACTTCTAGGACCCAAAATGCAATGCGTGATGCTCTTCATTCTTCAATTTATTTATTTTTTGTGGAAAATTAGGGTTTTGACCTAAGCCGGACAAAATTAGGGTATGACAGCTGCCCCTCTTTATCTGAACTTTAACGAGGAATATGAATTGGCCGAAACATATTCCAAGGCAAAATGAAGATAAAGAATTCAGAAATTATACCGATTTTGTCTACTTAGGGAAACCCGAATTTTCCTCTTTTTCTTTTTCTATTTTTATTGGGTGTTAGCCCGAGGTGAATGCAATGGATGAATCGTCAACTCTCAGTAAGCAGGAAACTAAATGGTGCCAACCCTCAATAAGCTAGCGAAAAGCAATAAAGAAAGCAATAAAAAGGGAAGCAAAAAGGGTGCCGGCCCTCGTTAAGCCGGCGACGGAGGCTGCCTAAAGCCTTTTAACGAATCGCGAATGATCTGAGCTTGCACTTGGGCCTGGGAGCACGTGGGCTCCAAAGGGGTGGTCTTGCGAGCGACCAGGGGAGGGTACTATATCAAGTCTGGATCTCGATATTTCCCTAGGACTGCGCCATGTTTTAGGCCAACACAGCTATCCTTTTCGACTGGACCCAATGGAGTCAGGGGGACTTACCTGCAGCTCGAATACAAGGTGAAGTCAATCTTGCTGGGGACATGTGGGTCCAGAGGGGATTCCAAAATCCAGTTGGTTTCCTTTAGTCGGTCAATGCTTCCACACCGTTCCAGGATGCCTGCTCAGGTTAGCGGACTTTTCTTCAGCTTTCTCTTGATTGATGATCAATACCATTGCACTGATCCAAGATGTATGCTCAGGCTAGCGGACTTTTCTTCAGCTTGCTCTGATTGATGATCAGTGGATCCAGGATGTCTGCTCAGGTTAGCGAACCTTTCTTCAGCTTGCTCTGATTGATGATCAATGCCATTGCACTGATCCAGGATGTCTGCTCAGGTTAGCGGACCTTTCTTCAGCTTGCTCTGATTGATGATCAATGCCATTTCACTGATCCAGGACACCTGCACACGTTAGCAGATGCAAGACATGGTGCATGGAATATGAATGCATGCTATGCAAAGTCCGTTATGCGAATGCATGTCATGTGAGTGCATGCGATGTGATGATTTAGTGGAATGATGAATGCAATGGGATGCTATTCTTGATTCTTCGTTTCTTTTGTCAGCTTTCTTTTTTTCTGACTGTTTGTTTTTTCTTGGCTTTTCATTCTTTGATCAGCTTTCTTTTTCTGATCGTTTGTTTTTTCTTTTGCTCTTTTGCTCTTTTGGCTTATTTTTGCCGGTTCAGCCAACCCGCGACACTCATGTCACGAGACTGAGGAATCCACTGGAATTGCGGGGCTCATGGTCCAAGTGCATGTTGGCTTTGACTTCGCCGTTTGAAGCAATCGTGAGTGCAATCGCTTTCTCTTGCATGATTAACTGGTTTTGGGGAATTGCTTTTTTCCGCGACCTTTAGGGACTTTGCAATAATTGTAATGCTCCATGATTTATGCACATGTTTTACAGGTCATCATCACCATCATTATAAAACGTTTATTTTGAGCAAAAAAAGCAGAAAATAAAAGAGTGAACAGATATGAGAAAGTTGAACTTTATTAATGTGGAAACCGGTCGCACAAGAAGTTACGCCGATTGTTTATTACACTTGAAAGTTTAAACTATAAAAAGACACGAAAAAAGAGAGAAGTTAAATTCTGACTGTCCGTCTCTGTGGAACAGTGCTAAACATTTATGTCCTTGACCTTGATCACTCCCTCATCCAAGTCTCCAGAGGAGTTGTATGCCTTTCTTTACTTTTCATGCCCAAGTTTTCTGACCCTAATTTTTGCCTGGATCGTCCTTTGTGGGTTTTCAATCCACCGGGTCGCTCTGATTTTGCCTAGGCCGCCCTTTCGGGTTTTCAACCTAGCGAGCTAACTCTTACTTGGCTTGTCTTTCTCTTTTTTCGTCTATTTCTTTCAGGCATAATACTTCTTCACTTGATCGAAAAGGCTTTCTTGACCACATACGGGCCGTCATAAGTGGGTGTCCATTTCCCTCGGGGATCAGTCTGGATAGGCAAGATCTTCTTCAGCACCAAATCTCCCTGCTTGAATTCACGGTGCCGGACTTTCTTGTCAAAAGCTGTTCTCATTCTCTGTTGGTACAGCTGCCCATGACACAAAGCTGCAATTATTTTTTCCTCAATGAGGTTTAGCTGATCCAGACGAGCCTGCACCCACTCTGCTTCTTCCAGTTTAGCTTCCATGAGTACCCGTAGGGATGGTATCTCAACCTCGATTGGGAGGACCGCCTCTGACCCGTATACCAGAGAGAAAGGAGTTTCCCCAGTTGAGGTAGGCACTGAAGTACGATAGCCATGCAAAGCAAAGGGGAGCATTTCATGCCAATCCTTGTATGTGACCACCATTTTTTGCACAATCTTTTTGATGTTCTTGTTAGCTGCCTCCACTGCTCCATTCATCTTGGGCCGATAGGGGGAAGAATTATGATGCTGAATTTTGAACTCTGCGCACAGGTCCTTCATCATTTTGCTATTCAGATTGCTGCCGTTATCAGTGATGATCTTGTTAGGAAGACCATAACGGCAAATCAGATCCTTCTTCACAAATTTGGCAACCACTGAACTGGTTACACTGGAGTATGAGGCAGCTTCAACCCACTTCGTGAAATAGTCAATGGCGACCAAGATGAAGCGATGCCCATTTGATTCTTTGGGTTCAATGGGACCGATGACATCCATTCCCCACATTGAAAACGGCCAGGATGCAGTCAGAACATTCAATTTGGCAGGCGGCACATGAATGTGGTCAGCGAAGATTTGGCACTTGTGGCACTTTCGGACAAAGCTGTAGCAGTCACCTTCCATCTGCAACCAGTAATAGCCCGCCCTTAAAATCTGTCTAGCCATAGTATGCGCACTGGAATGGGTTCCGAATGAGCCCTCGTGTACATCTTTCATGATTCTTTCAGCTTCTTCTTTAGCAACACACCTTAAGAGGACCATGTCATAATTCCTTTTGTAGAGAACCTCACCGCTGAGGAAGAAATTCCTTGACAGTCGCCGAAGAGTTCTCTTGTCATTTTCAGATGCCCCAGGAGGGTATTCTCTGCTGATGATGTACTATTTGATATCATGATACCAAGGCTTGTCATCCGGCTCTTCATCTATGGCTGTGCAGTAGTGATGCGCAGGTAGACTCCGGTGCTGGATTGTGACATGAGTCAAGCTTTTATCACAATTGATATTGAACATGGATGATAAAGTTGCCAATGCATCAGCCAGCTGGTTTTCGCTTCGAGGGATGTGTTTGAAAGTGGTTTCGTCAAAAGACTCCATCAACTCTTGCACATAAACACAATAAGGAATCAGTTTGGGATCTCTGGTCTCCCAATCGCCTCTTACATGATGAATAACCAGGGCTGAATCTCCATACACATCTAGCCTTTTAACTTTCCATTCTAAGGCTGCTTGAATACCCTAGATGCACGCTTCATACGTTGCTATGTTGTTTGTGACATAGAAGCTCAACCTTGCAGTGACAGGAACGAAGCGATTGTCAGGAGATATTAACACAGCACCTGCCCCATGCCCCCATACATTTGACGCACCGTCGAAGATCATTCTCCACCTTTCACTTTCTTGGGACTTCCCCTCATCAAACAGTGCCATGATATCTTCATCAGAAAAATCATGCTGCATTGGTTGGTAGTCTGGAATCGGCTGACATGCCAAATACTCAGCAAGTGCACTACCTTTAACTGCTTTTTGTGTGACATACAGGATATCGTATTCTGATAATTACATCTGCCAACGGGCAATTCGTCCTGTAAGAGCTGGCTTCTCAAATATGTACTTGATTGGATCCATTTTTGACACCAACCAAGTGGTGTGACTCAGCATGTACTGCCTTAAACGGTGAGCAGCCCAAACTAGAGCACAACAAGTCTTTTCCAGCATAGAATATCTTGTCTCACAATCGGTGAAATTTTTACTAAGATAGTATATAACATGCTCCTTTTTCCCGGATTCATCATGCTGCCCCAACACACAGCCCATTGAATTATCTAGCACTGTAAGGTATAAGATGAGAGGCCTGCCTGACACAGGTGGCATTAAGACTGGTGGATTCCGCAAGTACACCTTGATTTTCTCAAAGGAAGCTTGACACTGGTCATTCCACTTCAACTCTTGATTTTTGCACAGCAGTTTGAAGATCGGCTCACAAGTAGCAGTCAACTGGAAGATGAATCGGGAGATGTAATTCAACCTTCCGAGGAAACCACGGACTTCTTTCTCTGTTTTGGGCACCGGCATCTCGAGGATGGCTTTTACTTTGTCTGGATCCACCTCGATTCCCTTCTGGCTGACAATGAAGCCTAACAACTTCCCTGATCTCACCCCAAACGTGCACTTGGCCGAGTTTAACTTGAGTTTATATTTCCTCAACCGTTCAAAGAGCTTCTGCAGATTGACAATATGCTCCTCGTCGGTTTTAGATTTTGCGATCATGTCATCCACATAAACCTCAATCTCCTTATGCATCATGTCGTGAAACAGCGTGACCATGGCCCTTTGGTAGGTTGCACCAGCGTTCTTTAACCCGAATGGCATGACCTTGTAACAGAACGTTCCCCAAAGCGTTATGAAAGTTGTCTTTTCCATATCTTCGGGGTCCATCTTGATCTGATTATATCCCGAATATCCATCCATGAAGGAGAATAACGAGTGTTGAGCTGTACTATCCACTAAGACATCAATGTGGGGCAAAGGAAAATCGTCTTTAGGACTAGCACGATTCAGATCTCGGTAGTCAACGCACATTCTGACCTTCCCGTCCTTCTTCAGAACCAGGACAATATTGGCAACCCACTGTGGGTATTTGGCCACCGCTAGGAATCCGACGTCAAACTGCTTTTTTACCTCATCCCTAATCTTTAGGGACATCTCAGGCTTCATCCTTCTAAGTTTCTGCTTCACAGGCGGGCATTCAGGTTTGAGTGGCAACTTATGCATCACAATGTCAGTATCCAACCCAGACATATCTTGGTAGGACCATGCAAACACATCCATATAATCGTGCAACAGCTGAACCAACTTCATGCGATCCTCGTCATTCATGGCGGTACCCACTTTGACCTCTTTCTTGCTCTCAGCTGTACCCAAGTTGATCACTTCAGTAGATTCTCCGTGTGGCTGAATTACCCTTTCTTCCTGTTTCATTAACCTCATGAGTTTTGGAGGAGCTTCCCAGTCTTCCTCAACATCCCTCTCAGCTTGATTAATAGGGTGATCAAAGTCAAACTGTGGACTGTTGGCACTGTTATTTTGGGATACAATTGCTGTGGATCTGCATTTTGCCGAAGCGAAAAGCAGAATGAAAGGCGAGACAAGCAAGCAAACAATAATAAAGCGAGGAAAAGACACATGAAATGAAAAGGATTGATTTTTATTGATTGAAATTCAAAAACAACGTTTTTATTAATGATGATGATTCTGAAAATAAAAACATGCTCGCCCCTAACAACTTGTCCTATGGCCTTGGGCAGAGCCACAGGGTTGCATTACAAATGATTACTTTAAATTAAAAGTCACAGGAAGATCAACAGCCTTCCAATTCTTTAATTTTTCACTGACACCGCAGCGTCGAACCAAACTTGCACCACCCTCTTCAGACTCAGAACCATCCTTGATGACAGCAACTTGATTGGGATCCAACAAACCAGCACTCACAAAACTTTGACTGATGTCGCAAATTGGAATCCTCTGGGGCCATGGATCCTGGACCACTACTTCTTCAACATCATGGGTTCCTATCATGGGTCCTCTACTTTTTTCAGAATGTAGAGTCAACACTTCTTCTTCAACATCATGGGTTCCTATCTGGACCACACACCGATCCATCAGGTCATGCAGGATCATCTCAAAGCTTTCACAATTCCCCACGCACGTGGAGTCAGCACACCCCTCTTCATGGCAACATCCCTTCTTAACCACCCCAACATGGCATAACTTTGAGTAGATAACACCCAACGGGGTCTTGATCTTCTGCACATCCTTTACCAATTTCCCAACAGAACTTTCTATAGCATTGGTAGCTGGCCTCTGATGACCTGGCAATGGATTAGTTGTTGTATTCGGGCTGCTCTGCTTGAACGAGATTCACCCAGCATCTACTAGGTCTTGCACCAAATGCTTGAAGGCTTTACATTCCTCCACAGTATGACCGACCCCGTTTTCGTGGAAACTGCAGGTAGCATTAGCGTTGTAACTTCTGGGAAATGGCGGCTGCAGGGCCTTCATTGGCCGAGTGTTGATCAAGTTCTTGGAAGTCAAGTGATCAAACAATTCAGTGTATGTCATTGGTATTGGATCAAAACTGGTCCGTTTCTGGTACTGATAACCCTGAGCCCTGTGACTGTCACTGCCTTGCTGGGATGGCACAGGAGCAGAAAATGGAACAGTTTGTGGTGGAGGGGTACCAAAGGATGAACTTCCTCCCGAGATTACATTTGTTTCCCCTTCCTTCTTCTTTGGGAAATGGGAGTGAGGCTTCTTCTGATTGCTTGAACCACCAGAGCTTTCCGCATTACTGAGGTGATTCGAAATCTTCCCACTTCGGAGACCATGCTCAAGTCTTTCCCCGAAGACTATCAGATCGGAGAAGCTAGTTGAAACACTTGTAATCAGTCGGTCATAGTAAATTGCTGGCAGAGTTTCCAAGAACGTGTACACCATTTCTTTTTCAGTCAAAGGAGGTTGGACCTGGGCGGCTAGGCTTCGCCAATTCTGGGCATATTCTTTGAAAGTCTCCCTTTCGCCCTTACTCATGTGTTGCAATTGCGACCTGTCCGGAGCCATGTCCATGTTATACTTATATTGTCTCATGAATACTTCGCACAAATCTTTCCAACAACGAATTTCAGAGGATTACAGTTTCATGTACCAATCTAGAGGAGCTCCAGCCAAACTGTTTTGAAAGCAGTAAATCAGCAGTTTGTCATCATTGGCGTAAGGACCCATTTTTCGGATAAACATCGTAACATGGCTCTCCGGACAGCCTGTTCCTTTGTATTTGTGCACTTCGGGAGCTTTGAACTTTGGTGGCAAAACCAAATCTGGGACTAAACACAGCTCACGAGCTTCCTTGGCTCTGACACCAACACCCTCCATTGCCTTTACTCTTTCTTCAAGTGCACGAATCGGGTCATTTGGCTGTGATCCCTCAAACATATGTCCTTGGGGGTGACTCCCCATACTGTAATAATACCCTCCAGACTGAGGAACATTGTGAGGGTGTGCTGCAACCCCCGGAGTAGGACTGAGCACAGCATGAGGACTAGGAGTTTGGATCTGCGGTCCTCCGGCAGCTCCCACGGACACGGCGGCAGTGACCTGATTAGGCGCAACCATACTGACGGGGATAGGTCCAACAGTTCGCGGCATGTACCCAGCAGGCATACCCCAAGGATATCTTTGTGAAGTGTATTGATTCGGCCCATTCATTCCTGAAGCAAAGACGGGATGACTGACCCCGGATCCCGGAGGAACTGTGGCTGATATTGGAGGAGGAACGAAAGAAGTGACACCATCTGGACCCACGACGGCGACACCTTCAACAGCTGTCCCACTCTTTAAACTTTGCAGCATGACCATCATCTCATGCACCTGGGCCTCCATTTCCCCAACCTTATCCTTAAGCACTTGGTTCTCCTGAGCCAGCTGCTCAGGATTCAGAATTTGTACGCCCAAATCTTCATGTTCTGGATTACTTTCAGTTTCAATCTCTGGATGCTCTTGAGGATCAGCCATCAGCTTTGCTTGTAATCGGGTGAAGTATCGGTGGCGGGGAACCAGCTTGCCTCTCGCTTCTGTTGGTAGAACATTTTTATTAAGTGAAGGAGCAAATTAATGAATGCAATGCGTGCAATGCAGATGAGTGTTAGTTTTAGTTTGTCTTATGCCGTGAACCCCAACGTGTCATATCTTGCCATAGATTTAACAGTGAAATTAGAACATAACAAGAGTGGAATCAACAAATGAAACAAACACGCCCCATACATTCAAATTCAAACAAGGACTTCAAGTCTTAAACCATCTTCAAATCTCGGGGGGTGCACTGTCTCACTTCTTGATTCCATACTGTACCTATGGCAAGATTCTTTGTCACTTTGGGATTCTCGGCAAACAAACTTTGATGAAATGGAGGGATGCATGCATGAGCTGTAAAAGCTTATGTTGGATGCAATGCGAGGATGCATGCAAAATGATGATGATGTTTTATGCATATGCAGATTAGGGCAAAACCTTTATTGGCATTAGTTCAAGTTTTTTTTTTTTTGAAAAATGCAGGCCGTACGTGGTTTCATATGGACCAAGTAAGAGAAAGGCTACAACGGCAGCTCGTTCTCTCTTTTTTTGAAAAGAGTGGGCCATATGTCACTTCGTACGGACCGGCAGAAGAAAGGTTACAACGACAGCTCTTTCTCTACTTTTTATTTGAAAAACCTCCTACTCTTTTTTGAAAACATGTCTATATTACCATGCAACACACAATTTGGTATGCCCCTTGTGTCCTACGAAGGTGGGGACCTAAGTTCTAGGACAACTCAAATGTTCCTCCCATGTGGGTTCTAGTCACTTCCTCACCAGGTTACCAGAGCTAATTCTTTCTCACAATTACACCCACAACGATGGAACGCCATCTGGTGTGAGGCCACATGAAAGAGCATACTCTGGCTGAAACTTTCGTGAGAGTCGGAAGGACAACAGTCCAATTGCCAGTCACTACTCGTTTCCACTCTCCTAAGTTTTGTCAGACCTTGGGTTTTAGGCCCCTCTCAAAGCATATTAAGCATAAGGTGTGAGTGTGTGCAGCAAGGGCATACCGCCTAAAACTACCCACATATACCCCACCTGCAAAGGAAAACCCAGAACAGTCCAAACAATAGCAGGCAATAACATGTCGTCTACCCTAGGGTTCAATATCACAATACCAATAATCCAACCTAGGTTTCAGCAACAGTAATATGCACTGCTTACCTCAAGAAAGGGAGCGGAGAAGAAGAGATCATAATAGAATGGGAGGAAATGCATGTTTTTACCTTGAGAAAGGGAGCAGAGAATAGGGGACATGGGAATTGAGGAATGCATGAACACGGCATTGTGAATAAATAGAAAAGGAGTCAAACAAAGCTTTCAACTCAATTAATTTTAAAACCACACATCAAAGTTAACTAGGCTTGACCTTCGTCTTTTTTTTTAAAAAAAAAATGGTCCCCAGTGAAGTCGCCAGCTGTTGCGCCCGAAAAATCCGGTTTGGGACTTTTTGTTTGACAACGTGGAAAAATTTTGAAGCCGTCACCAATATTTTAATTTTAAGACCAAAACATTGAAAAAAGGTTTTTTGAACAAGGCGGATGGTCTTTTGAAAACTTAGAGATGTAGGTTCGGGGGTCGGTTAGGTACGGGGAAGGTATTAGCACCCCGCACCTCCTTTCTACCGAAAGGGAACCATTAACTTGATGTGTGGTTTGGACAAAAGTTTGAGTTTGAAAGCGGTTTATTCTACTTCTTTTCTTTTCTTTAAGAGTTTGTTTTATTGAAAACGAGGGGGAAAGGGATATTTTTGGTATCTTTGAAAAGCGGGACAAAACAAAGATTTTTTAAAAGTGTGCTTGACGGGACAGGACCCCGCTCCTACGTACCCTCACTGGAAGAGGGATCAAAGCTACGTAGTTCTCGGCTTTTGGTTTTGAAAAAGGATTGAGCTTTCGCGAAGACCGAACAACAACGGTTAGAATGGTCTCGCTACTAACTCCTTTTGAAAACAACATCATCATTAACAACCTAATCGGCAACGGCGCGATTGGTGTTTAATGACAATGGGTTTATTTTTGAGAAATGAATAAGTTTTCGAAAATGGGATAGAGCTTTTGCGAAGACCGAACAACAACAGTTAGAATGGTCTCGCTTCTAACTCCTTTTGAAAACAATATCATCATTAACAACCTAATCGGCAATGGCGCGATTGGTGTTTAATGACGATTGATTTATTTTTATTTTGAAAGTAAAAGTTTCTTTTTGTTTTGAAATGATTTTAGGAAATGGGTTTTAGAAAAGGAGTAGAACATTTCAAGTCAATTCTAAATCCATAACCAAATGCAAATGAATGAATAATACTCAAGCAAACATGAACATATCATTCATTAACCAAGATTAAACATGCCCATACAATCAAAGGATTCAATTATTAAAGATGCAAAACAAAGTTCTCAAAGCAATTGTGTGTGTGCAAGAAGGATTGTATTTACCCTAATGACTCTATGCTACAACAAGGAAGTAGGCTTACGTCTTCATTAGGAGGTCATACAAGTGGAGAGGAGGGCACACAATCAAGTCAAGACATTTACATGGCATCAAGAACAAGTGAATACAATTGATTGTAAACATAGAGTATTCTAAGTTAAATGATTGAATATGTAAGCAAGGATGCATGATTAGGTAAGCATGTAAGTGCATGAGTGTACAAGGAATGGATGCATAGCACTTTATTTATGAATGGATGGCATACAAGGATGCATAAGAGGATGCAAGAGATATAAGCATATGAGGATGCATGAGAGTGTCACATAAACTAAGTATGAATGAAGATGCATGAATGTGAAAATGTTTTGGGTATTTTTGCAAGTTGATAAGTTGTAAAACTTTAAGTAAGAAGTTAGTGAAAAGTAAAGTAAAAATGCATGAAGTAAATGGTAATTATTTAATGAGATGGTAAAGTAAAAATGCATGAGGTAAATGGGAAGTGGTAAAATCTTTTTATGTTTTAGTAAAAAATTAATGAAGTGGTAAAAACCAAAGTAGTAAAATATTTTTATGTTTTGGTAACAAGTTAATGAAGTGGTAAAGTAAAATGGTAAAAAGTAAATAAACACTAAAACCAAGTTGAATCACATAGAGCAATCCTCTCACTTTGAGAAAAGTGCACTAGGCACTAGTGAGAATCAACTTGCCTATCATCAACAATTTACAATAAACAAACTAAGACACAAGAATAAGTGGACCCACAAACTAAATTGAGTCATTTCTAGCAATCTTCACCACTTAGGTCAAGGTGCACTAGGCACTAGTGGGAATCATATTGCTAGATCATCAACCAACAACAAAAAATAACATCTAACACTAAAATAAAATATTAACAACAAGATTAAACATCATCAAGCAAAGAACAACAACAAAATCAATTTGAAAATGTTTTTAAACATAAGCATGCAAACCCAAAGGGAACATAGATCCACACTTTTATTTAAAAAAACACAAAAGTTAACATAAAGCAACATAGATCCATTTTTGCAAAGGATTCACATGATTAAGCAAAGGATGGCATAAAACTCACATGAACCCTAAGTTTTCTACAAGCATGCGAAATGAACAATGCCATAAAACAACTCTTATTTCATGAAATTTAGTGCAAAATGTTTAGAGATGCAAGGGAAATTATTCAAGTAGAAGAATAACTCCTTCAAGGCCAAGGACCCATCTCAAACAGCCAAGGCTCCCTAAGTCCTTGTCAAAATGTTTGAAATGGATCATCAAAGTAACAACAACAAGCAATCAAGAAGGAGTTGGGAGTAGAAGAGAGATTATGCAAGAAGGACTAAATATGAGATGCAAAGTTTCAAAGCTTACCTCAAAATCACAAAGAAATGAAGAAGGATATGATATGAACACAAAGATTGCTAGCTCTTAGCAATTTGATGATGCAACCTTGAAGAGAATGGAAGGAATGATGATGATCTAACAAGAAATGGAAGATTTGATGGTGAAAAATTGAAGAGAATGAAGTGAGGGAGTGAGAGAGATTTCGTGGAAGAGAGGAAGAGGGAGAGGTTTTTGGTGTGCTAGGGTGAAATGAGGCCAAAAGATCCTTAGGTGTGGGAATGAGGGAGTATTTATAGAGTTATTTTAGGTTTAGGGGCAATTGAGTCATTGGTCTTACTAAGTGCTCTAGGATTGAACTTTGATTTTGAATGGAGGGTTGAGATCACTTATCACAAGGATTGAGGGTGGAGAGAAAACACAAAATGGAGAGTATGGGAGAGGGAGAGGTGTCGCATGGAGAGAGAATAAAAGAAAAAAAATGAACTTTTATTTATTTTGGGAATGGAATTCTCATGTGTGGTAGGGTTAGGGGTATTATTGAGATGGATTGTTCTCAAAGAGGAAAATTTGTGTTTTCTTATGAAGAGGTTAGTGTAAGTGAGTGAGGTAATTTACCAAAGAGGGCATGAATCTTCATGAGAGTGAGTGAGAATTGGTGATATGCACACCAAAGGAGAAGGTTTAAGGATGGTACAAGGCATATTCCTTCAAGATAAGTAATAATAGTACAATAGAAGAGTGTGGAAGAATTTTGTGAGAGGGAGAGAGAGAGGGGATTTCGAAATTGTGAGGGGGAGAGAGAGAGAGAGAATTTCGAAATTGTGGGGGGAGAGAGAGAGAGAGGAAAAAAAACTTGTTTTTGGTCTTTTGTCTTATTGAGGACCCTTCCTTTTTTTTGAGTTTTTGAATTTTGGGCATGGGAAATAATGGGAATGCAACTATTGAAAATGTGTTACATGTTTTTGGGCACCATAAAATATTCCCTCTAGTCACCCATGACAATAAAAATTGTCACTTAAGAATTGAGGAATATTTAATGGTCCTTTTTTATTTTTCTATGCACTAAAAATGGAAAAATACATTTTTAATTATTTTTGACTAGGGTTTTCTTTCTAAAAAATTGTACAAAAATTATCCTTGATAGAATAAAAATGTACTTTTTGTGGATATGCATTTTTGGCGAGAAAATCATTTTTTTTGCGAAAAATGACCAAAATGTCCTTTTTGACCCTAAAACCCTAATTTGCCTAAAAAGTGCATTCCAACCCTAAAAATGACTTTAAAGACCTTGGAATGACTTCTAGTACCCAAAATGCAATGCATGATGCTCTTCATTCTTCAATTTATTTATTTTTTGTGGAAAATTAGGGTTTTGACCTAAGCGGGACAAAATTAGGGTATGACAAGTAGTTTTAAAGTCAAGCGATAGCCTGACTTCGTAAGTCTGATTTAAAGTCAAGCATTTATTTTGCCTGACTTCGTAAGTCAGTTTTAAAGTCAAGCATTTATTTCGTCTGACTTCGTAAGTCTGTTTTAAAGTCAAGCATTTATTCTTGCCTGACTTCGTAAGTATGATTTAAAGTCAAGCATTTATTCTTGCCTGACTTCGTAAGTAGTTTTAAAGTCAAGCATTATTGCGCCTGACTTTAAAAGTTTTTTTTTTTCAAATGTTTGGTTTAATCTCATATACACCCTGGTTATACGAATTATGTTCTCTTGATAATATTCTTAGGAGAATATTTGAAGCACAATAGATAATGGCTCAAGGATAAAAAATAGATAATATATGGTACAAATAGAAATGGTTCTATAGCATCCTATCACCAAATTACATTATGCATTAAATTCATTAAACCAAAATAATGTGAGAATATCATACAAAAGCAATACTTGAGTGCAATTCCTACTAAAAAGATTACTAAGTCAACAGCAATAGAATTTTGCAGGCATGCAAGGACTTATACATCAAAGGCTTGTAGGCAGAAAAGAAGTAAAATAAAATAAATAACTAATGGACATTGACATATATTTAGCCTTTGGTGGAGCTGGAATCAGCTACCACATATCTTAGTACCACTTAGTACCACTGAGAATGTAGCCCCCAAATGCACTCATTTGCATGCACGCGTGAGTCCTTGATGGAAGCACCTGCATAAATGTATGATTAAATTGTAAAAAATGTAGAAAAATTTGGGAGAACAATAGAAAAAAATTCACACTGAATATCCCACCCTGCCCAAAACCCCTCTATTTGCTTTTCATCACAAAGGAGTTCATATTTTATAATACATGTACAACTTCACAATATTGATGAGAATAACATATACCTGGTATTCACGTAGCCAAGGCTCTGATATTTGTAATCCAATGGCCATTTTCTCAAGTTGTAAATTGTGCATGCAAGTTGCAAGAGGCTGTAGTTTATACAGCAAACAAACAAGACTGTTAACAACTGAGTGAGTAGAATCATAATCTATGTAGTGTTTAGTGGCATAGGAAACATTTCAAGTTTTCAATTTTAAACACCCCCAAACCTACTACCCATATGATCTCCAGCTGTACACTGATAGTTAATTTGATCATCTGTGCAACATTGTTTAAATCAATTATCAAAATGCTGCACTTAAGTATTCACTACTATTTGTAATTTATCTTTTACATGCTCAAAAAGTTAACCAAAGCTACTTAAGAAAATTAACATTTGACCCCTAAGGCAGAGAACAACACTAGACAGAGGACAACACCAGTCCTAATAAACATCACTTAAGCAAAATAGACAGAGGACAACACCAGTCTTTGGACAATTTATACTTTACCCGAACAAATATGGCGCTAGAAAGCATGTTTTGTGATGCCTAAACCATTGAAGATACTCCTAACATAGTAGCACTATAATAAGCAAAATACAAAGTACCAAGGACAATGCCAGTGCAATTCAGTAGCTCCCCCTATTGTCCCAGAACCTCCTCTGCTCCTGTTTCTGCTGGTGGCCATTTTATTTCTGTTGATGCAGGGTGCTTTAATGCTACATTAAAAAAATATATCAAGTTCTTTAACCTTCAGATTAAAAACAAAAAGTTGTAGATTCACGAAAATTCATATACAATCATAAATACAATAAGAGGAAAATTAACAAATTAAAAGATGTGGCAAGTAAAATTCCATTTTTTAAATATCTCCAAGCTGCCCTTTAACTTCTAAGAAAAAGGAAATTATCATGTACGGAAACTTAATCAAACATCATCAAATGAACATTAATGTACCTCCATGTCAAGGACTGTATCCTTACGTCTTTTCCCACCATAGCAAAATAACATACACAGATTTAAGTCACAGAAACTAAGAGAATGGAGGGTTATTTTGCATACCAGTGCTTCCACCAGTTTGACCAGATTCCCTGCAGAAGGATACCAAATTAATAGAGATCTCTATTTAAGGAAAAGAGCAGCCTCTGCCTCATGTTTCCCTCCACATCTACAAGTTCAGCCACTGAGTGAATGAATGGTCTCCACATCTGCACCACTGCCAGAGATTTCTGCACCAGCCAAAGGTGGATTTGAAGCGCCCATGGATGTTGTCGGGAATATGGAAGAGGCCACACCCGAATCCCGGACATCAGAAAGCAAGGTATCCTCCCCATTCAGATAAGAATTCCTTTCACCTGAGTGCAGAGATGTGCCTTTTTCTTTTGCCCTGGCTAACTTCTCATATCCTTCTGAAAAAAGGGATATTATAAAAGGCATAAGCATTAAGCAATTAGTGCACCTATGCAAACAGGTACCATTCTTTTCTTCTCATAAATCTATACATCAACATCATCATCAATGGAAGGAGAGACAAGAAAAATGTTGAGATAAATTACTGCCAAGGACCAACTTCCCCAAAATCTAAAGCCTAATTGTGAAGGTCCAAAAATGGTTTTCCTGATATTGAAACACTATAATGATAGGGCAACAGGTTCCATCTCACATCGCGGCCATAATAAAACACGAGTGGAACAGAATTATGTCAGCAAAAGATATAGCTGAATAAATTAGTTAGATTAGTCAATTCAACAACCTATTCCATCCTGTTCATGAAGTAACTCATGTTACAAAAAACATAAAAGTAAAGATGTGAACAATAGAAGAAAACAGAAATAGAATAAAGGCTATATGTATTATGTATAGTCGATCTCCTTTTCATCATTTGTTGTTGCTGCAGAGCTTAATGCAGCATATCTTGGATCAAATTCAACATTATCGAGCCATGCATCCTGTAAGAGTCTTTGACAATTTAGTAACAGAATCAAAATGAAATAGTCATAAATCAAAAATGAAAAACAATAGAAATGCCTCACCTTGATCTCATTATCTCTTACATATTCAACAAAATAACCTTCTTCCCTTTCTTTATCTAGGTTAAAAGGTTCAATTTGAATCCCATCGTCAACAAAATTGTCATTTTCCTGCCAACACACATCAACTATCACTTCCTGCCTATCGTTTACATGGACCCAAGAACAGATGAATATGGAAACAAAATGACTGTTAAAATTATTGTGACTTCAGGAAGGATTCACACTAAGAAAACACCTTCGAACAACAGTCAACAAGCCACAAACTTCACAAGCATACATTTATACTACTAGAATCCATTAAAAATACTCCATAGTACTCTATCCAACAAAAAAGACTATTTTAGATAGAAAAATATTATCCGTACCAAGCTTTGCAAATTAATGAAACTTTCCAAGTGTTGAAAATTGGAATATACTAACATGTTGTATAAAATAGAGTAAATTCAAATTTCAAAGTGACAGCAGAGTGCATAAACAGAAAATGAAAATTTCATCAACATCCATACATCACCTAAGCTCTAATATTTTAACCAACATCCATTCTAGATCATTAAATAATCAGCATTAATTTCATTGACATGAAAAAGTTGCACATTGATCAACGTACTAGTCACTCTAGTTTTAATTTTTCAAATAAAAGTACAAGTCACTCAACATAATGATAATTTAACTTCTTTTCTAAGAAACATTATTATCCATCAACATAATACCTCAAGGAGAAATTTAAAAAACAAACCTCATTTGTTACTTCAGCAGCTGATATGTTGTTTGAGATACCTCGATTGTCTTCACTAAAGAGCTCGGCAGTAATTTGACTCCTGCGTTCCGCCCGCTCTTTGGCAGCAACAACGGGGTTTGTCAAGTCAGTTGGTTCCTCCTCAACTTTTACTTTGTCCACCACTATTTCAACTCCCGGCTTCACTTTCTTATCCTTTGGAAACTTCACCTTTTTTGCTCTGTGTAAATTAATATATTCAAAGCAAGTGTCATAAAAATTCAATCCCAAAAATTCATTATAACAATCTGGAGCAAAAATTTACACAAGAGGACACGCATACAACGCATGGAATCTAGTGGGAAGTGGGAACACTAAAAGAGCATCATAGATCCTATTACTTCAATAGAAAGCATACAACTTCTTAAAGAGTATGTATAACAAGCATTATTATGGGTTATAGTAAGGTCTCTTCAAATAATGCGGCGTTTAGGGGCCATAAATTTGAACTTGGTGGTAACCCACTCGCTAATAATCCCAAAATCAAAAGAACAAAACAACTAGTATCTAATAACTCATGTCAAAAAATGAGCGCTAAAAATTAATGAAAAAATTCAATGGTAATGAATCGGATTAGGGTTTATGAGTCAACAAGAGAGAGAGAGAGAGAGAGAAGAGAAATTACGGTGGCTTTTTGTTGAAGAGAACGAAATAATCTTACAAACGAAAGAATTTGTGTTTGGCCTGACAACAGAAGCCATCGTTTGATCCTCACCAACCACTACGCTTCTGATTCATCGCTCCACGGCTCGCCGCACCTCCTACGACCACTACGCTTCCGATCAGCACCAGATCTGCGCCAGGGCAGCAGCGAGACACAGCGCAACACCGATCTGTGCGTTAGCTTCTTGCTCCTGCGCCAGGGCGTCCATGAGCGGCGTAAGGAGTGCGACGGAGATAGTATATGCCGGTGAGAACGCGAGAGAAGTGAGGCGTGAGAACACAAGAGGAGTGAGGCGTGAGAACGGGTTCTGAGACTGTACTGCGAAGGAGAGGGTCCTGAGAGTGTGCGAAGGAGATAGGTTTTGAGAGAGATAGCTAGGGTTCTGAGAATATGCGAAGGAGACGGTCTGAGAATGCGAGAGGAAACGCGAATGAAAGTGAATTAATTAATTCTATTTTAGTACTTTAGAAGTTAGGCGTGTATTCGCCTGACTTTAAAACTTTACCTCTTAATTACAAGTTTACCACCGTGTCTCCTTATGTAGTCACGCGTCTGATAGCATGACTTGAAAAGTCTAATTTTTTTCCTATTTTTCACTTTAGAAGGCAGGCGTGTATTCGCTTGACTTTAAAACTCGCGAGTTTTGCCTCTTAATTACAAGTTTGCCACCGCCTCAACATATAAAGTCAGGCATCTGAGCGCCTGACTTTAAATGTCCAATTCTTTTCCTGATTTTGCACTAGTGTGTGAAGAAAGATGTCATTACATTAAACAAGTGTTTTGCAGTATGGGCATCAACAAGTAATTATGTGAAAGTGAAGTATTAATATTCAAATAAAATGTTACCTGAAATGGATTTGAAGGGTACCCTAGTCCCATTGAATAAGAAATAGATGCACTATTTTCTTCACACAAGTAAACTGTGGTTGAAAATCATCTGATAGACATGTATCTGTTGGTGTACATGTTCCCTGAGTCACATCAGAAGAAGAAGTGAAGTTAAACAGAAAACAAGCAACAAGTATTCTGAAAATCATACACAAAGACCAGCAACAAGTATTCTGAAAATCAAGTGAAGTGTGTTATATAAATGCTGTGTTAGTGTGGATTTTCAAAAATCTCTTATTGTTGTGTCTTGACCTGGACCTGAAACGAAATTAAACAACAAAGACCAGCAGCTATTTCCAGAATTGCAACCAGTATCGTAAACAAACAGAGCAATAATACCGTAAACAATTAACAAATTTCAATTGCAGAGAATAAAAGAACAAATGAACGTGTGAACAATCAAATGCACAATTAAACTTTTCTTGATACAAAACTGAAAACATAAACCAGAAACAAGAACAGATAAACGATTTTCAGTTTCAAAATATTAATCGAATTGGGGGAACCGAAACAAGAACATAAACCAGATACATGTATATCAGAAACAAAATATTTTCAGTTTTGTATCAAAAACCAGAAACAAAATAGAACAGATAAACGATTTTCAGTTTCAAAATATTTTCAGAAACAAGAACATAAACCAGAAACAAGAACAGATCAACAAAATATTAATCGAATTGGGGGAACCGAAATACACAGAACCAGAAAAAATCAACAACAACAACAAAAAATTTAGATCAGTTACCCTCACATACTGGTTCATGAAGCAATGGGCATTAATCGAACTGAGGGATATTGCACAGAACTTGTATAGAAATCAAGCAAAAGTTCCCTGCAGTTAATAAAACTTTCAGGCTTAACAGTCCTTTTAGATAAACAATCAGGGGAGAACAAGTCTGTAAAATACCACTGCCAATAGACAGCTTAATATTTTTTCTTTTGCAGGATAAAATAAAAACACCAAAACAGGGAACAATCCGATAATCAAGAGCCAGCAACTGGAGAAAGAATCACAATGTAAGTTAACAATGTATAGATATTATATATTAACCTTATATATGATGCCTTCATCTTCCTTTTTCGATACCTGCTTGAACAGATTATCTATCATTTCAACCTTTGAAGACTGGGTACGTACGCATGCCCTATATTTTGATATCAGAGGCCATTGTCTCGAGCTGACCACCTACAAAAGCATATATAGCATTAAGCATGCAGGCTAATGCAAAGTGGCCATTAAGGAATCCACAAAATTAGACTTAACACCATCATATGCATTTGGAAACAAATTATACCTCAAAGGACACATGCACTGATTAATGATTCCCAAGTCAGCAAGGTTTTTCTTCTTCCATGGACCTAGGATGTCAAAAATAATTTTCATCCAGTGCACATTTAAAATTGCTTACGCATAAACAGAGGTTACAATTACATGAACTCACTAACCATAAATATCACAGTTTTTCCGATCAGGAAGCAAACAAAGAAGGAAATGAGGAGCCCCAGGAAGTTTAGACTGAATGTCTTCAAACATCTTCTCCACTCTAACCATTGGCGGGGAGCGTCTAAACTGACTGTTTTCTTCAAACACATTAAATGGGGGCTCAATAAGCTGCAGAAGTCAAAGGTAAAAACAAATCAGTCAGTAAGCACATTCATAATTTAGTTAAAAAACAATAATAGTATAGAACTTACGATTCGTTTTGTATTTCCAATTCTGATTATATCCTTCACAAGTCCTCGGACATCGCAGCGTGCAGAAAAGTTAGCAACAACCCATCTATCTATCTTTGTCGGTTGCACGAATTTCTGGAGAAACATTGAAATTATTAGAACCGGAGTCAATACTGCCATTAGGTGGATTATGTAGAACCATAACTCATGTGGGAATTGAATTAAATACCTTATTGCTAAAATTCCATCTCCCATTTCTAGGATTGAAATCTTCACCATTGCCAAACTTCAACTGTTGGAGAAAACTAATTAATCAGTTTCGAACAATAACATGTAACACAATTATACAATTGACACTCTTCTTTATCAAAATAGAACTAAGGGCTAAGACCAAAAATCTAAAACTCAGTATAACGTAAATCATGACTGGTAATGTAAGATAAGAGTTATAAATCCAGCAACAAGAACAACAACAACAACTAATAAATCCCTATATCTGATGGTTGTCTCTCCCCTTAGGGTTTCGATTCCAAATTCTGATTCCAAAATCTGTAATCAAATCTAAATCAAACATTAACAACTACTGATTCAAACCTAAATCTAAATCAAACATTAACAGAGAAACCTAAGAGAAGAAAATACACAAGCAAAAAAAACAGAAAAAGAAGGAATTGACGGTGATACCTTTGATGAAACCTTGAAGAAGCACCACGCCTTGAACAAATGAAAGGCACGAAGCCTTGAAGAAGAACGATCTCGCTTCAGAGACGAGTTTGAAGGTGAGAGACGATTTCAATGGTGAGAGGCGATTTCGAGGGTGAGAGGATGAGAGGCGATTTCGAGGGTGAGAGGATGAGAGGAGATTTCGAGGGTAAGAGGGTGAGAGGACGAGTTTGAAGATTTTGAAGATGCTAGGATTCGAAGGTGAAAGGCACTTTCGATGCTAAGAGAGGAGAGAGGGAGAGGCGCTGAGAGAGGAGATCGAGGAGGAGAGGCGCTGAGAGAGGGAGAAGATGGAGGAGAGGCACTGAGAGAGGAACCATGGAGTGGTGGATGAGAGGCGCTGGTTTGAGGAGAGAGTGAGAGAGCCTTCGCCGTGAGGAAGAGAGTGAATGAGCCTC
Source organism: Astragalus membranaceus (assembly GCA_039519185.1). Lineage (NCBI taxonomy): Eukaryota > Viridiplantae > Streptophyta > Magnoliopsida > Fabales > Fabaceae > Astragalus > Astragalus membranaceus. The sequence continues at coordinate 185,447,264 of CM076846.1, forward strand.
GAGGGTTTTACTTTTGTTTTAATTCGTGTCTTATGGTTTCCGACGGATATTTAGTGGTTTCCGATCCGTCGGAAATTTGCGACGAAATATATTTTGGTCGGAAATGTTGAGTGGGAATTGTAGTGCATTTATTCTGATTGGTTGCGACGAACATTTCGTCGCAAATCCGTCGCAATTTGCGACAGAGTATATTTTCGTCGGAAATAAGAGAGTGGTGTTTCATAGACTTTTTATCATACACTTTAAAGGCATAATCAGAGAGTGGTGTTTTAGGCTTTTAGCTTACCTCGCCAAACTCTATTTTTTAACACAGTTGCAAAAACAACCAAATATATCTAGAGAGGGAGAGAACCTGAGAGAGGGCAATGATTGAAGACTGTGACGGTGCGGAGTGACGGCAACGATGGCGACGGCGTTTTCAATATGATTCAAATGGTGGAATAGTGAGATCCATTTCGGCCCCTACCACGAGTGAGGGAAAGACTGGGTGAGAGAAACAGTATTGTTCAAAAATTGTACAAGTACTTCAAGAGTTGGGTGATTCAAATTGGCAAAAATTGTTCAAAAATTGTTCGTACTTCAAGAGTTGGGTGATTCAAAAATTGTTCAAGTACTTCTAGAGTTGGGTGGTTCAGTATTGTTCAAACTGAACCCTATGGAAGGAAGATGAAAGACTGGGTGAGAGAAACTGAGTGAGAGAGACAGAATTGTTCAAAAAAATTAATTGTTTCGGTACTTCAAGAGTAAACCTCATTGTTTTTTTTTTTTGAAAAAAAAAAAGACTAAATCTGAAGAGAGTATTGATTTTCTCTTTCCTTCATTCAATGAGAAACTTGGGGAAGATAAACAGCATTTGTTGAAAATGGGGTCAATGTGTAAATAATATAAATATATATTAACATATGTAAACAGGTTATATAAGTAAATTTATGTAATAGATGTTAGTGAAATCCATGTGTCAGCGTTTAAGTGATTAAGGCAAATTACCCACATTTTATGAAGGGCAACCAAGAATAAACCTCTTTAAATTAATGTTTTAAGACACTAAAGAAATTCTATAATAAATGCAATCGAGACAAATATTCGCGGTGAGGTAGAAACTAAGACATCAAATTTGTGATAATCTATATATAAAACTAATGGTATCTACTAAACCAGCGTGAGGTATCACCACATCTGTTATCTGTTATCACATGAAAACTATTAGACACCAAGAAAATGATCGATCATTCAAGCCATTCTCTTACAAACATTTAATTCATTTATGTTTTGGTTAATCTCTCGTTATCATAAGGTCCCTTTATGCCTTTCAAATTTCAATTTAAACCTGTCTTGTTTTTAGAGAGGAGAAAGGAAAACTTCATTTGCAAAATGGCAGCATTCAGCTGCTCATTGCCTTAGCGCATTTTCAAATGGGCAGCGCTTTGTAGGAGAAAGCGCTGCTCATTGGCTTAGCGCATTTTCTAATGGGCAGCGCTTTTTAGGAGTAAGCGCTGCTCATTGCCTTAGCGCTTTTACGAATTGGCAGCGCTTTCTCCTAAAAGCGCTGCCTATTCGTAATAGCGCTAAGGCAATGAGCAGCGCTTTCTCCTAAAAGCGCTGCCCATTGTATAATTTTTTTTTTTATTTTTTTTCTGTTTTTGTTATTTTCCTTTTGACAATTGCAATTTTCCTGGACATATATACTCATAACCAGCTATAATCAAACATTCAGCAATTCATTCCCAATTCATTCCAATTCAAATCAAACATTATGAGCAAAATCAAAACCAGCTAATCAACCATTCCAATCATAACTAACTTAGCTATATGTATCCAAAAAGGCAAAATCAAACATTATGTATCCAAAAAGGGAAATCAAACATTCAGCAATTCATTCCCAATTCATTCCATTTCTACACTTGAACCAAAACAAACTAACTAACAAGTTATTATCCAATTCATATGTACCCAAAACTAGCTAAACTTACAATATGAACCTTTGCCATCTCTTCAAATTCGTCCCCATCCAATGTAGGTCTTTCAGTGTCAACCGGCGCACATCTCTCGGTATTATTACCCATATTTGAAGATTCACCTCTTTCCTCACCATGCATTGTCCAACAAGTATAACTTTGATCAATTCCGTAACCCTTTAAATGTCCTGCCAACTCCTCTGCATTAACCGATTTTACATAACAACAACTTAAACAAGGACATTTGATATCACTAGAAGTCCCTAAACGTTTAACAGCACAGTTCACAAAATAATCCACTCCAGCGACATATTCCTTGGACAGACGATTGGCAGACATCCACTTTTTATCCATAATTTCCCAATATTTATAATAAAATCCTGATAAGAGAACTTAAACCTATTACAGGTGAAAAACACACAACGAACAATTTTTTTGAAGCTAAGACATTCAACTATTTTCAGCTAAAAAAATCAAAGACTTTAATGTCTTCCATAATGTCATTCTTCATATAATAAATATAAGAAAACAACAAAAGTACCTGAACACGTGGAAGCAACAATGAACTCGAATGAACTAGAACGAACACTCGAACCAGGACGAACTCGAACAATGAACGCGAAGCTCCGGCAAACCAAACTCGCAAAACCTAACAAACAATTCGCATTAAATTCGCATTAAACAACAAATCATCAACATCAATCCTAAATTTTTCAAATTTATAAATACAACACAAGAATCCATTAACCTAGAGCAACATTAAATTAACAAGCATTTATTTGGACATTTCAACAAATACTACACCTACATTTCCCCTTAAGTTTAGAAACACTACACCTACACCTACTTTCAAAGAACCAATCAACAAGCATCAAAATTGAATCATCTAACCTAAGGTTCCAATGCCATTAAAAGAACTAGAACAAAATGCAATGCCATTAAATTCACATTAAACAACAAATCATCAACATCAATCCTAAATTTTTCAAATTTATAAATACAACACAAGAATCCCTTAACCTAGAGCAACATTAAATTAACAAGCATTTCATTTGGACATTTCAACAAATACTACACCTACATTTCATTTGGACATTTCAACAAATACTACACCTACACATTTCAACAAGCATCAACAATGAATCATCTAACCTAAGGTTCCAATATGCCATTAAAATAACTAGAACAAAATGCAATGATATATATATATTACCTTTGGTGAAAGTGGAACGAAAATGCAAGCTTCACGACCCAACGAAAATGGAGAAGCTCCGTACGGACCCAACAAAAAAAATGGTGAGAGTGAGAGGTAGGCAACGAAAATGAGAGAGGGAAGAAAGTGTGAGGGAAGGAAAATGAGAGTGAGAGAGAACAAAAATGTAAATGGAGTGTGAGAGTGAGAGGGATAGGGACGTGAGTGAGAGAGTGAGAGTGAGGGTGAGAGTGAGAGTCGTGCGTAGTATGAGAGAGCTAGCTACTGGAAGTGTGAGTGAGAGTGAGAGGGAGGAAGCTAGACGCGAAAATAATTAAAGGAATAGGCAGCGCTCAACCAGAAAAGCGCTGCTTATTCGTATAGCGTGTCAAGGAATGGGCAGCGCTCAGCCAAAAGCGCTGTTCATTAGTCTGCGCGTTTCATCAATTGGCAGCGCTCCATCCAAAAAGCGCTGCCTATTCGTATAGCGAGAATCAGCAATAAGCAGCGCTCACCCCAAGCGCTGTCCATTCTTCAGCGCATTTCATCTATGGGCAGCGCTCACCCCATAAAGCGCTGCCAATTGATTTAACCCGTACATGAATGAGTAGCGCTCCCAACCAAGCGCTGCCCATTGTTAAATTTTTTGCAGATTGAGTAGCGCTTTTATGGCAAGCGCTGCTTATATGTGCGACTAATTTCGACAATTCTGGCGTAGTGTTGATTACAAGATGATGACATTGTGTATGGATCACGTCGTGGGTGCATATTGGGAGTTGAGTAATTATTTAAAATCGCAGTGTTGCTCTATTTTAATAGTATTATTATTACACACTTATAATATAATTATTTTGTCGATAAAAAGAATTGGATCTAAGATCTTTCTCTTTTATGGGTATGGAAGCAATATCACGCAGGTCAAATAAGATAAAAGGGTGCCACACGTTTACCAAAGGCACGTTTTCATGTTTTGGTATCTTCCCATTTTTTAGATCTAAAATAATAAAGGGTGCCGCAATACAATACCGACCCTTTACGTTTAGTGTCAACTCAAAGACACGTATTAAAGTAAAAAGGATATTCAAAATCACAACATTAACCCTCTTCTATAACTTCAATAACAATTTTCTACGTAAACTGTAACTTATAATTTGTGCATAATACTAGTATAGCATCCTTTATTGGCACGTGTTGAAAGAGATAAAATGATCATCAAGAAAGTTTCAGTACATGATATTCTTCCCAGTCTTGAATGTTCAATCCAAAATATAAATAAATCTTAACTAATTTCATCTTATTTAATGATTTCCTATCCAAGATACTTATCAACTAATTCAGTTTTTTTTCCAATAATTCTTTTATTTCAATAGAACAGATTTCTTTGATGGGTAATTGTGAGCTACAATTCTTTTCGATTAATTAAATGAAAGTGACTATTTGTGTTTAAAAGTGAGATATTTTTTTCCTTTCATTCCCTCTTATTATATCAATCATAATAATTAAGTTTCTGTTGTATATGGCTATTAGCTCAGTAAAAAAAAAGTGCGAAGCCATTAGTAGTTATAAACAGAATTTCTTTTTCGGGTAAACCCGGTATCCTCCACGGCGACTGTGGAGACTAATCTCTCGAGGTACTGGAATTCATTTAAGGGCTGATCTCTCCCAAGCAATGTCTCTCCATACACACCGGCCAGGAATCAAATCTTTGACCAAATACTTAAGAGACCCAAACAACTTACTACTTGTGTCACACCCACTTGGTTATAAATAATGAATTTCATGAAAACGACTCATTTATTTATTTTTTTGTTTATAAAAAGCAATGAATTTCACAAAAAAATAAATAATAAATGAGCCACCGTACCATTGCTTTTTATTTTCTTTTGAAACAGCCACCGTATCATTATGATAGTGGGGTGAAAATTAGGCCCAAAAGAGACACTAAGAAGCCCCAATGGTTGAATGGTTTTATCTAGGCCCAGTTACTTTTAGTTCAGCGTTTTTATCTTTTAAGTGAATTGTCATTAAGTGGCCCATGGCCCATTTATCTGTTTGGCAACATAACCCTAGCTATATATATTGTAATGCTGCCTCTATTGAGGGATATGAAATATCAGAAGTTGTGTTATGTTTATTTCTTCTCTTGCAACCCTAGATCTAGTGATTAGCTTAGTGTAGTCTATCATTTGGTGCTTTCATTCTGTTTCTCAATGCCTCCAAAACCTACCAACCCAACATCCAAGGATCTTGATGATGCCATCCAAGCTTCCTATCAACATATGGATGCTGTCCTCCATGAAAACAACCAGCAGCTTGAGCAACAACTGGGCGAACAACTGGGCATTGTGAATACAAGGCTGGATAATCAACAACAGCTCATGGATTCACGATATGAGACACTCACAAAACTGATTAATGAGAGGTTTCCTGCACAACAACACTCTCCTTCATCATGTACCCCTTCTTCCCCTATAATACCTCCTGGTTATGAACATGCTGTTACCCACACTGTTTCTACCCCAATACCCACAGTTTTGATTCAACCCACCTCGAGCCAACCCACTGTTTCCCTTGCTGGATCTGAACCACCACCTCCACCACCCCTAACATAAATGGCACAACAACCTACCCTGCATTTCCCCAATTTCCCCAATACAACCCCTCACCATACCAAAATATGTTCCCTAATTTTATGCAGCAGATGTACTCTCCACAGTTTTCCCAAACTACCCCTCAAACCCTTTATAGACAACCAAAAGTAGAAATGGGAATTTTTGATGGAACAGATCCTTTGGAATGGTTGTTCCAAGCTGAGCAGTTTTTTTCCTTTTACAACATTCCAATGGTAAATCGTTTATCTATGATTTCATTGTATATGAAAGGGGAAGCACTTAGTTGGTTTAAATGGATGCATCACAACAGCCAACTTGCTGATTGGACAACCTTTGCTAGAGCACTAGAGTTAAGGTTTGGTCCCTCTACCTATGAAAATCACCAAGCCCAACTTTTTAAGCTTAGACAAACTGGGTCTGTTGCTGAATACCAAGCTAACTTTGAGAAATTGGGAAATAGAGTCTTAGGGCTACCAGCTGATGCGATTTTAAACTGTTTTATCTCGGGCTTAAACCCAGAAATCAGAAATGAAATAGCCATACAACGACCCTATTCAATTTCTCAAGCTATTGGTCTAGCCAAACTCATTGAGGATAAGATTAAAGCCACCAAACCCAAATTCTCAAGACCCTTCTCCCAAACCTATGGCCCAACCTCAAACACAAACCCACCTTCACACAAGCCAGCCCAACCCCCAACCACCACACCTACCACCCAAAACACCCCAAACACACTAAAACCAAACCAACCAAAATACTCTATAAGGTGCATCAGTCCAGCCCAACGGGAAGAGCGCCGTGCTCAAGGTCTATGTTACAATTGTGATGAGAAGTTTGTCCCGGGGCATAAATGTGCTAGTGGTCGATATCTCTTACTCATGTTTGAGGAAGGTGAAGAACTAGACCCCACCGAAACTCAAAATGAAGAAATGGTTATTGGACCAGAAGAAACTTACTTTCAACTATCACCTCAAGCTCTAACAGGTCAATTTGCCCCTCAAATACTTAGGTTTTACGGCCTAATTGGTGGACTGATAGTTATGGTTCTAGTTGACACTGGGAGTACACATAACATACTTCAACAAAGAATTGATGAGCATTTGAAACTACCCACTTCAAAAATCTCAGCATTTTCTGTCATGGTTGGAAATGGTCCCCACTTACAATGTGAAGGGATTTGTAATGACGTTCCTATCAACCTACAGAACCAATCCTTTTGCTTACCATTTTACTTACTCCCAATTGAAGGTGCTGATGTAGTCCTTGGGATGGAGTGGCTTAGAACCTTGGGCCCAATTCAGGCAAGTTTCTCTATACCATCAATCATTTTCCAACACAATAATGAGCCCATCACTCTAAAGGGAGAACCTAAATCCAGCCCAACCCAAACTACCTATCACCAACTTTGCCACCTACTACATACAAACTCAATTGCCTCACTTCACCTCCTAGGCTTTTAGCCCAATGACAGAGCCTTGAACCCCCACAAAACCACCAACAACCTCCCTCATTGACTCAATAGCCCATACCTTATCACCTGAGATTAACTCTATACTCCAAAACTACCCAACTGTTTTTCAAGAACCACATGGCCTACCACCCCCCAGACCTCATGACCACCACATCCCACTACTCCCAAACACACACCCCATCAATGTCAAACCCTATCGTTACCCTCACTCACAAAAAGAAGCTATGACCTCTCTAATCCATGACATGTTACAAGAAGGCACTATTGTCCCTAGCAATAGCCCTTAGTCCTCCCCAGTTTTGTTGGTTAAGAAGAAAGATGGAACTTGGAGGTTTTGTGTTGACTACAGAGCACTAAATGCAGTCACTGTTAAGGACAGATTCCCAATCCCCACTATCGATGAGCTTCTTGATGAACTTGGCTCAGCTAAAATATTCACCAAGATAGATCTACACTCAGGTTATCACCAGATTCGGGTTGCACCGGAAGATACTCATAAAATAGCTTTTCGCACTTTTGACGGACACTATGAGTTCTTAGTCATGCCTTTTGGGCTGTCTAACGCGCCATCTACATTTCAATCAACAATGAACGATTTACTAAGACCTTTCTTATGACGGTTTGTTCTGGTTTTCTTTGATGATATTTTAATCTATAGCCGATGTTTATCTGATCATCTACTTCATTTACGACTTGTTTTAGATTTACTTCAGACCCATCATTTTGTTGCAAAGCTATCTAAGTGTGTTTTTGCAGTTGATATTATTCATTACCTAGGCCATGTTATTTCTGTTAATGGTGTATCCCCAGATCCTGATAAAGTTCAAGCTATACTAGACTGGCCAAAGCCACGTTCACTCACGACACTCAGGGGATTTTTAGGCCTCACCGGATTCTATAGACGATTTGTGCGTCACTACGCCTCTCTCGCCGCTCCTCTCACCGATTTGTTGTGTTCCACTAAGTTTACATGGAGTACAGATGCCGAAGTGGCATTTACAGAGTTAAAACAGAAAATTACATCAGTGCCAGTGCTTGCTCTCCCTGATTTTACCAAGGTCTTTGTGGTTGAAACAGATGCCTCCGCTGCTGCCATTGGTGCTGTTCTTTCCCAAGACTGTCACCCCTTAGCCTTCTTCGGCAAAAAGATGTGTCCTCGAATGCAAGAAGCCTCAGTGTATGTGCGGGAAATGTTTGCAGTCACTGAAGCAATAAAAAAGTGGCGTCAGTACCTCTTAGGACGGCATTTTCACCTTTACACAGATCATAAGAGCCTTAAGAGCCTCCTTGTTCAGAAGATTCAAACACCAGAACAACAAAAATGGGCATTTAAGTTACAAGGGTTCAGTTTTGATATTTACTACAAACCTGGCAAGTCTAATCTGGTTGCGGACGCACTTAGCCGCAAATATACAGAGGATGCAACACTGCTCTCTGCAATCTCATCTCCAATCCCAACACTTATTGCTCAACTCCAAAAGTATTACAAGACAGATGACAAGGGAAAGGAATTAGTTCAAAAGTGCACATCAGAAACAGACATGAAGAACAATTACAGTTACTCAAATGACTTGATCTATTACAAGGGCAAACTTTTCATACCTGACTTGGCAGATCTACGGAAGGCCCTTCTGCATGAATATCACAGCACCCCTGTAGCCGGTCACTCAGGTGTTAAACCCACTTTGGCGAGACTCTCTGCTTCCTTTTCATGGTCAGGAATTCATAGAGATGTTAAACTCTTCATCAAGCACTGCACCACTTGCCAGCAGAACAAGTACCTACCACAGAAAAAACAAGGGTTACTTCAACCATTGCCATCACCAAATCAGGTTTGGGAAGAACTTACAATGGACTTCATAACTCACCTTCCAAACTCTTTTGGACACACTGCCATCTGGGTGATTTGCGACAGACTCACAAAGTTTGTTCACTTCATATCACTACCAACCAGATACTCTGCAGTAGATCTGGCCACTAGATTCTCAGTCGAGATCTGCCGACTCAATGGCATCCCTAAATCCATCATATCTGACAGAGATCCCTTATTTTTAAGCAACTTCTGGAAAGAACTTTTCCGCGTACAGGGAACAACTCTAAAGTACAGCACTGCTTATCACCCTGAGACCGACGGCCAGACTGAGGTCGTTAACCGCTCCCTAGAGACGTATCTTCGCTGCTTCACGAGTGATCACCCTCGTAAATGGTTCAAGTTCTTGCATCTTGCAGAGTATTGGCATAACTCCTCTTTTCATTCGGCCATTCAGATGTCCCCCTTCCAGGCTCTCTACGGCTGACCACCACCAGCAGTTCCAGATTATGTTACAGGTGCAACAGATCTTGAAAACTTGGAGTCCACTCTGCAACAAAGACAAGAGATACTGAAAGCGTTGAAAGAGAACTTAAAAAGAAGCAGACAAAGAATGGTAGACCAAGCTAACAAAAAAAGGAGGGACTGTACCTTCAACATTGGAGATCTGGCTCTTCTGCGTCTACAGCCTTACAGCCAGCAAACTGTTGCATGCAGATCTTCAGAGAAGCTTGCCAAGCGTTACTACGGCCCATTTAAGGTTCTCCAGCGCATTGGGAAGGTAGCCTATGAACTGGAACTTCCCTCTGAATCTCGTATGCACCCAGTGGTTCACGTTTCTCAGTTGCGTCCTTATTTTGGAGGTGATTTTCAAGCTCATAATCTTGAGGAGCTTGAAGATAAGGGAGATGGTTTGGATATTAAGAAGGGAAGTCTGAAGCAGACAGAGAAAGAAACGCGTTGGGTGTGGATGGGAAAACACAAGAACAGCTAAGTTCTTAACTAAAGGAAGTAAACTGACTTGTTTAACTGAGGAAGAGGCATTTTTATCTGAAAATTCGAGGGACTCTAAAGACAAACAGATAGATTTGGTTGAAGTTTCTGAGAAAAAGGAAGCTAAAGTGAGAAGTTCAAGTACAGTTACAATGGAGTTAAATGAAAGTACAAACACAGGGAAGCTTAAGGGAGTTATTTATACTGGCTCGTTGGACACCTCAACAGCACTTGAATCTGGACCATTGAGTTTTAAAAGTAAATCAGATCCGTTGAAATACATTGGATACTCTCAAGGTGGAGTAAAAGGCGCAGCCCAGCACCCAATACACGCCAACCACTCTGCACCGTGCGATCCTGCTCTCAATTCACGCAAGCCCTCCTCACCATCTGATCTCGCGCGCTCCCCAATGCCTGCTCAGTGGCTGACACACGCGCTTGGAAAAGCGGTGACCGCGCCTGCTCAAGCCGCGTCACGCGCGCCTGCTTTGACGCCCCGGGACAACGCGCCTCGCTCTATGCCACACGTTCCCAACGGTCCCCTGCACATCCAATCCACACCGTTGATTCAATATTCGGATTCCAAAGACCCATTCAATCCAGCAAAATCTCTTCCTCCCACGTCCTCGGTTCCTGTTCCTGCCAGCCACCTCGCACCTCCTGAAGCATTCGATCCCAACGACATCCTGCGCAACGCATCGCAGCCGTTGAAGCCCACCTTAGAACCTGCCACACGCAATGGGACAGCTGACGCGTGGGAACCTGCGCCATCCCAGCGAAAGTCACACTCCTCTTCTCATCCGTTGGATCGCACAACTCAATCTCCACCACTTGAAGAAAGCACAATCCATGTGCCCTCCACCCCAGCCAATACTGCCCAGCCACGTGGCACCTCAAACCTTGAGGACAAGGTTTTTCTTGGACCCGTGAGTAATGATAGTTGGGCGAAAATTAGGCCCAAAAGAGACACTAAGAAGCCTCAATGGCTGAATGGTTTTATCTAGGCCCAGTTACTTTTAGTTCAGCATTTTTATCTTTTAAGTGAATTGTCCTTAAGTGGCCCATGGCCCATTTATCTGTTTGGCAACATAACCCTAGCTATATATATTGTAATGCTGCCTCTATTGAGGGATATGAAATATCAGAAGTTGTTTTATGTTTATTTCTTCTCTTGCAACCCTAGATCTAGTGATTAGCTTAGTGTAGTCTATCACATTACTAAGACCAATTAATCACCAATTAATGTTTAGTAATAGTTACTTTAAGAAAATTAAAATTACTTTAGATAATTCTTTTTTTGTTATCGTGTTTTTTGTGTGCAGGGTTTCCACCGGCAAAGTCGGTGATTAATCTACGTCGGGGAACCTGGTTGGACACTTGTAAACCCGACTTTGTCGGTCCGTGTGGTTCTCCCCTCCCAACAGAGTTTTTGCCACACCCAAAATTCAAACATGAGACCTTGGAGTGGGATCTGAGCTCAGTTACCGCTCGAACCAATCTTTATTGGTTACTTTAGATGATTCTGAGTATGATAGAGGAAATTAAACATGTATTGTTAGTTAAAATTTAGATTTTTTTTCACAGAATTATTAAAATATTATATAATTGTGATGTTACTTACTTCAACAGACGTATTTTTCTTTGGCTATGTTTAATAAAAAAGTAAGGGATAACGGATAAGATAACAAATACCGGATAAATTAATTTAGGATGAGTTAAGTGAATAAGTGATAAGTGATAAATATCAAAACACAATACAATCCACTATTATCTTAAACCTACAAAATAATAAAACTCAAGAAAAAACCTAAGAATTGTCCTTAGAAACGTGTCCGTATAATATACGTAAAAGTTTAAAGGCTTAATTGCAGTTTTGGTCCCCCTATTATGACCAACTCACGATTTTGGTCCCTAAAGTTTTAATTTGGCGATTTTGGTCCCCCTATTTTCCCAATTTGAAAAATCAAGGTCCCCCCACCCCAATTTTGACTCAGTTGACTGACTTATCCTACGTGGCAGCCCACGTGGACTGCCACGTAGGCACACCCCCCCCACCCCACCCCCCACCCCCCCCCCCCCCACCCACCCCACCCACCCCACCCCACCCCACCCCCACCCCCACCCCCCCCACTGTAGGCAGCCCACTGTTTGTCTTCCCCACCCCAACCCCCCCACACCCCACCCCCACCCCCACCCCCACCGTGAACCCCCCATCCCCACCGTGAACCCCCCCCCGTCCCCTCCCCATCCACTGTTCCCCTCCCCTTCGCACCTCCCCCCTCCCCTTCGCCCCCCTCCCCTTCGCACCTCCCCCCTCCCCTTCGCCCCCCTCCCCTTCGCCCCCCCTCCCCTTCGCACCTCCCCCTCCCCTTCGCCTCTCCTCCCCTTCGCACCCCCTCCCCTTCGCACCTCCCTCCTCCCCTTCGCACCCCCTCCCCTTCGCCTCTCCTCCCCTTCGCCCCTCCTCCCCTTCGCACCCCCTCCCCTTCGCACCTCCCCCCTCGATTTCCCTCTCTCTCTTGCTCACCGTCTCTCCCCTCCCCCCTAGCTTTCCCTCTCTCTCGCTCACCATCGCTCTCTCTCGCTCACCGTCGCTCTCTCTCGCTCACCGTCGCTCTCTCTGCGTCTCTCTCTCTCTCTCTCTCTCTCTCTCTCTCTCTCTCGCAGATCCGGTGAAGGGGGTGGGGGTGGGGTGTGGGGTGGGAGGGGCGAAGGGGAACAGTGGAGGGTGGGTGGGGGTGGGGATCGGTGGTGGGGGTTGGGGTGGGGGGGTGGGTGGGGGGGTGGGGTGGGGGGTGGGTGGGGGGTGGGGTGGGGGTGGGGTGGGGGGGGTGTGCCTACGTGGCAGTCCACGTGGGCTGCCACGTAGGATAAGTCAGTCAACTGAGTCAAAATTGGGGTGGGGGGACCTTGATTTTTCAAATTGGGAAAATAGGGGGACCAAAATCGCCAAATTAAAACTTTAGGGACCAAAATCGTGAGTTGGTCATAATAGGGGGACCAAAACTGCAATTAAGCCAAGTTTAAATATAAAGGCCATATCTATATTGGATAGGCCTTCACCTAAAAATTAATTTGGAAAATTTATTTTAAAAATAAAAAGAAACACCCATTTTGACAAACCTTGTCCTCAACAAACCATGTCTTTCCTAGATTATGTGTTTCAAACCGAGTAACGACTCAAGCCCGGATTGGGGTCGGTCGTGTACTCGACCTCGCGGGCAATCCACATCCATTACTGGTCAAACGGTCGACATTGGATAAAGGCGGCATCTATGGCTCAGAGCGCAACAAACCCTGCGCGTTGTGGAAGGCCAAGATACCTATCTGTGCGACCTAGCTTATCAAGGGAGGAGATTCCACGGTTGGATCCAACAGCCCAGATCCCGTCACTCACTTGCACACGACGGCTCACCGATCATCATCCAACACCTAAAAATACCCTAGTGTTCGATATACACTAAAATCCTGAGCTGACTTGAGCGTTAGAGTGTGTGCAAGTACACCCCTCCCCCCTCCCCCACCCCCACATCGGATCAACGTGTGGTGCTACTACATCAGGAGTGACGTCGACCTAGCAAGCCGGCATCCACCAGGTTCGACTTCAGAACAATCTACAAGTCCAAAGCAAATATTATCATTGCTATGTTTGGAACCACGGTGAAGCCCTTACTCGCCGTGAAAGCTGCAACTAGTAGCGTTGCACTAACTACAATATTGGAATGACCGTATCTCTAAAAGAAAGAAACAACTTAGAACACACACTAAACAACTTAGAACACACACTCACGGCATAATTGGAGTCGCTCTATCTCGGGAACAAACTAGCAACTTATAAATCTTTAAAGAGTCAAGAAATATATTTTTATATAGAAATAGGCATTATAGCTTCTCAAAATAATGAAAAATGTAATTGTATTTTTTAAATTACCTTTTATAGGAATTTGTCTATGAGAATAAAATCATTATCTTATCAAAGAAGCACTTGTCTTCAATTTTTCTTCAAATATTTGTAAATAGAATATAGGACCCCAAAGTAGTATATTGTAGGGTAGAGAGAGTATTGCATAAATGTATTTTGGAGACAAAAAAAATGTACATTTTTTGTAGTGCATAAATGTACATTTTTTGAGTAAAAAAAAAGGCTAAATAGCACTTTTGGTCCTTTATCTTTGCTCTAGGTTTCATTTTGGTCATTTATCTTTTTTTTGCCCGTTTTGGTCCCTCATCTTTCATTTACGTTTCATTTTGGTCTCTGCCGTCAGTTTTTGTTAACGGACGCCACGCTGGCAGTTAACTGCTGACGTGACGTCTTAAATTCATTAAATGACGTGACATTCATTAATTGAGGTGGCTTTTACACATTTACACATCAGATTTTTAAATTAAAACAAAAACATAAATAAACAAAAACTTAAAACATTAAAATCAATAAAACAATTAAAACATTTTACTGATTTGAAAACCAAAATTACCATGAACAGATCTGATCTGGAACTGGAAAGATGAGGAACAAAACAACTACAACTTCATCACGTTTACAGCAAAACAACTACAAACCCATAAATGGTGGAGAAGGAATCACGTTTGCAGCAATAATGCAAACCCAACAACAACAATTGCAAACCCACAAATTTCGTTTCTCAACAACACCAAGAATTTCATTTAAATCGTTTCGATTTCCAGCAACAACATCAGAAACGCAACAACTAGTAACCCATAATTCTCTTCTTCCTCTTCCTTTCATCTTCTTCACATCATCAACCCAAAAATTGAACCACCAGCAGCGCCGAACCACCACCACCAACCTAATTTCTAAATTTGCGATTTCAATTGATGTTTGCTTCATCTTCAATCGCATTCCCAGAGAAACCTAATTCCTAATTCACAGTCGCAGATGTTCAATCGTATACTCAATCGCAGTTACAGTTACAATCGCATTTCAAACAAACAATTAATTACAACATTTAACTGATTTGAGGGGGAAAAAACCAGAATTCAACGAGATGAAGGAAAACAGATTTGGGTGAAATAATGTTGGGAAAAAACCATAATTCAACGAGATGAAAGAAACCAGTTATTGAACGAGATGAAATAATTGTTTTGAAGTTCTTGTTGTTCTTCAAATAATTTGGGTTTCTCCCTTTTGAACATGCAGATTTTGATTTTGGGTTTATTTTGTTTCTCAGATTTTATTTGTTTATTTATGTTTTTTGTTTTTATAATTTAAAAAACTTAATTGATTACGTGTAAAATGATTTACAATTAAATAATACATTTTTTTTACCACCTCATTTAATGAATGACGCGTCATACATGACACTTAAGACGCCACGATAACTACTAGTGTGGCGTCCGTTAGCTTAAATTGACGGCAGGAAACAAAATAAAACGAAAATGAAAATGAGGGACCAAAACGGATTAAAAAAAGATAAAATACCAAAATAAAACTTAAAACAAACATAAATGACCAAAAGTGCTATTTAGCCTAAAAATATATATTTGGAAGACTTGTCACGGGAAAACAAACAAGGACCGACAAAAGAAAGTAATACAAACAAATAAATTACGTTAAAGGGTATTACGGTCATTTGCAAAGAGCATGACTTGTCATAAGGGCACGAAAAGAAAAAGCGGAGCAAATGACCATATAAATGTACATTACAGTCCCCCGACTTCAAAGCCTTCGTTACACAAACACAACACAACACAGCGTTTCTTCTCCATCAATTTTAGATTCCCATTTCTAGAAGATCTCGTCTTATGCTCTCAATCTCAATCCCCACGCAGATCTTCTTTATCTTCCTTTGATTGAGGTAAGTAAAATTCACATCACTGCTTATGCATTTGTATTACTTCTTCATTGCCTATATCTGCAATGCATTTTATCTGTTTGAATTATGTCGTAGCTTAAACTTCCAATTTTTGCATTCTTCCTCTTTGAACTGAGAAAACCAGTTAGAATTTACCCGTTATTTTGCATGTTCTTTTGATGTTTAATTGACATTTCCCTTATTCAGATCTGGCGCAAATTGTTCCAAAAATGGAGTCTTTTCATCAATTGGGATTATGGGTCTTGGCTTTCTGTTTGGTATTTCAATCTGGGTTTGGGTTTTACCTACCGGGTAGTTACCCACACAAGTATGCCATTGGAGATGAGTTGTCGGTGAAGGTGAATTCTCTTACTTCAATTGATACTGAGATGCCCTTTAGTTATTATAGTTTACCCTTTTGCAAGCCTCAGGGTGGTGTTAAGGATAGTGCTGAGAATCTCGGTGAACTCCTCATGGGGGATCGGATCGAGAACTCGCCTTATAGGTTTAAGATGTATACCAACGAGTCTGAGGTTTTCTTGTGTCAAGTTGATAAACTGACTGAAGATCAGTTCAAGATCTTGAAGAAGAGAATTGATGAAATGTATCAAGTTAATCTTATACTTGATAATTTGCCTGCCATTCGGTTTACTAAGAAAGATGAGTACTTTTTGAGATGGACTGGGTACCCTGTTGGTATCAAGATTCAGGATGTGTATTATTTGTTTAACCATCTTAGATTCAATGTTCTTGTCCATAAATATGAGGAGACCAATGTAGCTCGTGTTATGGGAACTGGTGATGCTGCGGAGATGATCCCACCGATTGTTAAGGATGGATCTGACAAGCCTGGATACATGGTTGTTGGTTTTGAGGTTATACCTTGTAGTATTATGCACAATACTGATTCTGTTAAAAACTTGAAAATGTATGAAAAATACCCATCACCTATCAAATGTGATCCTTCTACGGTGGCAATGCCTATCAAAGAAGGCCAGCCAATTGTGTTTTCTTATGAGGTAACCTTTGAGGAAAGTGATATCAAGTGGCCATCTAGATGGGATGCCTACTTGAAGATGGAGGGAGCCAAAGTCCATTGGTTCTCTATCCTCAATTCACTTATGGTGATCACTTTTCTTGCTGGTATTGTTCTTGTTATCTTCCTGAGAACTGTTAGGAGAGATCTTACCCGTTATGAGGAGCTTGATAAGGAGGCTCAAGCACAGATGAACGAAGAGTTATCTGGTTGGAAGCTTGTTGTAGGGGATGTATTCCGTGCTCCGTCAAATCCTGCTTTGTTGTGTATAATGGTGGGTGATGGAGTTCAGATTCTGGGAATGGCTGTTGTGACCATATTGTTTGCTGCACTCGGATTCATGTCACCAGCCTCTCGTGGAACACTTATCACAGGTATGCTGTTTTTCTACATGATACTTGGTATTGCTGCTGGTTATGTTGCAGTTCGGCTATGGAGAACACTTGGCTGTGGTGATCAAAAGGGATGGGTTTCAGTTGCATGGAAGGCTGCTTGTTTCTTCCCTGGTATTGCCTTTTTGATCCTCACACTCTTGAACTTCCTATTATGGGGAAGCCACAGCACAGGAGCCATTCCATTTTCACTCTTTGTTATATTGCTTTTGCTTTGGTTCTGTATTTCTGTTCCACTCACACTTGTTGGTGGGTACTTTGGAGCAAGGGCACCTCACCTTGAGTATCCTGTTAGAACAAATCAAATTCCTAGAGAAATTCCCCAACAGCGATACCCGTCGTGGCTATTAGTTCTTGGTGCTGGGACCCTTCCCTTTGGTACCATTTTCATTGAGCTCTTCTTTATCATGTCTAGCGTTTGGATGGGTCGCGTTTACTATGTCTTCGGGTTTCTCTTTATTGTTATGATTCTTCTTGTGGTGGTCTGTGCTGAGGTATCTCTTGTTCTAACTTACATGCACCTCTGTGTGGAGGATTGGAGATGGTGGTGGAAATCATTCTTCGCCTCCGGTTCGGTTGCGATATACATCTTTTTGTACTCTATAAACTATCTTGTGTTTGATCTCAAGAATCTGAGTGGACCTGTTTCTGCAACTCTTTACTTGGGATATTCACTCTTCATGGTTCTAGCAATCATGTTGGCTACAGGCACAGTTGGGTTCCTCTCTTCATTCTGGTTCGTGTATTACTTGTTCTCTTCGGTCAAGTTGGATTGAGGACTTATTTAGCTTTCTATCAGAAGGACCCTCGGAAATGTTCAATTTATATGTTATTTCATTTCAGTTCATTTACTAGGGAACATAGAAAATTTTATAGTTAAATAATTTTATCTAGTTTTGCTTGTTTCATTGTTAGATATAATATCACTGCGTTGTAAGTTGAGATTCTAAGGTTTATACTGTACTTTGGCCGTTGAAGTTGGGGGAATGCAATTCAGATATTCGTGACTTGGCATGCCAAAATTAAAATTACTTTTTCATTTTATTCATACGTCTAGTTAACACTTCAACTTACTCGTCCCCACTCTCTTCTATTCAAATCAAACTAGTATTTCGCAAGGGTGATAGTGTATGGTCCGTGTATTGCTATGAAGTCATAATAGTAATTTGGAAGATAATCATAAGTTGTGAACAATGTTCAAAATGTATGATTTGAAATTCAAAGTGGAAAGAAATAGATATTATGTCATATAAGATACAAATAAAAATTATATTGAGTCGAAGAAATTAAAGGAGATTGACAATCAGAATTACATTGATCCATAATAATGTATTTAGACATTAGAGGAAAAATATGCATTCTCGTTGACACTTCTATTTGCATCCTCGTTGGCCCTTCCGTTGACGCTCTCGTTACCTCTCTGATTGCCACTCCTGTTGCAGCTACCATTGTCAGTCTCTCGTTGTCGCTCTCGTTTCGTTGTCGCTCTCGTTGCCACATGTTAACTCATATTTTTCTATATGATTTAATATTAATTAAATCATATTCGTTTAATTATAAGTAATTATTTTGTAAAGTTTGGTAGTGGCTAAAGTTGTATTTATATAATAATTCTTAGTGGTTAAATTGATTGATTTGAATAGTTTTAATAGAGAGATTATAGTAAATAATAAATTTTAGATGGAGTAAAAATGAAGAAAAAAGAAAATAAGAATTTTTAAAATATGCACTCACGTTGGCGCTCTCCTTGTCTCTCGTTCCCACTCATGTTTCCGTTGTCGCTCTCGTTGTCGATTCAATTGTCAGTCTCGCATTGCTGCTCTCGTCGTGTTGCAAATTTTGTCTTTGCAAAAAGTTAAAACAAAGTCGGTATCTTCTTATAATATTAATAATGGAGTAAAAGGTAAAATATGCACCACTGTCGCTCTCGTTCCCTCTCTTGTTGGCACTCTCGTTGGCGCTCTCGTTGGCTCTCTTGTTGGCACTCCCGTTGTCGCTCTCGTTGCCGATCTCGTTGTCAGTCTCTCGTTGCCGCTCCCGTTGCCACATGTTTCTCCTTTTTTTTTATATGATTTAATATTACAATAGTTAGTGGTTAAATTGATTTTATTTATTACATGAAAATTTTGAATGATTTTAGTACTTTTAATAGAGATTATAATAAATAGTAAATTTTAAATTATTTAATTATTGAGTGTAATATTAATTTAATAATTTATTTTTTTGGAATAAATAATTTTGAAACTATTGTTAGAGGTATGGCTTTTTTACAATTGGTAGTAGTTAAATTGATTAATTTTAGTAGTTTGAGTAAATTATAGAAATAGTTAAAAAACATTATGTTTTTAGTAAAAAAAACTGACAAAAAAGTGATTATTTTATAGAAAAAAAAACTGAAAAAAAAGTTGTTTTTAAAATTCAGCTGTTTTTTGTCCTTTTGCTATGTCTATTGCAGCTTCTGATTGTAGTTTTCAATCAGTTTTTTTGTCCCTCACTTTGTTTTCCCTCTATCGTTGCCACTCCTGTTACCTCTCCCGCTGGCGCTTTCATTACCACTCCCATTGGCGCTCTCGTTTCCACTCCCGTTGGCATTTTACTCCTTTTTAGTAATTATAAAATAGTTATTTGGTAATTTTTTGTAGTGGTTAAATTGATTGATTTTAACAAAAGTAGTTAAATTGATTAGTTTTAGTAGTTATTTTGTAATTTTTGGTACGGGTTAAACTTTTTTACAATTCTCTTTTTGACAATGGATAGTGGCTAATTGATTTATAGTGACTAATTATTTTATTAATTTTAGTAGTTTGAGTAGATTATAAATATAGTGAATAATTGATTTATAGTGACTAATTGTTTTTATAAAAATATTGACAAGCGATTTTTAAAAAAAAAATTAAAAAAACGGTGAATAAAAAAAATTTAAAAAAATTCATTTCTTTTTTAAAAAAATATTTTAAAAAAATCAGTTTTTTAAAAAATCAGTTTTTTTAAAAAATCAGTTTTCAAAAAAAAATAAAAAAATTGTATTGGTATTGTAGCGTGCCAGAATTGGTACTATAGCACGTCAGAATTTGCACTGTAGCGTACTGTTGCGCACTGTAGCATTTTGTCTTTATGTGGTGAATTGTCTATTTTGCCTCTAAATTGTGACAAATGTCAAAATTTGGTGATGTCTAAAAATGTAAATGTGCTGACATATGTTTTTATTAGATTGAACCGACAAAAAAGTGATTATTTTATGGAAAAAAAACTGATAAAAAAGTTGTTTTTAAAATTCTGCCCGTTTTTTGTCCTTTTGCTACGTCTATTGCAGCTTCTGATTGCAGTTTTCAATCAGTTTTTTTTCCCTCACTTTGTTTTCCCTCTATCGTTGCCACTCCCGTTACCTCTCCCGCTAGCACTTTCATTACCACTCCCATTGGCGCTCTCGTTTTCACTCCCGTTGGCATTTTACTCCTTTTTAGTAATTATAAAATAGTTATTTGGTAATTTTTTGTAGTAGTTAAATTGATCGATTTTAACAAAAGTAGTTAAATTGATTAGTTTTAGTAGTTATTTTGTAATTTTTGGTACGGGTTAAATTTTTTTACAATTCTCTTTTTGACAATGGATAGTGGCTAATTGATTTATAGTGACTAGTTGTTTTATTAATTTTAGTAGTTTGAGTAGATTATAAATATAGTGAATAATTGATTTATAGTGACTAATTGTTTTTATAAAAATATTGACAAACGATTTTAAAAAAAAAATTTAAAAAACAGTGAATAAAAAATTTTAAAAAAAAATTCATTTCTTTTTTAAAAAATCAGTTTTTTAAAAAAATAAAAATAAAAAAATTGTATTGGTATTGTAGCGTGCCAGAATTAGTACTATAGCATACTATAGCGCGTCAGAATTTGCACTGTAAGGTACTGTTGCGGCAGTGTAGCATTTTGTCTTTATGTGGTGAATTGTCTATTTTGCCCCTAAATTGTGACAAATGTCAAAATTTGGTGAAGTCTAAAAATGTAAATGTGCTGGCATATGTTTTTATTAGATTGAAAGTAGATGTGGTGAATTGTCTATTTTACCTCTAAATTGTGATAAATGTCAAAATTTGGTGATGTCTAAAAAGTAAATGTGCTGGCATACGGTTTTATTAGAGATGTAAAATAAAAACAGTATTTGTTCCTCCCAGTCACTGTGGAGATGGGGTTTTCTTCATATGAACACTCCCAAAACTGTTGAAGTGTTGGCAGTTGTTTGCCATGTCTAAAATTCTCAGTAAAGGAAGAATTTGATAGATAAAACTGCGGAGGTGAGGTTTTCTTCATATGAAGTTATGAACAGTGAAATTTTATGTCAGAAATCATCTTGTGAATCTGTGATCTTCTCCAACTTCAATTAAAAGCTTGTCTTGATTTTCATCTCTGCACTCATTCCCCCTATTCTCTTCATTTATCAATTGGCTATATAAACTACACTAGTATATGTTTTTGGAATCTTGGCACTCATAAATCATATTTCGTACAAGTTTAAACCCAATTAGCAGTTGTTTGATAATATCCTTCATTACAATCTATCTTTCTAGTTATTTGAATCAATGTTGTTTTAATATGTGGTTGAACATTTTGGTTTGTTAAAGAAGTGTGGAAAGGTAGATGTTTTTGTGTCCAGCGCCGCTGCAAATCCTTTTGTCGATTCCATTCTGTAAACACAAGACTCCCCTTGGTAAATTGTGAGAGATAAATGTCAAAGCCTCCATACTTCTTTTGAAGGTTTTGAAGGTAATTAAGCTGTGAAATAACTTAAACAAATAGTAGAAAATAAATAACTCAGTATATATGATTCGGCAATTTTTCTCTTTCTGCCATCATCCAATGAAGACATTGACGGATCCAGAAATTTTCACTATTGGGGGCAAAAAAAATAGCCTATAAAATTTTCTTAAAAAAATTATTATAAACTTTCCAAAGAACATAATTTCATTACAAAAAAACCTTAAAATACCTAAATTTTTATAAATACATAGCTAAAAAGATAAAATTAGTACCAATTTACGTTTCTTTTTATTTGTCTTGTGAATTTCTACATTTAATTTATCTTATGGGGGCAAAATAAATTTGTTATATATATTCCCAACCAAAATAATTTTTCAAGTGGGGGCAAATGCCCCCAATTAACAACAAGTAGATTCGTGCCTGAATGAAGATCGCATGCAATATCGTATCTTATATATTTTTTGCAAACTTCAAGTGCTTATAATTTGTTGCACACCCCAGTACAGTACCAAAGTACCGTACCCGTTGAAAGCCTAAAAAAAAGGGATGCGCTTGAAACTATTTTGTTCATTAAGAGTAATTTGGTCTTTTCTTAAAGTCGGGGGTGTTTAGTAAGTAGGAGGGGGAGTGTAATAAGAATGGGCTTTCGGACAATGATTTCCCCATTTGGGCTTCTATTTTTTTTGGACCAGCTCTCATCCAAAAATTGTTGCAGAGAGGGCAAAAAAAAGGCTCTAGTGTGCCTTAATTCATATAGAAATGCCAGCAGCAGCAGTTTCTTATCAACACTCACTTCATGATTGAGTGAAATTTATGTAGGCCCCTTCTAAAATAATTGATCCCATTTTCAAAGTTGTGGAACCCACGTAAATTTTACATACTCTTAAAGTTAGTGTTAAAGTGTTGGCAACGCTTTTCTAATTCATATAACTCGGGCAATATATTAAAGACATTAAATTGAAGAGTTGATAAATCTAATTGTAACCACTCACAAGTAAGAAAATAGTCAACCCCTTACCACTTTTTGTGGTTAGATATGCTTGATATAATATGAAATAAAATAGTGGTTCGCATTATTTGATGTGTTAGAATCATACATTATGGTTCCTTCCAGATGCCCCAGACAAATTCAATCAATGAGACAAAAACCTTAAGGCATGTTTTGGAAATTTTCCGCATGTCTGTTTCGGCTCGACCTTATGTGATTTTTGTTTGTTACCGACCTGGAAAAAATCTAGATCCAATCCCGTGTGGAAAAAAAAATTGATGACTAAACTAATATTTTACCCGTGTATTTGCACGGGTGACACTGTATTATTTTTTTTGAAACGGTACTATTTATATATTGCAATGAAGTCATAATAATATTGAAATTATAATAAGTTTGGTAATCATTACATTTGAATGACATTTTAGCATGTTAACAATATCAAAAATGTATGAGTTTAATTTGAAATTAGAAACAAAAGGATATTATGTCAAATAACATAAGATATGCAACTCCGTTGGCGCTCCCGCCGCTCCCGTTGCCGCTATTGTTGTCGCTTTCCTATTGTCTCTCCTGTTGGCGCTCCCATTGGTGCTCTTGTTGCCGATCCTATTGCTGGTCTCTCGTTGCCACTCCCGCTGGCGCTCGCTCCCATTAGAATGGTGGTTAAATTTTTTTGACAATCATTAGTGGTTAATTTGGGCGTCAAATTGTAATGAAAAAAAATTAATGCGAAAAGATAGGTTCAATTTTTTTTTGAATTTAGATTCAAATTGAATTGAATTGAAAAGGGAAAGATAAATAGATTAAAAAAATAAATTTTAAAAGCTATGATAAGACGGTATTAAAGAGAGACAATTGTTGTGTTTAAAAGCTAGTATTTTTTCGAAAATGGGGAGAGAATTTAATTGAAATAAAAAATTAAATGTGAAAAGCTAGGTTTTACCAAAATGTATGAGTTTAATTTGAAATTAGAAACAGAAAGATATTATGTCATATAACATAAGATATACACCCCCGTTGCCGCTCTCGTTGTCACTATCCTATTGCCTCTCTCATTAGCGCTCTTGTTGGCGTTCCCATTGGCGCTCCCGTTGTCGATCCTGTTGTCGGTCTTTTGTTGCCACTCCTGTTGGCGCTCCCGTTAGAATAGTGGTTAATTTTTTTTTTGACAATTATTAGTGGTTAAATTGAGCTTCAAATTGTAATGCAAAAAAAATTAATGTGAAAAGATAAGTTCAAATTGAATTGAAGAGAGAAAGAGAATTGAATTAAAAAAAAGATAAATATTAAAAGCTATGATAATATTGTATTAAAGAGAGATAATTGAATTAAAAAAATATTAAAAGCTACTATTATTTTTGAAGAGGGGGAGAGAGAATTGAATTGAAATAAAAAATTAAATGTGAAAAGCTAGATTGAAATTGAATTGAAGAGAGAAAAAGAATAAGAGAATTTGAGAAAGAGAAAATGATTGATGAGGAGAGACAAAATGATTGAAATGAAAAGAAATGAGAATTTGGGAAAGAATGAATGATTGATAAGGAGAGAGAAAATGATTGAAATAAAAAGAAAGAATAAAAAAGTAAGTTAGTAAATGTAAGTGAATAAAAGTACAATAATGCCCCTAAAATTTGTGAGGTGACAAATAAGAAAAATGTCTAATTTTATAAATTTGTTAGCATGTGATTTTATTATATTGTATTGATTGATTGATGCAGGGAATGGGCCAATGAGATGCTGAGTGGGCACAATCTAAGATGTGTTTGGTTTGAGGAGAATGATGGCTAAAACTAAGGTTGTTTGGTTCGATTTTTTGAAAGAGAGGGGAGGGGAGCAAATTCCCTCCTTTAAATTTAAATATTCAACACTTTGACATTAAATAGTTCAAAAGATTTTATTTGATGTGACATTAAATAGTTCAAAGATTTTTTTTTTGACCAAATAAATAGTTCAAAAGATGAAAAATGTAATGTTACATTTTCCCTCTATTAAAATTCCTCCCTTTCCATCATCAAACCAAATACACAACATATTTAAAATCTCTCCCTTCCCCTTCCCTCTCTTCCCCCTCTATTAGAATCTCTCCCCTCCACTCCCCTATGTTGAACCAAAATGACCCCTAAGGTAGGTGGAGAAGATGCTAAAAGGGACGATTTGGTCTATCAATAGTTTGGGACTTTGGGCACTCTGGTAACCTTAATGGGACATGCTTAATAATATGATAGCTTATGGCATCAGGGTATAATGGAAATTGATGAGGGTATCTCGGTCGTTTTTCCTCTTATTAGGTATTAATACCTTGTGTTAGTGGCTAGCTAAATAGCTTGTATAGTCACAAGCTGCTCATGTGGTTAGAGTATTATCTAATGGTTTTGTATGTCTTGTATTGTGCTCCCACAATACAAGACATATCAAATTAGTTACATTTGTATGTCTTGTCTTGTATTTCGTGTTAGTTACATTTGGTGTAATGATTTGGGACCTTGCCCATTGCGAATGAGATGTTGCAAATTCGCACTATTTACAAAAACAACAATACAATGTCAATCAAATTACAAGCTCGTTATTCAATGAACTAGCTTTTTAAGGTTTGGGACCTTTATGTCATTTGGTTGATTTTGTCAACATTTCTGATATACAATTAAGGCTCAAGGATATAAGTAGCGCAAGTATGTGGGATTGGAGTAATATAATGACTAACATCTCAAATGATGCCCGCATTTGGGTAGATCAACATCCACCCCTACCTTAGCTACTTGTCAACGATGTTTAGGAAGCGAAAAGGATGTTATGCATTTGTTGACGAGTTGTCCTCAATCTTGTAATATTTGGCAAAGGCTTTTTTTTGATAAGCTGGCAAAGGCTTTTTTTTGGTCAATCATGCAATATTTCATTGATAACGGGCAGAGGCCACCGAAATATTACACATAATGTAAGCTAAGAGCTCACAAGTAAGCACTATCACATCCCATAAAGGGCACCATTCAGGCCTAGATAAACTCCTAAGAAATTACAATAAGCATAAGGAGCACCTGAACAAACAGACTTAACATCTAACTAAAATTCAAAAACTTAAAAACTGAGGAAAAGCCCAATGGCCAGCAGCTTAGGGTTTCCAAACTGAGCAGGAAAATACCGAAATGCCCCTCAAACTAATGCATCCAGGAGTTCGAAGTCTCACCCAATTTGTCGCCATCAACCACCGAGACCATAACCGCAACCAGCACCACCACTGAGCAAATTATAAGGGTTTCCCAGAGAAGAGAACGACAGACCCACGAATTTGGAGTGGGAGGAAAGACGGAAAGTCCAGACTTTCCTCGTATTTGAAGGCCAACTGGCCCGGGGGGCTCTTGAATCGTGTCTGAGAAGCCAAGAGGAATAGGGTAGGCGCATGATAAGGGAATACAGGGTCCCAAAAGTAAGATGACTCGGAGAGAAGATAGGAGAGGCTAAGAGGGGTGGTTACCGGAAGAACAGTAAGATCTGGTGGATTTGGCGGTCAGGGGGTTTGGCCGGTGGGCGGGTCAAAGTCAGGTCAGTGGAGATAGAGGAAGATGGATCAAGAGGATAAGGGGGGCGATGGGGATGAGATCGACGAAAGCTCAGAAGCATGGAAGGAGAAGGACAGAGTTGGAGGCGGAGTGCTTCAGAAGAGGAAGAGGCATTCTGGACGGAGATAGCTTGCAATGATGGAAGAGGAAACACCCACAAACGCCAGAACCTAGAGCTTCTAGGAACTGAGGTGCCGGAGGCACCAACTCAACCCTAGCCGCCGCGGTGCTAGGGAACAGAGAGGGTAGCGGCAAAGGCTTAATATACTCCCTGTCCCAAGCTTTTTAACTAACTTCACCTAGAACATGGATCACACGCATGACTTTAGGTGCCTTGCACTTGTGGTTCGCAGCAACGATTGGGTGGCTTTGGAGATGGAGAAATAATTTCATCTTCAGTAATTAGACTTGGAGAGCTACTGAAATAATTCGAAACATCAATCTTATGGTTGAAGATATGATGTTCCTATTCAATTTTTGGAGATAAAAAGCTAATAGAAGAATGGCTAAGTGGCAACCACCTCAAATGGGTAAATTCAAGCTGAATGTGGATGGCAAAGGAACTTGGCGGATTGGTTTATCATCCAATGAAGGGATATAGTTGTGGCGGTGCTAGCCGATTTTTTATGAGGGGGCTAAATACGAAAAGTAATTTTATTATATACAAAATGAACTTCATTAAAGAAAAACTAAAAAAAACGTGGCCTGTAATTTTGGTGTTTTATCCCAAACTGTAATTGGTACATATTAAAAGTTTAGTTACAAAACAACAATAATTAAGTGCACACCGGGTGTCCGAAAAAATTGGTTATTCTTGTTTTTCACTTATTTGACAAAACAAAAATTAGTTTCATTTTCAATATTTCATATTAATTACTTTATACCAATTGTCCAGTCTAGTTAATACTACAAAAATGATGGGTGGACACTCATACACCCCCCTTCAACGCCATGAGTGAGAAAAAAATTAGATAGGAGAAGTGATAAATGTGATGTATAAATGGTGTGAGAGAAAGGAGAGAAATATATGGAAATAGAGGTGTAGGATATGTGATTAAATTTATGAGGTGTTCAATTAATGGTATATGCTGTTGTGCATCAGCATCAGGTCTT
Organism: Astragalus membranaceus; assembly: GCA_039519185.1. NCBI lineage: Eukaryota > Viridiplantae > Streptophyta > Magnoliopsida > Fabales > Fabaceae > Astragalus > Astragalus membranaceus. Next base: position 185,474,956 of record CM076846.1, read on the forward strand.
TATCATTCACTTTGTATTTATAAGAATGGTGAATAGACACATGCATAATAGATGTAAGGCTAAATTATCCTTTTTGTCCCCTATTTTCAAAAATTCAGATATTTGATCCCCCTATTTTAAAACTCAGACATTTAGTCCTCCTATTTTAAAAAACTCAGAACATTTAGTCCAAAGAGGGATTTTTCATTTTTTTTGCTGAGTTGGCTTTCTGCCAAACAAAAAATGCTGACATGGCTCTCATTAAATAACGTGGCAGCTCACTCAACGTGCACACATCATTTAATGATGCCACATGTACTTGCCGCCTCATTATTTATTTAATAAAATATAAAAATATTAATATTAAAAACAAATTAAGAAAATTAAAATTAAATTAAAATCCAAAACACTATCTTCTTCCTCTTCATCGTTCCTTTTCTCCTCCTCTTCATCTCTCTTCTTCTTTCCATCAATCAACAACAAATGTCAAATATAAAAAAATCTTTTCTTCTTCTAATGATAGAAACGCATGCATAAAGAATTTCAATAACAATGTTTCTTGTTCTTCTTCTTCTTCTCAAATGAACCCAGCAATCAAACCCTATTGTTTTTTGTGTTCTTCTCAAATCAAACCCAGAAAATAACATTCTGAAACATTTGAGTGCAGATCGCACGAACGATTCTTGCTGACGATGACGAGTTCGCAGGCGGCGACGCAAAGAACGGGACGGACGCACTTACCGTCGGCGATGAGAGAGTAACGCATGGCTTCGTGAACCTTGCGAGGTTTCGTAAGACTTTTGAAGAGATAGAAGTTTGGGATCTGGATCTGTATCAGTAATATTTGATGGAATGGCTTACTTACGGTTTGTGGGATCTGGATTTGTTTTTAATTTGTAAACTTAGGTTTCATTGTAATCTATATTTTATCCTTCACTACTTCTCATCCTTGTACCAATGTTGCAACATTAACAACAAAAAATCAATGAATTGTAAGGGAGTAATTTGGGGTTGCTTTAGTAATAACCCTAAAAGTGGGTTTTTTAATGTTGGAAAGAGGAGCCGCAGAGGGATTGGGAATTTGATGCCGACGGTTAACGTGGTGAACGGAATCAGATGGGTTAGGAAGATGGGAGATGTGTGTTTCTGGTTGTGTTTGATGTGGTGAGTGGAACACGTTTGTTTTTCTGGTTGTTGTGGTGGTGGGTTAGAGTCGCCGTAGAAGGGTAGTTGTGGTGGTGGAGGGTGGTGGCGGTTGTTGAAGGAGCCCAAAGGTGTTTACTAGTGGAGGGTATTAGTGTTCTTCGTTTCTGCTTGGTGAGGGAAGATTATTTTTTTTCAATTATGTTTTAATTATTTTAATTATTATAAGTATTAATATATGATGTGGAATATAAATGTGGCTTCATTAAATGATGTGTGCAAGCTGAGTCAGCTGCCACATCATTTAATGAGAACCACATCAGCATTTTTTGTTTGGTAGAAAGCCAACTCAGCAAAAAAAATTAAAAATCCCTCTTTGAACTAAATATTCCGAGTTTTTTAAAATAGGGGGACTAAATGTTTGAGTTTTAAAATAGGGGGATCGAATGTCAGAATTTTTAAAAATAGAAGGATCAAAACTATAATTTAGCCTAGATGTAATATTATAAAATTACCAATCTATTGGTATCGAAAAAAAAAATTACCAATCTATTTCTTTCATTTATAATTTATCCTTAATTTCTATGAAATAACGGTGTAACACTCATTGTGTGAAAGAGGAAATATTATATATCTGATAGGCTTAAAGGTCATTTTGGCCCCTGCAAAATACACATTAATCCATTTTGGCCCATGCAAAATAAAAAACTTTAAATAAGCCCCTGCAAAATAGTTAGTTGTTCAGTTAAGCCCTCGCTGTTAGTGGTCCACTAACGCTGTTATTTTTAAAGGTATTTTGCAGGGGCCAAAATGGATTAATGTATATTTTGCAAGGGCCAAAATGGATTAATTTGTATTTTGCAGGGGCCAAAATGACCTTTAATGTGTATTTTGCAGGGGCCAAAATGAGGGTTAAAAATAACAGCGTTAGTGGACCACTAACAGCGAGGGCTTAACTGAACAACTAACTATTTTGCAGGGGCTTATTTAAAGTTTTTTATTTTGCAGGGGTCAAAATTGATTAATGTGTATTTTGCAGAGGCCAAAATGACCTTTAAGCCTATCTGATATGGGGTAGCAAAATATCCTAAGAGCATCCTAGGCTTGGAATTGATTTATTTTTTGGGGGTAGCAATGGCTACCCCATCTTACCAAGAGGGCTGTTTTTTTTTGTACCCCCCTATTGTACCCCATACCCCCAAATTGACCAAACGGACCAAAATATCCCTAAAAAATTGTTAAAAAAACGAAATCATTCCCCATTCCATCATATTTCCGGAAAAAGTAAGTTTTTTTCCCTAAACATCCCGGAAATAGACGTATTTTCGGAAAATTGGCTTCCGGAAATACCTCTTTTGAGGTATTTCCGAATTTCCTGGAATTTAACATTCCGAAAATACCTCAAAAAATGGTATTTTCGGAATGTTTTTTTTTTTAAATTTCGTTTTAATTAATTTTTTTTGCTTTTTCAGTGGCAACCAGAACAGGAAACATAGAGCGAGGCGAGCATTCAGGAGCGGGAGGAGATGAGCAGAGTCCTTCTGGCAGTAGGAGTAGGTTCTGATTGAGGACTAGATAGGTCGGACACGTATTTCGGGCCCACGTCCATCTCTGGAGGTCATAGTACAGCAGCTGATGTTCTATCAGTCCCCAACGCGGGCTTTCAGGGACAGCGGTCGACGGACACCCGTCCAGGGTGCTTGTGATGACGAGTACCTACCATGGTACTTCCAGGTGTCCATTCCCCGCCTGACTCCGGCTCCGCCTTCACCTCCAGCTCCACCTTCGCCTCCAGAGGATGTTGATCCACTTCCCTATGAGTCCAGGATGGAGAGAGCAGCTAGGCATGTCCATGATGTCTATGATAGTCTTTTGGCAGTCGACGGCATTCCTAGGGATGTCTATGATAGTCTGTTGGCTGCTTTACAGCTTTTGGACATTTAGTTGTACTATTTTTTGTATTTTTACTGTATTAATACTGATTATTATTGTTTATTAGTTTAGCAAGTTTCGTTACATTTAAATATTTCGCATAAATTTTTTTAATTTAAAAAAAAGTATTTTTTAAAAATTTCCAGAAATACACATATTTCCGGAAATACCTCTTTTGGGTGTTTAATAACAGTAAATACATTTATAGCCGTTACAACCTTACTGGCGAGATTATAGGAGCTTCCTTAAATACTCCATCATTTGGCCTCCCGAGGCCGACCCATGACGAGGATCACGCTCTGGGCCATGACAGAGTCCCTCAGTCCATACGCGAGAAGAGTCCTTCGGTTTTGGCTTCTCACTGGAACCCCTCGGTTTGTCGTGTAGCTATGCAGCAGCCGGTTCGGCTATGAGTGGTGTTCGGTTCTGCATGCAATGGTCGGATCGGCTGTGAACAAGGACGACAATCAATTCTTTGAATCAAAGCATCTCAATGGTAAATATTGTGTTACTAATTAACGCTCTCAAATATTCTTGATAATGCATCTAAGTGTGATAAGTATCCCCCAAATCATTGAGCGTTAGAGACTTGGACTTCTCACCTCAAAGTTGAGATATTGTCACAGAGGTTCACTCGTAGTAGTCTCCACTTTTCATTTCAACAATACTTACCCTAACATTGCCTAATACTTACCCGAAGGAGTGCATACCCTAATACTTACCCTGAAGGAGTGCACCAAAGAAATGCAAGTAGGAGGTCCCGGGTTCAGACCCTGGAAACTAATATTCCCCTCACCCACTAACATTTCCTATAAATAAAAAATAATACTTATCCTAAAATTATCAAGGCTAAAGATGGCGTAAAAAAACACACAAAGTTGAGTGCACTTCGAAAACTCCATGTCAATTGATTACTTAAACAATCCCATGATAGCCCATACAAATAGGAAACTTGTCCTATGCTAATTTTCAGGAGTCAAGGGTCACGATACGAGGTTTTAAAGATGAATCCCTAAAGATGATGGAGGTTTGCTTGTCAAACGACCAAGCATTGCACTTCACATATTAGAAAAGGTTTGAATCCAAGCACAGAAGGATCCTACTCAATATGAGAGACAAGGACAGGTGAAACTAGTGTTTGTTACGCCGCCTCAGGCATTCCAGCACGACAAAGCATATTCAAGTAAAGAGTATACAACCATGCGAGTTCTTACATGTGTGGTAATGTAGAAAACAAAAGGAACGTAAATCACAAATACCGACAAATCTATCACGAACCAATCCAATTATTCACACGCAGGAAGGATAAAAGAGGTTAAATATCATTTTTATTATCATAGTTCAATAATTCTGTCTAAAAAAATTTTACTAAAGAAGAATGCAAAGTAACGCACGTACGCACTAACGACGTTTCTGATAACCCAATATAACGCTGACACATAATACATAATTTCTGCTTCGGCATTATTGCTTTCCCACTCTGTGATACATCTTATCAAACAGACAAATGGGACCCCAAATTATGAATCATGAGAAAAAAAACATTATCAAAAAAGATTACTTACGTTACTTTTACTTGCCTACTAATATAACCCATCGCATCTGTTTTTTCAAGATTATAATGATCATTAATCAGTACTACATTGGACTGCTCAAAAGAAAGTGACAGGAACAGCAGGTATTATTGGTATCTTTTAAATGCCTACGAGGCAAGCTGGGATATTTATTAATAGGGTTGTGAGAAACAAATGAGAAGTCAGGAAATGGAAGAAGGTGGTGGTGTGGCTCCGAGAGCAGAACAGTATAAAGGGAGAGTCACGGTTCATGCTGTCCTCGCATGCATTGTTGCTGCTACTGGCGGCTCTGTCTTCGGCTATGACGTTGGGATTTCAGGTTCTGCATCCATATACTCTGAAAAATTAATCCAAATTTTAATCATTCTATAGCTTCCACAACATGGTTTGAATTTCACTGATATACTTATAAAACACTTAATAATTAAGAGTGAAGAATCTCATTTTCTGAGTGTTCTTTCATCATGTACTAGTACAAAATTCGACATGATATTAATTAATATCCTTAAAGAAAGGTACATGTCAGATTCTTAATACCTGCGTTCCAGATTCTGACCAGCATAAATTCAATTCTGTTTTATGGTCCAGTGCTACTTGAAAGCAATAGATTTGGCAGGAATCTCTCTACTCCCCACCCTTCATCCACTAGAGGAGTTCTTGCCTCTTCAACATTCATCTCTAGACTCTAATAGCATCAGTGGTGGGTGGAATGCAAATGATTTGATTACACTTGCCAGGTATTAAAGAAATTGGCTTCATGCAAATTCCAATTATGCTTACCCTGGTGATTCACTGCCACACTCTGACGACCTCTGTCAAACTCAGAGGAATAATACCCTTCTCCTCTCTCTCTCTCTCTCTTCTCCCTCTCGAGCTAGAAATATACCTACTCATAGTCCTGCCTAAGCTTCTTGTTTAAACCTATAGAAATTCTTCACTCCATTTTGTACTTTTCAGTACCTGGAGTTTTTTCCTTTATTCGAAAGAAAATTGAGACTCATCAAAAAGTGGTGCAAGTGATTTTGCTTTGTGATTTCTTCTTGAGAACAACAGAAATTTAGACACTTATCTCATGTACCCGTTATCTAATTTGATGTCTAATCCGCTATTATGGCCTGTAAATTTATGTTAACCATACTAAGTTGGTCTAATGTGATCGGACTTCATTAGTCGCAGTTACAATACAATATTGATTCATTGATAGATATCTCCACTCTCCATTAATCTGTGGCACTTCAGCACTACTAACAATTGAATAAAAATCTATCTAAAATCAATGAGTCCCTGACAGACTTGGGTTTGTACTCTTTCTTTTCTATGCCTTGTGAAAAATTTGGGACCACAATTAAGCTTTTTTAATTCTTCTTATCAGAATATGTACATAAGCATAATCTTGATAGCTGTTTACTGAAAAATTGACGCATGTTTTGTGATTGATAGGAGGAGTTACATCTATGGATGACTTCCTACTTAAATTCTTCCCCACAGTGTACAAACATAAAAAGCTGGCACTTGACAACAATTACTGCAAGTATAACAATGAAGGCCTAGCAGCATTTACCTCTGTTTTATACATTGCCGGTTTTTTTGCATCCCTGATGGCAGCTCCGGTTACTAGGAAGTATGGACGGAGAACAAGTATCATAGGTGGTGGCATCAACTTTCTCATCGGATCGGCTCTCAACGCTGGAGCTGTTAATCGGGAAATGCTTATCGTAGGTCGGGTTTTGCTTGGTGTTGGCATTGGATTTGGAAATCAGGTAATACCTTTTTCCCTATATATAACCTTTGATCCATTCTTACTCACATACAACTCTATCAGTATATGGGATACCTTTCTAACCTGGTCCTGTACAAAAACCAACCTCTAAAATTCTAAATTCTAGATTACTAAGTATCAAGTGAAGCATGGAAAAGTGAGTGCCAAAATTAATTTTGCCAATAATAAAATTTTTTGGTAATAAAAAAACAGTGAGGTTGTTTGGAGCAAGAAGATAATGCATTTATACCTTACAGTTGAGAAATTACTATAGTAATTCCTCTTGGTGATTCTTTTGAAGGCTATTCCGCTTTATTTGTCAGAGATGGCGCCAACCCATCTTCGAGGAGCTCTGAACATGATGTTTCAAGTAGCAACCACATTTGGAATTTTTACAGCAGATGTGATCAATTATAAAACACGCAGGATTAGACCATGGGGATGGAGGCTATCCCTTGGCCTTGCTGCAATACCAACTCTTTTGATGACTGTTGGAGGAATATTTATTCCAGAGACTCCAAGTAGCTTAATAGAACGGGGATCAACAGAACAAGGAAGGAAGCTACTTGAAAAAATCAGAGGAACGAAACATGTTGACGCGGAGTTCCAAGATATGGTTGATGCAAGTGTGTTGGCACACTCAGTAAAGCACCCCTTTAAGAATATCCTTGGAAAAAACTACAGGCCAGAGTTGATCATGGCTATTTTGATGCCTGCATTCCAGATTATGACAGGCATAGGTTCAGTTCTGTTTTATGCTCCGTTGCTATTTAAAAGCATGGGATTTGGTAGAGACGCAACTCTCTATTCCTCAGCCTTGACTGGTGGAATTCTTGCCTGCTCAACCTTCATCTCTATTGCAACAGTTGATAGATTGGGGAGAAGACCCCTACTCATCAGTGGTGGAATACTAATGATTATATGCCAGGTAAAAAAAATGCAAATTCCAATTATGTTTTCAAGAAATGAAATGCAGGAGTTTCTTTAATTCGCATGCATCGTTAGTGTGAAAAAATCTTTACCCTATTAATTAATAAGAATTCATGGTATGTGTGACATTCGAGATGACTAAAATAAAAGTCGATCATTTTCATGAAATGTCAATTTCCGATTAGTTGCTAAAAAAATTCGATGCATACTAATTAAATCCATGAAATGAGGCTAGAAGTTGAATAAATACACCATTCATTTTTTATGGTATGACTATGAGTAGCTGATAGATACTACCTCCGGTCTCTTTTATAAGCAAAACTTGGTCGACGGAAGTTGATGCACTTGGTCCAAATACATCAACTTCCGGTACAAACTTCTGCTAATAAAATCTTTTACTTATAAAAGAGGTCCGAGGGAGTACAACTTGCATGCAAAGCAGAGGAACAGTTTGTATTTGCAAACTAATTGATTATACCTTCATTTTTGTCATGAACAGGTTACGGTTGCAATACTTTTGGGGTTCAAGTTTGGAGAAAACCAACAATTGTCAAGAAGCTATTCAGTAATTGTTGTAATAATACTTTCTCTATTTGTTTTCGCTTTTGGATGGTCATGGGGCCCACTAGGATGGACCGTACCGAGTGAGATATTCCCATTAGAAATCCGATCAGCAGGGCAGAGTATCACAGTTGCTGTAAACCTTCTGTTCACTTTCATAATCGCTCAGTCTTTTCTTTCCCTTCTCTGTTTTTTCCAGTTTGGAATCTTTCTCTTTTTTGCTGCCTGGACAACCGTCATGACCATCTTTGTTTTACTATTCCTGCCTGAAACCAAGGGAATACCCATTGAAGAGATGACATACATTTGGAAGCGCCACTGGTTCTGGAAAAGGTTACTGATTGCAGAAAACAATGCAGCAGAGACTACCCCATGTTAGTTTGTAATTCAGTATTAGGGGCAGCTTTGTAATTGTACATTGTATAGTCCATTGTTAGTATTGTGTACCATCTAGTATCATAAAATTAGCTAGATTGATAGTTAGTTGCTGAGTTTTGTTTTTGATCGTAACCGTGAGCTGTTAATAAAAGCTCTTTCATCAATGAGAATTAGCATCAGTTGAATCTTATCCCTAACAAACTGGCATCAGAGCTCCACACGGAGACTGATACGGAGTGAAACACGAGCGCTCAGTGAGGATTTTCAACGGCGAAGACGATTCAAGAAGACGGTGGAGAACAGCAACTTCGTTCAAGCAGCAATTCCAAAATTCGACGGTCATTACGACCATTGGGCTTTGCTGATGGAAAACCTTCTTCGATCGAAGGATTTCTGGAATGTGGTTGAGAACGGAATTGCTACCCTACCGGTGGCACCGATCAAACTGAAGGACCTTAAGGCTAAGAATTACTTGTTTCAGGCGATTGATAGAAATCTGTTGCAGACAATTTTGAAGAAAGATACTGCAAAAGAGATTTGGGATTCGCTAAGATTGAAGTACGAGGGTTTGTCTAGGGTAAAGAATGCCCAACTTCAGGTTTTATGCAGGGAATTCGAGCTTCTTGGTATGAAAGAAGAGGAATCAGTGAATGACTTCTTTGCAAGAACATTGACGATTGTGATGAAAATGACGATGCACGGAGAAGTATTGAACGAGTCTAGGTTTGTTGAGAAGATAATGCGTTCAATGCCTTCAAGATTCAATTATATGGTATGCTCCATTGAACAATCCAGAGACGTCACAACTATGTCAATTGATGATCTGCAAAGCAGTTTGATTGTAGAAGAACAGAGGATGAAGACTCAGAAAGTAGAAGAACAAGCTCTTAAGGTGACAACCAGTCAAGTTAGTTCTGGTAGAGGAAGAGGCAGAGGAGCAGGAAGAGGTGGAAGGGGTCGTGGAAGGCAGAATGTTAACAAGGAATAGATTCAATGCTACAAATGCAATAAACTAGGACACTATCAATATGAGTGTCCTAACAATGAAGACAATGTATACTATGCAGGATCAGAACCTGAAGAAGAGATACTCCTCAGGGCTAGTTGTGAAGAAAGGGGCATAGGACAAGAGGAAAATTGGTTCTTGGACTCAGGGTGCAGCAACCATATGAGTGGACATAAGGAGTGGTTTTTTTATCTTGATGAAGGGTTCAAGGAATCAGTCAAAATAGGAGATGGCTCAAGAATTGCTGTGGAAGGAAGAGGCAGTGTGAAGATTAGAGTTAAGGGAAGAACTCGGGTAATCACCTCAGTCTACTACATTCCTAAATTGAAGAATAATTTGCTTAGCATAGGGCAACTTCAACATAAAGGCCGTATGACAGTGGTGTTTGAAAATGATGAATGTAATGTACATCACAAGAAGTGGGGTTTGGTCATATCATCCAAGATGGAAGCAAACAAGCTATTTGCTGTGGAAGCAACTCCTGTACTACCTGAATGTTTGAAGATCAGCACTGAGGACACCACCAAACTGTGGCATCAAAGATTTGCTCACTTGAGCATGAATGGATTGAAGTTACTAAGTCAGAAAAACATGGTGAAAGGGCTGCCAGAGATAATGGAAACAGAAGAGGTATGCACTGACTGTATGAAGGGCAAGCAACACAGAGAGCCATTCCCAAAGTCTGCCACTTGGAAAGCATCCAAGACACTTGAGTTGATCCATGCTGACATTTGTGGACCAATTAAGCCAGAATCAAGTGGAGGAAAGAGGTATTTTCTCACTTTTATAGATGACCTAAGTAGAAAAACATGGATATATTTCCTGGTTGAAAAATCTGTTGCCTTAGACTGTTTTAAGAAATTCAAAACAGTAGTTGAAAAACAATCTGGTAATGCTGTCTGCTGCCTTCGAACTGATAGAGGAGGTGAATTCAATTCCATTGAATTCACCAAATTTTGTGAAGAAAGTGGAATTAAAAGACAGTTGACCACTGCATACACTCCTCAACAGAATGGAGTAGCTGAGAGGAAAAATAAAACTCTCATGAATCTAGTGAGAAGTATGTTATCTGGTAGATGTGTCCCTAAGGTGTTTTGGCCAGAAGCTGTGAATTGAGCCAATTACGTATTGAATAGGAGTCCTAGCTTCTCTGTGAAAGACACAACTCCAGAGGAAGCTTGGAGCAGTGTCAAGCCTGCTATACATCACTTCAGGGTATTTGGGTGTGTTGCCCATGTGCATGTACCACTAGTGCAAAAAAGATTTAAAGTCAGGCGAAAAGGGGATTTAAAGTCAGGCGCCTGCTTGACTTTTATTAAGTCGACTTTGTATGTAAGGAGTTTTAAAGTCAAGCGATAGCCTGACCTCGTAAGTCTGATTTAAAGTCAAGCATTTATTTCGCCTGACTTCATAAGTCAGTTTTAAAGTCAAGCATTTATTTCGTCTGACTTCGTAAGTCAGTTTTAAAGTCAAGCATTTATTATTGCCTGACTTCGTAAGTATGATTTAAAGTCAAGCATTTATTATTGCCTGACTTCGTAAGTCTGTTTTAATGTCAAGCATTTATTTCGCCTGACTTCGTAAGTCTGTTTTGAAGTCAGGCTTTAGTTCCGCCCGACTTTAAAAGTACTTTTTTTTTAAAAAAAAAAATTGTTAGCCTTAATGTATCCTCATGCTGCCATAAATCAAAAACAACAGAATTCAAATTCTTTAACAAAAATTACTCCAACTACCAACATATAGATGAACAAAACTCCATATCCTTTGTATAATCATTGGTATTCAAAAAATTACAGAGCCTACTGATAAATAAAACTTGCTACTGATAAAAATTACATAGGAGAAAAGAAAGTAAAAGCAAAGTCATGTTGCCACCTTGTGCATTGGAACAACCCCTGGATAAGCTAAAATGGCTATACCACAGCCAATTTCTAAAGCAATATTCAATACAAAAAGTACTTTGTTTATAGAAAAGATTAGCTAAAATATCCTCTGATTATCCATCCAAGCTTACAGGGGAAAAAACAGCTAAGCTATGTGATGAAATGGCACTTTCTGGCCATTGCATGGGAAGGATTACCAGTCTCATAGTCGTGGCCGGCACTTAGTTTGTTTAACAGCCAGGAATTATATTTGGGAGTAATCAAGCTTCTTCAGTTTCCTGTTCCTCTTCATCAGCATTCAAGGTTTCATGAATGTAAGCCTGAGCTTCATCTAATGTTGATTCTTTTACATCAGCGGCATACAAAATCTTATTTATTGCTATTGACATCTGCAAAAAATAACATAGAAGTAGACATGATCACATGCACACTGCAAAATAAACAGCAATGCAAGCCTTGGCTGGAATTCTTACAGGTTCATTCTCCAGTTCTGTAGCTTGTCAAAGAATTTCTATATCCCTTAGTTTTGAAAAGTAAAAATCTCTTTCTTTTTTCAAGAGATCCACCGAGACTTTGAGATCAGTAACCTGCAAAATAGAGAACAGAAGAAGAAAGTGAACAACAAATTAAAGGTGAATAATTTATTCACTAAATTGTCAAGTGACAAACTTTAAACATAGATGCCAATAAAAGAACTAATAATTGTTAGGTAACTAAGACCGTGATTTTATTGCTAGTTTTTATTAAGTCATCGATGTCTACATAATATATACATGTAGCAATTTCATTACTAGATTTTATTATATTCCAAGCCCATGGGCTTCTTTGTAAATCCAGTTGGGCTTTAATGTTTAAATGAGGTTTATCTTGTACGCCATTCCTATAATCGTAGCAGTCGCGGTGAACCTAATTTTAATAGTCGTACCTGCTTGGTCAAAGCTTGAATCTCCGCTGACGAGTTAGCCCCATCTGATCCTCGCTTAGCTGATTCAGCTGCGGCGATTGCTTTCTTAGCTGATTCAGCTGCTGCTTCAGCAGCAGACTTAGAATCTTCAAAATGCATCGCGTCGCTTTTTCCACCACCTGATAAACTGATGAGTCACCACAGAATCTTATTAGAAGATAAGGACAATAATAATGCAAATATGTAACAGAGTATTAAGTTTTGAATCACCTTGTAACTGGCCTATTGAATTTGGTGGATGCATTTGTTGATGGCTTTACTGGTAAGCTGCTGGCACTGATAAAAGTGTTATGCCCTTCCTGATAAGATGAGAATTTAAAAAAGCATAAAAAATCAGGAGATAGAAAACATACAGAAAATGATTAATAGATAGCTATAGAAAGAAAACATACTATTAGCTCTTCTGGAGGTTTGAGAAGTTCATTTTCAGATTCTGTAGTATCCCAATCGATTTGATATTCCTTTGCTATTTCCTTCAACACTTTCAACTTCACTTCACCGGTAGGTGTGCAAACCGAGAGCTTGTCAATCAACTAAAAGAAAAATGCAATTCACAAACACTGATATGAATATCATTTAGAATTAATAAAGTTTAGTAGTTTACTGATAAGCAAATACAAGCATAATTGCAGTCAGGAGAAGACTTGCCTGGCGATTTACGCCACAACTAGGCCTAAGATCAGTAGCAGCGGATACAAAATCATTCCCATATTTCTTCTCAAAGATTTTCTTAAGTGCCACAAGTTCTGGAATTTCTGAACACCTAGGGGATGCAAATATTACACTAGCAATACCTTCTTTCAAATCTGCTGGACATTCCCTGTAACACGTAGGATTAGCATCAGAATTTCAACCAGTATGTTACTTTCAACCCGTTGGGGTGTTTGTGTTTGCAATTGGTGTAAAACTCTATATGAAATGAGTTGAGTACACCCAGTACACCAATTGCAAACACAAACTCCAGAAAGTTTCAAAGCAACTTATGTCAAATAAAAATGAGATTTAAGCAACAACACACACACACACACAAATAATCAAACAAAGGAAGATACTCAATCAGATACCAAAAGGATAAATACTCTGTCATCAAATTCAAACAACGAAATCACTCAGCCTTTGAAACATAAAATTCAGGAGGCATGTTCACCTCTGCTCTATACAATTAACACAACCACCCAAATTACCTCTATCTAATCATGATAAAATAGCTAGTAAACTACCAATTTCAAGACTTATATCATCTCTACACTTAGTCCTTCAAGTAAATAAAAATAGTAAGTTTTCCCATGCAATTTTTATATCCGTCTCACTAGTCCCTATCCGTTTCATTAGTTCTTAACATTTTGTTAAGTCTGTCTCGTTAGTCCCCAACTTCCAAAGATGGCATTCTACTTAACTGAACAGCTTCCACATCCAATAACTCATGATGATTATGATGAACACTTTTGCTTCTCTCAGCTGTATCTATTCCAAACTTCCACTCCTTTATGATAGAATCCTTACCATTTTTACAAAAACCAAACTTCCACTCATTAGACTCATAGTCCGAGGATTCATCATCAACATCCTGCATAACAATTCAGAATAGCAACATTAAACAAAAACCAGAATAGCAAAAATCTAATACCCATAAAACCCAAAATCAAAAAATTGGAGAGCTAAATCATAAAAATAAAATAGAGGGATAAAGTTACCAAATTTTTTTAGGTTTAACAAATAACTCGTTTTTTGATTGGACGTAGCGACAACCAGAAGCAGAACCCGTTGAACCACCAGAGGTAGAAGACGAATACGAAGGAGATTGGGTGGAGCACTGCCAACAATCGTTGCTAGGGTTTGAGCCATCAGAAGCAGAACCCGTTGAACCACCATAAGCAGAACGAAGAAGTCAAAAGCCAGGGAAGAACGCCCTACCCTATCTTCTCGTTGCTAGGGTTTTCATTTGGGAAAGATTTGGGAACGAGATTGGATGCTAATTTGGGAACGAGATTGGATGCTGATTGGGGAACGCTTGGCAACGATTTGTCTTCTCCTGGGAACGATTGTGTTTTCGTTGAGAGGAGAGAGTGATCTCTGAGAGAGAGAGTGAGTGAGGGAGTGAGAGCAAAGAGTGTTTTGCAAATGAGAGGGTATGAGAACGGAGAGTGTCTGAGAGTGAGAATGGAGAGTGTCTGAAATTCTTTTTTTCTATTTTAGTACTTTAGAAGTCAGGCGTGTATTCGCCTGACTTTAAAACTTTACCTCTTAATTACAAGTTTGCCATCGCGTCTAGTTATGTAGTCACGCGTCTGATAACATGACTTTAAAAGTCTAATTTTTTCCTATTTTTTCACTTTAGAAGTCAGGCGTGTATTCGCTTGACTTTAAAACTCGCGAGTTTTTCCTCTTAATTACAAGTTTGCCACCGTGTCTACTTATTAAGGCACGCGTCTAAGAGCCTGACTTTAAATGTCTAATTCTTTTCCCATTTTTTCACTAGTGTACCTGATGCACAAAGAAGAAAGCTAGATGATAAAAGCATCAAGTGTGTCTTTCTAGGAATCAGTGAAGAATCAAAAGGGTATAAACTGTATGATCCTGTAACTAAGAAGATAATAACCAGCAGAGATGTAATCTTTTCTGAGAATGAAGCCTGGGAATGGGAAAAGGACAGCAAAACAGTAGTGAAACAGATTCTACAAGATGATGATAATATTGTAGATGAACAAGCAGAGGGTGTATCAGCTGAAACAATTGGTCCTGAATCAAGGGAACACTCATCAACAGCAGAAACTCAAACTGAAGCTACTATAGATACAATTGGGAATGCATCAGAAAACAGTTCACTTGCTCAAAACAGGAACAAGAGACAGGTCAAACCCCCTGGTTGGGTTGAATATTTTGATACAAATGGTATGTATAATAACAGTGAGCTACATAGTCAAGCTATGTTAGGATCCAGTGAGGATCCTTGTACCTATGAAGAAGCAGTGAAGTCCAAGGAATGGAGAGAAGCCATGAATGCTGAAATAGATGCCATAGAAAGAAATAAGACCTGGACCCTTACTGATCTACCCAAAGGGTCAAAGAGTATTGGTGTGGAATGGGTCTTTAAGACCAAGTATAATGAAAAAGGAAATCTAGAAAAGTACAGAGCAAGGCTTGCTGCAAAGGGGTACTCACAAAAGTATGGCATTGATTATAATGAAGTATTTGCACCTGTGGCAAGGTGGGATACCATTAGAAGCTTGATAGCTTTTGCGGCCTTGAAGAGATGGAAAATGAACCAACTAGATGTGAAGAGTGCTTTCCTACATGGAGAGCTACTTGAGGAAGTATTTGTTGATCAGCCACCAGGATATGAAATCTAGGGAAGTGAGAAGAAAGTCTATAAGCTGCACAAGGCATTGTATGGCCTCAAACAAGCTCCACAAGCTTGGTACAGCAGAATAGAGCAGTACTTTGATCAAGCAAAGTTTATCAAGTGCCCCCATGAACATGCTTTGTTCACTAAAACTGATGCAGCAGGTGAAATTCTTATTTTAAGTCTGTATGTTGATGACCTGGTGTTCACTGGAAGTAGTGAGAAGATGTGTGATGATTTTAAGGCCTCCATGAAGAGTGAGTTCGATATGACAGACCTAGGGAGAATGAAGTACTTCCTAGGAGTAGAAGTCCATCAGAAATCAAGTGGAACCTTTATTTGCCAACAGAAGTATGCCAAGGAGGTACTTGAGAGGTTTGGCATGAAGGATTGCAAGCCTGTTGGAATACCAGTGGTTCCAGGAACTAAAATGACTAGAAAAGGAGAAGGCAGGGATGTGGATGCTACTGAGTACAAGAGAATTGTTGGCAGTTTGATGTACTTAACAGCAACTAGGCCTGACCTTGCCTTTGCTGTGAGCACCATCAGCAGATATATGGAGAAACCTACTGAACAACACTTGACAGCAGCAAAGAGGATCATGAGATATGTAAATGTCACACTAGAGTATGGGATTCTCTACAAGGGGAATCAAGAGGTAGAGCTGGCTGCTTTCTCAGACGGTGACTACGCTGGTGATTTTGATGACAGGAAAAGTACCTCTGAGTACTGTTTTATCTTGGGGTCTGGGTGCAGTGTCCCGGGCCTCCAAGAAACAACCAGTGGTCACTCTTTCCACCACTGAAGTAGAATACATTGCTGCAGCATTGTGTGCTTGTCAAGGGATATGGATCAAGAGAATTCTTGAGGAATTTGGTGTGAATAAAGTGGGTTGTATTACAGTCTAGTGTGACAACAATTCCAGCATAAATCTGTCAAAGAATCCTGTTCTTCATAGAAGCACATAGACATTCGCTTTCATTTTCTGAGAAATCTGTGCAAAGAAGGGGAGATTCAATTGAAGTACTGTTCAACTGATAATCAAGTGGCTGATGTGATGACAAAGGGATTGAAGCAAGAGACCTTCTCCAGGCTTAGAACTCTGCTGGGAATGTGCATGCTGAGTGATGTAAACTGACTATTGTTACAACTCAGTTTAAGGGAAGAAATGTTAGTTTGTAATTCAGTATTAGGGGGCAGCTTTGTAATTGTATAGTCCATTGTTAGTATTGTGTACCATCTAGTATCATAATTAGCTAGATTGATAGTTAGTTGCTGAGTTTTGTTTTTGATTGTAACCGTGAGCTGTTAATAAAAGCTCTTTCATCAATGAGAATTAGCATCAATTGAATCTTATCCCTAACACCCCACGCCCCGGGAACCGAGTTACTTGACTCTGATGTGAATTGTGATATCAACTTCCATGATAATGACACTACAGAATTAAAAACTTAACTGAGATCAAGAGTTTTCGCACTTGTTTAAAAAGAGTTTTGGCACTTGGTTTGTTGTGACTTGTAATTAAGTAAATTACACAAGTATAAAGCAAGTTTGTTGACATTTTGTGTATAAAGCAAGTTGAAAGGGGCAATGTAAACCAGTCTTGTGTATTTGTTTTCTTTTTATCATTTTTTTTGAGTGGTTTTTTTTCATACCATTCTTTTTTTAATCATAGTCTTGTGTATTTGTGGAAGTTGAGAATGTTGTCTATTTGTAGAAATTGAGAATGTTAAATAAGCTTCATTATGCTTGAAAGAAAGCAGATCGGAAGTTCTATTTATTGATTGTTCACTACTCCCACTTATTATTACAGTGAAAAATGTTGGCAACATGTTAACATCAATAGATTCTCTAATCTAGACTTGGCAATTACAGAATCTAGTGATATTGATATTTGTTAAAATAGTCAAAAGAATGCATTTTTAGCTAGCACTCATTCGTCAATTATGCTCACCAAACTGGGGTTGCCTGATCAAAGGTCACAGCTTTAGTACTTTAATTCCCAGTTTAGTTTCCATCCCTGAACTCTATCTAAGATTTCCAATTGTATTCGAACTATTAACTGGTGCAGAAACCGATACCCAAGATATTGAACAAAATCAAACAGAACAGGAAGATAAAATGAGAAACCAAAGTGTTCATCTAGCTGGTTGGATCCAAAAAAAATTACATTCCGAAAATAGTGATCCACCATTTGTGATCAAATCTTTTTACTTTTTCCTTTTAAAATTTATGAACACATGCAGTTCTTCCAATAGATACAATTCAAAATGCCTGTTTTGGAAAATAAAATTAAAGCATCAAAACATGAATGAGGTACTCCGGTTATTCCCAAAACAGAGAACGGTCAACTCACAAGTTCTCCAAATAAGCATATATTGCCTTGTACGTCAGGAAATTGGTTACTTCAGATGACCCTGAAAATATTCGAGCAGTCAGACATGGACAAAGTATCCACTTTCCAATACCAATTCCAAGTAATTAACAAAGTATTCATAAAGGCCGATATATCGATGGTAATCCTTGGATTTCCCTCGGCCATCAATTTACACCACTGATCCCCAATGCTGAAATTATCAATCAAGTTCAGAATAGGCAACAAGTTTTTCAATCAAAGTAATGATAATACTAGAAATTTTTGCAGTACATTAAGATAAGTAAAGTAATACAAGAAAATATCTTCTATTACGATCAAATTTCAAAACTACATCATTATGAAGAAAAAAAATACACAATACAACCACTTAAGAAATACAGTTCATACCAAACTTGCTTCTTCTATGTGAAAATCAAAAACCTGCAATACTACACAAACTAGATTCAAACACTATATAGATTGGGATATAGGGAAATTTACAAGAGATATTCATCTTTCTCTCAACCCTTCTTCTATCATCAACAGATAAACTAACCACAAAACCTAACTGACTACGCCCCCTAACAGGAACTGAACATCAAACCTTCACTTCACTTCCAACGCTTCTTCATACGCTCGCACCTTGCGGCAATCCTCTTGAAAAAATAAAGGAAGCACATCAAGGACTATGCGAACGAACAACCATCCATCATCTACTTCGGAAGAAACGAAATCAAACTCAAAATAACGAAAACAACTAATCATTCCAAATTAAGTCGAAGCAAACGAATCAAATCACTTGTGGCAGAGCCGTTCTTCCCTAAAAAGAAGGGAACCGGCACGGAGCTCGGCGGCGGAGACGAAACAAACGCCGATCCGGCATAAATCCCGTCTTTCGATTCCGAAACCCTAATTTGCTTCTGCATCGTAATTGGATCCGGACCAAACCGATCCGTGGTTCCCAATATCAAATTGAGATCACCCTCGTTCGTAACCCTAACCTTGTGATTCTCAGCCGGAACAGCGATTTCTCCGTGGCTACTTTGAATTTCCGGGCTTAACTTTTCGCCTCTCTTGAGGATCTTAACTTGTCCCATAACAAGGTTCGATGCTGCTGTACTTTTCGACGGCGTATATGAACGATCTCCTGATAGCCTCCGATCGTGATGATTGGCATGAACGTTGGCCACCGGACTCCGTTTCCGGCGACGATTTTGGTTGGAGTTAGGGTTGGGATTAGAGTTTCTTCTAGATCTAAGGTGAGCGGAAGGGATTGACAAGGCATCGTTCGGAAGAAACCGACCTTGAAGGCAATCGTGGGAACGAAGAATTGCGGTTCCCATTTCTAGAGAAGAAAAAAGACGTGAACCGATTTAAGAGGATATAGAAAATTATCGCATGGTATTATACAAGAGGTGTGATTAGCGTATTTATAGAATCGTGAGGGTTAGAATTTAATTCGATTTATTTTTATTTATTTCATTTTATTTTATTGATTTAGTATGAATCACGTGATCCCGAACCGCCTTCCCTGACTGGGTCGTTACTTGATTTGTTAGACTTTCGTGGAAATAATGGGGTATTGGAGAGAGTCGTGCTTGTATTATTGGTCTCCTTTTTCATCAAATTACAATTGAAGCCTATTTTGGACACGATTCGGTATTTTTATGCATAAAAATAGATGTTGGGCGGTTCCTGCTTAAACCGCCATACAGTCATTCAATCGCTTTTTTTTGCTCGGAATTCGAGGCGCAGCACAACTTCACAGCTAACAAAAACAATAATAATCTGTTTTTTAATATAATATATTCATGATAAGAGTTTAATTTATATACGCGGTAAATATATGTTTTACATTATGTACCAGTTATAATGTGACACATCATTAAAAAAAGTTTATCAATTAGTAACCTACCTGATGTGTTATCACTACCATGTATTGTGATTAGTGGATAGTGTAATAAGTTTTACAAAACATGTATAAGCTAATTAAACTCTGCATGATAATTATTTCATATTTTTTAAATATATTTTTTGTTACTTTTTTTTGGTAATATATTTATTGTTATTTTAACAACTTAAAAAAACTGTTGGTATTAAAAAACACACA
This sequence comes from Astragalus membranaceus, assembly GCA_039519185.1. Lineage (NCBI taxonomy): Eukaryota > Viridiplantae > Streptophyta > Magnoliopsida > Fabales > Fabaceae > Astragalus > Astragalus membranaceus. Next base: position 185,494,874 of record CM076846.1, read on the forward strand.
AATTTTGAGGAATTATTTTACTAGATGGATTTCGTTAGATTTTTTAGTAGGGTCTATAAGATGATAAGCAGGAACTATCAAAATGGATTTCGTTAAAACAGTCCCACCAAGGTTTTTCAACTCTATCATTCACTGTTTATAGACTTTCTAGGTTAGTGTTTTTTTTTCTCCATATCGTCTTTTTTGTTTTCCTTTTCATAGTCTTTTGCTGCCAAATATTAGCATTTTTATTATCAATCTGAATATTATGATAAACAACGTTAATAGGATAGCAATATGATGGTAATCGATCTGAACATCTCAGCCTTTTTACCAATTTGAACATGACTGCCTTATTCATTTTTGTTATGGTAATTACAATGTCTTCTATTTGCACCCCTTCTCCAAAAAAGCCCAATTGATGAGAAGCCCAATTGTAAATCAAGAGAGTCCAATCTTCAATGGCCAAGATCAGCCCGCAAGATCGGACGGCCCAAAAACGCCAACACAAACACATCCAAAACTCTATAAATACCCCATTCAATGCTCATTAATGGTAAGCACTTTTCTAACAAAACACTTATTCTCTCAAATACTGACTTAAGCGTCGGAGTATCATTGCAGGTACAACCTCGCCCTCCAAGATCGAACATCTCAAGATCGAACGCCTCAACATCGCCTCTCAAGGTCGAACGTCCCGGGTCGAACAAGACTTTCCTCTCAGCCTGAAGACAACGATAGAATCAAGGACAAAATATCTACCAACTGCATAATATCGATCCTCACGATCGGTAGCACGGTACAGAACAATTTTCATTTCTATGATTTTACCCTTTGTACAAGTTTCACCTCATTGCTTTATTTAAGCATTCATTGAATGGTGTGAATTATGTAATAAGTTTAATTTTAAGGAATTGTCTTATGCTGGTTCTTAATTTGCTGTTATAGAGATAGCTGCATTCTTTGTCTTCTATTCAGTAATGGATCAAGCCAAGGTTTTGGTTTATATATCATCATCGGCTCCCCACACTTCTTTAATCAAAATGAGAAAGAATTGTCCAGTCTTTGTCACGGGTCTTTAAGGAATGTGATTGAGTTGATATTTGATATTTTTTAATCGAGGTTCACAGTTTTTAAGTCTGTGCCTCCATTTTTATTTTTATTTAAGACACGAGCAAAACTCGTGTTAGCATATGCAACTTTACATAACTCTTCTCGCAAAGAATGTCGTTCTATGAATTTCCAATTAAACTTGGGGTCTAATCTTCATCTTCAACATTACTGGTTAATGAAGACCATAATTTTGAGTCTATTATTCAAACCTAATAGTAGGCACAAGGAGACGATAATGCTTGGAGAACTAGTATAGTTATGGGTATGTAGAGAAATGCTACTTATGAGTAATAGATATACACATGTGTAAACAGTTAACAAATATACAATTCAATGTAATTACAAGTCTATAGTCAATTGTGAATAGTCAATGCCTATGAGGCATCCAAATCAGCAAGTGTTGCTGACTGTATAAATAGTTGACTTGTATAGAAACTATTACTGATTGAATAGAAAGATACAATTCAGTTTTCATTTCTGTTGAGATGTGTAACCGATTCCTTCTTCATTCTTAGCATGGTATCATTCGCTCACCTCGGTTCTGGACCCCTCTCGTTTTCCCATCTCGTTTCATCGCTGCTTTCCCTTTCGTTCTAAGTTTCACCGATGTCGACACCAGATTCACCGATCGTTACGCCGGAAGCAACACCAGAAACTCCGGCATCGATCTTCCAATCCACCAAATCCGCTTCGAATTTCATCACAGGACCAAAGTTATCGCTGAAATTGGATGATAAGAACTTTCTGTTGTGGAATCAACAGGTTGAAGGAGTGGTAGCTACACACAAATTGCACCGACTCCTCGTTAACCCTCAAATTCCACCTCGATTCAATTCTACTGAAGATGAACGCAATAACAGGGTTTCTGATGAGTACGATCGGTGGATCGTCCAAGATCAAGCACTCTACACGTGGCTATTGTCTACTTTCTCCGATGCGGTGCTGCCTAGGGTTCTCGATTGTCGTCACGCCTTCCAGGTTTGGGACACGATCCATCGTCATTTTAAGGCTCACTTGAAGGCGAAGACTCGGCAACTCCGTTCTGAACTGAAAAGTACGAAGAAAGGAACTAGAAGCATTCATGAATACATCACTCGTATTCGTGCAATTGCGAGTTCTCTCATTGCTGCAGGTGATGGCGTCAGTGAAACCGATCTCGTTGATGTTGTGCTAGATGGTCTCCCTGAAGAATACAATCCGATTGTATTGCTGGCGTTCACAAGGCCTGATGCACTTGATCTCACAGAACTTGAATCGTTACTTCTAGTACAAGAAGCGCAACTCGACAAATTTCGTCAGGAGTTGGCAACTCCGGCTATCTCAGCAAATCTAGCTCATACATCTCATCGTGGTGGTCACGCTGGTCGCTTCCATGGAAATCAATCGAACTATCATGGTCGAGGCCGTTTCAATCGTGGCCGTGGTCGCGGTCGTGCTCGTGGTGGTCCACCGCGCCCTACATGTCAAGTGTGTGGTAAACAAGGTCACACCGCTATTGATTGCTGGTATAGGTATGACGAGACTTACTCTACACCACCGGTTGATCCTTCAACAAACGCTGCCACTGTCTCCGATGCTGCCGCCAGTGCTAAGGAACCATCTGCTTCCACTGCTGCAATTGAAGGTACTCCTCAGGCATTTTCTGCCTTCACTGCCTTTGAACCCTCTGCAAGCAGTGCCATAGCTGTGCCTGAAGAACTTTGTGGTCAAGGTTGGTTTGTAGACACTTGTGCCTCAATTGCTCTAACTGCACACACATCCAATTTATATTGCAGTACTGTTTATAAGGGCTCTGAGAAGGTCACCATGGGCAATGGAAACCGAGCCCCTATACATTCAGTTGGTTCCACCATTTTACACACCACCACACACCCCACCCGCACCTTTCACCTTAAAACTATACTGCTAGTTCCCACTGCTACTCGTAATTTAATCTCTGTAGGTCAATTTTGTGAAGATAATCATGTTTATTTTGTGTTTCACTCATCATACTGCCTTGTTGTCTGTCAGGATTCTAATCAAGTTCTGCTTAGAGGTGTAAGAGGTGCTGATGGCGTATTTTCCATTCCTAGCTTGTATGCTGTTCCTAAGGTGTCTTCACCAATTGTTTCAGCTTCTGTAAGTTCACCCTTGCTCACTCATGTATCACCCACCACCACCACTCATAGTAATGTTACTAGTTTTCCAATATGGCACCATAGGCTGGGCCATGCTAATATCTTAGCTGTTAAAACTGTGTTAAATCAATGCAAAACCTCTTTGTCTGTCAATGATATGTTTGTGTTGTGTAAATCTTGTGCTATTGGTAAATCACATCGCACCCACTCACCACTTACTGACACTGTATACCATACACCATTTGAACTAGTCCACACTGATCTCTGGGGCCCCTCACCCTCACCCTCTAGTGGAGGATACTCCTATTATATTACCTTTGTTGATGCTTGTACCAAATTTACCTGGATATATTTCCTTAAAAGAAAATCTGATGCAATAGCAGCCTTTCACCAATTCAATAACCTAGTTAACAATCACTTCTCTAGTAGCATTAAGGCCTTACAATCAGACTCTGGGGGAGAATTCAAAGCTTTCACACCTCACCTTAACACTCTTGGTATCCTCCACAGATTCACCTGCCCCTACACATCCCATCAAAATGGCACCGTAGAGCGCAAACATAGACAAATTGTTGAAATGGGTCTCACTCTTCTTACACATGCTTCCCTACCACTCCAATTTTGGGATCATAGTTTTACCAATGCTGTCTATTTGATCAACAGACTCCCAACCAAAGCCTTGCCCACCTATATATCACCATACCAAGCCCTCTACCACAAACCACCTGATTATACCATCCTTAGATCATTTGGGTGCTCTTGCTTTCCCTTACTCACCCCATACAATAAGCACAAGCTTCAATTTCATAGCCAAGAGTGTGTCAATCTTGGTCCTTCTCCTCAACATAAAGGTTTTAAGTGTCTAAGTCCCAATGGTCGCATTTATATTTCCAAAGATGTCACTTTTCATGAGTCTTTCTTTCCCTTCTCTAAGTTTTCAGTTTCTGGTCTGTCAAAGTCTTCACCTCAGTCCATTGACATAGCGTCTAACCATGTCCTTCCTGCACCAGACACTAACTCACCACAACCTGCAACACCTGTCCCACCTCAAACTGCCCAACCAGAACAGTCATCGCCTCCTCCAATGACCACCATACCATCTGCAGAAAACGATTCTTCATCTGCAGAAACCCCTGAATTACCACTCCCTGAGCCACACTCTCCCATTTCTTCTTCTACTACCACCCCTGCCTCCTCCCCTGACACACCCTCTCCCAACCCAACCACTACAAAAACTCACCCTATGATCACTAGACTTCAAACTGGCCATTTAAAACCCAAAGTTTTCATTGCTCATGTTGAACCTTCTACTGCTAAACAGGCCCTAGCTGATCCCAAATGGGCCGAGGCTATGAAAGTGGAATATGAGGCACTAATGAAAAATAACACTTGGACTCTCACCAAGTTGCCTTCCCATAGAAAGGCAATTGGATGCAAATGGGTCTTTCGTGTGAAAGAAAACCCGGATGGTAGTGTTCAAAAGTACAAAGCTCGTCTCGTGGCAAAAGGTTATAGTCAGTTGCCTGGTCAAGACTATGGGGAAACCTTCTCCCCTGTGGTTAAGCCCACTACAATCCGTGTGATTCTCACTCTTGCAATCACTTATGGTTGGGAAATTCAGCAGATTGATGTAAATAATGCGTTCATCAATGGTGACCTTCAAGAGGAAATTTTTATGTCACAGCCTCCTGGCTTCATTGCTTCTGATAAATCTTTGGTTTGCAGGCTGAATAGGTCCCTGTATGGCCTAAAACAGGCCCCCAGGGCCTGGTATGAGAAGTTACAACAGTCTTTTCTACAGTTTGGGTTTGTTCACAGTAGATGTGATCATTCCCTCTTCATTTTGAATTCCAATGGTGTTAAATTGTTTGCATTAGTCTATGTAGACGATATTCTGATCACAGGTACCAGCACTACTCTCATACATGATCTTATTGCAAAGTTGCAGTCCCATTTTGCTTTAAAACAGTTGGGTAAGCCTGCCTATTTTCTTGGTCTGGAGGTTAAGTACTTGAAGCAGGGTTCTCTTCTATTAACTCAGTCCAAATATATCTCTGATCTGCTCCATCGGGCTAACATGGCAACCTGCAGTTCTATTTCCACTCCTATGATGTCCAACTGCAAACTCACAAGACATGGCACTGATGCTCTATCAGATCCTGCACAGTATCGCTCTATTGTGGGAGCATTACAGTATGTAACGCTCACACGTCCTGACATCGCCTACAGTGTAAACAAAGTGTGCCAGTTTCTGTCAAGCCCAAGGGACACTCATTGGCGAGCTGTGAAACGTATTCTGCGCTACTTGCAGGGCACCTCACACTTTGGTCTGTTGCTGCAACCAGCACCTCCATCCACACTGTTTTCACTTCGGGCTTATTGTGATTCAGACTGGGCGAGTGACCCAGATGACAGGCGTAGTACTTCGGGATCTTGTTTGTTCTTTGGACCAAATCTCATATCTTGGGGTTCAAAGAAACAATCTCTCGTTGCTCGCTCAAGTGCAGAGGCTGAATACCGTGCGATGGCTAATGCTACTGCTGACTTGATCTGGTTTCAGTCCCTTCTTGGAGAGCTACAAGTCAAAACTCAAGCTCCAATCCTTTTATGTGACAACTTAAGTGCTGTTATGTTATCTCATAACCCGGTTCTGCATGCTCGTACGAAACATCTCGAGCTGGACATTCATTTTGTTCGTGAGAAAGTTGCTGCCAAGCAACTCACTGTTCAACATATTCCTGGGGTGCATCAAGTAGCTGATGCTTTAACCAAACCTTTGCCTGCAGCAGCATTCACAGACCTGAGATTCAAGCTCAAGGTGCTTCCTCTAACAAGCGCTCCCTTAAGCTTGAAGGGGGAGTAATAGATATACACATGTGTAAACAGTTAACAAATATACAATTCAATGTAATTACAAGTCTATAGTCAATTGTGAATAGTCAATGCCTATGAGGCATCCAAATCAGCAAGTGTTGCTGACTGTATAAATAGTTGACTTGTATAGAAACTATTACTGATTGAATAGAAAGATACAATTCAGTTTTCATTTCTGTTGAGATGTGTAACCGATTCCTTCTTCATTCTTAGCAATGAGGACATGAAATTGCGGTGAATTAACTAATAATTGTATTGGTTTTACTTTTTTATCCTAACATTATTGTTTTTTTTGTTATTTTTGTCTTTGACTCTATTCATTGAAGTCTAATCAAATCTCAAAAGTCCCAGAATGGTAGCTCACGTACAGTTGAGTGAAAGGGACATCGTCGATGGAAAAACGTAGGCGTACGGGGTTCGAACCCTGCTCTCCCCTCCCCTCTAACAACTAACACACTAATTACTAACTACTTTGCCTATAAAAAAAAAATCTCAAAAAATCCATGAGGTCGATCTTGCAAAGTCCTCAAGATAAAATCCATTAAAATCCGGACTTAAATGTCTTGAAAGTCTTGAAAAATCCTAAAAGTCATAAAATTTCTGCAAAGTCTTTTGAAATGCGCGAAACTTTTTTCAGCTAAAAAAGTCATTTAAAATCCTAAACCAATACACCCACTTACAATAAAGATATAATTGTTTCCTTTTTTTAATAAATATGTAATTATTTCCTTTTTTATATAATAATTATTTTCTTTATTCTTTTTTAGACTAAATAACAATTTTTGTCATTTATCTTTGCTTTAGGTTTCATTTTGTTCATTTATCTTTTTTTGTCCCATTTTGATCACTCAACTTCCATTTCTGTTTCATTTTGGTCCCGCAATGATATTTTCCGTTCAATAGATTAACAGACGCCACGTTAAGTTAACTGCTGACGCGGTGTCTTAAATGTCTGACCGAGGTCAATTAAAAATAAATGATGTCGCATTTTGTTTTTTTAAAATAAAAAAAAATTAATAAAAACTAAATTAACAAAAACAAATTGACAAAAACTTCATCTTCTTCCCTGTTCTTTGAATCAAGAACGGTGCTCACCACTACGAACCTCTATGAAGGCACCACAACACCACCGCCTACCTAAAAATTAAAATCAGAAACCCCAAATTTTGTGCAGAAACAAATATTTAAAACCCGATCATGAATACGCAACATGAAAATTTTGTTCAACTTGTTGTTCGTATAACCTCTTTCTCTTCAAACATTGAATTGCCGCTTCAAAATTGTTGGTCATTGTTCTGTACCGTGCTTCCGATCGTGTGGATCGATATTATGCAGTTGGTAGATATTTTGTCCTTGATTCTATCTTTGTCTTCAGGCTTTGAGAGGAAGGTTTTGTTCGACCCGGGATGTTCGATCTTGAGAGGCGATGCTGAGGTGTTCGATCTTGAGATGTTCGATCTTGAAGGGCGAGGTTGTACCTGCAATGATACTCCGACGCTCAAGTCAGTATTTGAGAGAATGAGTGTTTGGTTAGAAAAGTGCTTACCATTAATGAGCATTGAATGGGGTATTTATAGAGTTTGGATGTGTTTGTGTTGGCGTTTTTGGGCCGTCCGATCTTGCGGGCTGATCTTGGCCATTGAAGATTGGACTCTCTAAATTATAATTGGGCTTCTCATCAATTGGGCATTTGGAGAGGGGGTGCAAATAGAAAACAGTATAATCACCATAACAGTGGTCCCCCAAGTCTGGTCGCTATGAGGAGCGATCTTGACTTTGAGTGGAGATTTTATCCGGTACCGAGCTTATGTCGGGGCTGGGGTTTTTGAGCGATGTTAACTGTCCGTCGAGCTTTCGAGCGAGGTCGATGATTTTTTCGAATTCAGTGCTGCTTTGGAATCAGTGTATTCTTGGAATCAGTGCCATTTTTACTGTTTCTGACAAGGTGTCTCTTCGTAGTGGCGGCGCATGATGGTGACGTTTATTCTTCAGCGTGCGGATTTTAATGGACCATGGTTTGGACGTGACGCTTCGACTTCCAGGCCCAGGCCCATTGGATTCGCCTTGCTATAAATAAAGGGTCTCACCACCTCATTTGTTGCTTGTTGTTCATTTGTTTTTGATTTGCCGATCTTCGAGAGCTCCCGAGCTTCTTTAAAGTGAACGAGTTTGAAGAAATTTCGAAGTACTTTTAAGGTCGGTTTCTGAGGATCGACAACCATTTATTTCCAGATATAATCAGCTTGCGACATAGTTCCGAGGTTAGTCTACTTTTGGTTTTTCTTTACTTTTCTTTTCATTTGTGCCTGGACCTCCCCCCGCCCCCTTTGATCTCAGAATGGGGGTCGTCAGGTCGGGTTCCGACTTGCTCGCGAACCCATTTTCGATCTTTAATCCTGACATTTCGTCCCCCATTCCTGTAGATTCGATCTGGCGAGGACGAAACAAACTCGGAGAGACGTCACTCAGTACCGGAAAGAGTTTACGAACGCGATGGCTTCTGGTGGTGAAATCCCTGAGGTCCGTACCGAGCCTCTTGAAGTCGCCGCCCCGGACGTGCAAGAGCACTCTACTTCCCCCCCTGTGAGTGATAAGGCGGAAGATAATTTTGAGAGCGAAAGTTCTTCTCCTGTGACCGATGCTAATGAGCCGAATGACGATACTCCTGAAGATGCGGAGGAGGATTGCTTGGTGGATGTGATGGCTATCACTTCCGAGTCCGATGAGGAAATCCCAGTGGAGGAATCAGAGGATTCCGAGGTCGATCTTGGGTCGAGTTCCGACTCTGCCGATGAGTCCGATAGAGAGGGTGTTGAAAAACAAGTTGAATCTTGCCCTAAGAGCCAACCGGGGTCCAGCCGAGCTTCTGCTGTTTCTCTGGATGGGTACTCTAGTACTGGTTGTGGGGACCTTGACGTACCGGTGAGAGAGGTCTCTAAATTATAATTGGGCTTCTCATCAATTGGGCATTTGGAGAGGGGGTGCAAATAGAAAACAGTATAATCACCATAACGGTGGTCCCCCAAGTCTGGTCGCTATGAGGAGCGATCTTGACTTTGAGTGGAGATTTTATCCGGTACCGAGCTTATGTCGGGGCTGGGGTTTTCGAGCGATGTTAACTGTCTGTCGAGCTTTCGAGCGAGGTCGATGATTTTTCCGAACTCAGTGCTGCTTTGGAATCAGTGTATTCTTGGAATCAGTGCCATTTTTACTGTTTCTGACAAGGTGTCTCTTCGTAGTGGCGGCGCATGATGGTGACGTTTATTCTTCAGTGTGCGGATTTTAATGGACCATGGTTTGGACGTGACGCTTCGACTTCCAGGCCCAGGCCCATTGGATTCGCCTTGCTATAAATAAAGGGTCTCACCACCTCATTTGTTGCTTGTTGTTCATTTGTTTTTGATTTGCCGATCTTCGAGAGCTCCCGAGCTTCTTTAAAGTGAACGAGTTTGAAGAAATTTCGAAGTACTTTTAAGGTCGGTTTCTGAGGATCGACAACCGTTTATTTCCAGATATAATCAGGAATATTTTGGAGATCGAATCGTTGTACCAGCACGGGTTTAACTTGGAGAGGGTCGGGAGGAAAGCTTCGGGTCACTCGAAGCGGATTTGGAGAGTTGAGGGAATGAAAAAGGGAGAGCATGTGGCTTTGTGGCCTGGAGAGCTCAAGTTCACTTTGTATCATATGCTGATAAACGAGATGAATATCCGGCCTCCTTTCACTTGGTTCGAGCAGACGGTTTTGGCGACTTTGGATGTTGCGCCTTCTCAGTTGCACCCAAACGCGTGGGCTTTTGTTCGAGCCTACGAACTCATGTGTCTTCATCTGGAGAGGCCGGTCTCGCCGTTGCTCTTTTTCCATTTGTTTGAGATCAATCGGAACAGCAGTGAAAATAAGTCTGGTCGCGAGCATGTCAGTCTTCGCTCGAGGCGAGGGGCCAAGATTTTCAAAGCCTATGCGGACTCGTTGAAGGGGAATTGGAAGGAGTTATTTTACTGGGTCGAACCGGTGACCGACGAAGCGATCGAGAGAGTGGGAAAGTTTTCAGAGGATGGTCAGACCTTGGTGTCCACCAAGTTTCCCATTGGTTGGAGTCAGGCCCATTTTGAACGATCCACCAATTCCTTTTCTGTTAGTCAGGATCGATTGAACGCTGCCGATCTTCTTACCAAGAGGATCCTGATGTTTATTTCTGAGAATATTCCGTTTTCAAAACATAAGTATCGGGGTATCCCTGCGGCTAAGATAGTTCAGGCTGGGAAGTGAAGACGAGTGCAACTTGTCTTAGGTAGTTCGTTTTTCTTGCTTTTGATTTTTGCACATCTTTGACCGTAGTTTGTATGACCGTTTTATGTTTCTTTTCCAGATACCATGGCCCCAAAGAAACTTGCCGTAATGAAGGCGCTGGCGATGAGGAGTGTCGACATATCTGGAGATGCTGAGGAGGTGGGTGTTCCGCTTCCGACGTCTCCCCAGGTTGAGACTGTTGTTGGGACGGTTACTGCTGCTTCCCCGATCAACACTGTTACCCAGGAGGACCTTGCCTATGAGGCTCTGGTAGATCTTGTTTCCAGTTCTCCTCCCCCGGCTGCTCCCGACACTGGTGCAGGGCCCTCGGCAAAAAGGGTGCGCACCGAGGCAAGTGGCGAGCAAAGGCCGGAAAAAAGGAGTAAGACCTCGAGGAGACTGAAGCATAAGAACAAAGCCGTACCTTTAGAGGAGGGTTTTTTGGAGCAAAACTATGCCCAATGGCGGGAGGATCCTATCGGGGCGTCTGTTAAATTGTTGGCGAATTTGGCCGACGTTCATAGGATCGAAAAAGAGAAATATGAGCAAAGGGCTAAGGGTAAATAACATTACTTTCTTTCATTCATAAAAACATCTCTTTCTTCATAAACTGATTTTTCTTATTTTCGTGCTTGCAGCTTCGTTGGAGCTTGAGAAGTCAAAGAGAGTGAAGCTTGTGGAAGATGTGGCTTCAAAATCGAAAGAGCTCGCTCGAACAAAGCAAGAACTTCAGGCTCTGAAGGAAAGCCAAGGGGAGGTTGTACGTCGGGCGGAGTTCGCGGAGGATCGCGTAAAGGAGCTGGAAGAAAGGGAAAAAGTTTTGGAGGGGCAACTGGTCGAGGCTAATGAGAAGATTAAAGGTTTGGAGTTTCGTGTAGCTGGTTTGGAAGATGATTTGAAGAAAGCATCTGAGGCACGGGTCGGTACAAGCGGCGATGCGGAGGCTCGAATTGCAGAGCTTGAAGTAGCCCTTCAGCAAAGCAGAAAAAATGCTAAAGAGGCTACGAAGCTTGCAAACGAGGCTAGGAGGGAGGCTCGTGAAGCTGCTAACTCTGCAATCGAGCTGTATAAGGAGGGTTTCGAGTGTGCCCAGGAGCAAATTGCTTTGGTCAATCCTTCTGTGAATTTGGATCGGTCAATTATTGAATGCGACCACGAGGTTGAAGGGGGTAAGATCGTTAAGATCGATGCTCAGACGGAGAAGAAAACTGTGATTTTTCCGACCTCTACTGCCTGATGTTTTAACAGCGTTTCTTTTGCAGAAGTTCCTGGTGTATGCTTTTACTTATGTAGTTTTTCGTATAGATCCGGAACTTCTGTCGGTCTGGCTGGAGATATTTGTAACCTCTTTTGGGATATGCCTATCAGGCTTTTACGAGCTTTAATGAATGCTTTTTGAATTTCGCATGTCATGTATGTCGTTTTTTGCGAGTGCTTTTTTAATTCTGCACGTCGCGTATGATGTAAAAACGTCGGTAAACGAGGAACTCGATTTACAGGAAGAAACCTATAGGACAGTTTACTAGGACTCGGCCCAGATTTAACTCGCCCCATAGGGGTATCGGCAGCTGTGGCCGATGGTCGTTCTTAGGATGTTTCGATCCTTGAAGACCCGGTCTCTTTGAGATAGTTTGCCAAGACTCGGCTCGGATTTAACTGTTTTCTCAAAGAGTTTGCGACCTTGGGTGGTCGCTTTTTGGGGAGATCATTTAAGATCGGTCCCAGTTGATTCCCGGTGGGGGGAATTGGGTCCCTTCATTCTGTTTGATGAAAATCAAGAATGTGTGGAGACCTGGTAAAAACTTTTGAGAAGCATCGAAAGTGTTTGAAAGAAATGTCAAGTTTCTTTTTTGATTAATAACTTGTTTCGAGTTTACATAAGATCGGTGTAAATGATTTCTTTCTAAGGATAATAACTTTTCAGTTTTGTTGCGTTCCAAGTCCTCTCAATCTTTCTTCCTTGGAGGGTCTCCAATTTAAAGGCTCCCGTACCGGTTTTAGATAAGATTCGGTAGGGGCCTTCCCAGTTTGGGGCGAGCTTTCCTTGGGAGGCGTTTTTCTGACCGACGTCAGCTCTTCTGAGTACCAGATCGCCAGGATCGAAATCTCTGTGAACGACCTTGGTGTTGTATCTGGTTGCAACCTTTTGTTTGATGATCGCTTCTCGGAGCGAGGCCTGACCTTGGATTTCATCGATGAGGTCGAGTTCTTCTCTTAAGGCTTGATCGTTATTGCTTTGTGTTTTGGGATTCGCCGTTCTCCAACTAAGTTCGCCGATCTCGACGGGGATGACTGCCTCGCTGCCGTAGGAGAGCCTAAAAGGTGTTTCCCCAGTGGAGCTTTGGGGGGTCGTCCGGTATCCCCAGAGGACGTAAGGCAATTCTTCTACCCAATTTCCTTTAGCATCGTTCAAACGTCGTTTCAGCCCGTTCAGTATTACTTTGTTTGCAGCCTCTGCTTGACCGTTGGTTTGAGGGTGCTCTACTGAAGTGAAATGGTGCTTAATTTTAAGCTCGAACATTAGTTTGCGAAATCCCGTGTCTGTGAATTGCGTCCCGTTGTCCGTTACTACTACCTCGGGGATCCCGAACCTGCTCATGATGCTTTTTTTGAAGAATTTTATGCAGTTTTTTGTAGTGATGGTCGCCAGGGGTACCGCTTCTATCCATTTGCTGAAGTAGTCTACGGCGACGATCAAGAATTTGACTTGTCCTGGTGCCTTTGCGAAAGGTCCGAATAAGTCCATTCCCCACCATGCGAAGGGCCATGTGGAGGATAAACTCGTGAGGTCTGTGGGGGGAGCTATGTGCACATTGGCGTGGATTTGACATTTTTTGCATTTCTTCACGTGATCGCTAGCATCGCCGATCATGCTCGGCCAGTAGTAGCCGGCTCGAAGGGTTTTACGTGCTAAAGATCGAGCTCCCATGTGCTGGCCGCAGATCCCCTCATGAATTTCTGTTAATACATAGGCCGCTTCCTCTCCCTCGATGCATTTTATTAACGGGGAAGAGAGACTTCTTTTATAGAGCGTTCCGTTGATGGCTGAAAAAGCCGAGGCTCTTCTCCTTATATATTTGGCGTCGTTTCTGTCCGGGGGTTCCGTTCCTGAGACGATGTATTCTTAAAATGGGGTTATCCAGCTGTCTGTTTCTTCGAGCATGCAGATGGTCGGGTTAAACAGAGGCTCGAGAGATACACTGGGTTTGTGTAGTGTTTCTTGGATAGTCGTCCTCTGGTTACCTGGGGTTTTTGTGCTTGCGAGTTTGGCGAGGATATCAGCTCGTTGGTTTTCCGTTCTTGGGACATGAACTATCTCGCTTGTTTCAAATTTAGCTATTAGTGACTGTACCTGAAGTAGGTATTTTTGTAGGATCGGTTCTTTGGTCTCGTATTTGCTTCCGATCTGGGAGACCACCAAGAGAGAGTCGGTATGGAGTTTAATTTTCGGGACTTGGAAGTCAATTGCCAGGCGAAGTCCGGCGATGCAAGCCTCGTACTCTGCTTGGTTGTTCGAGGTGGGGAAACCGAATGTAAGGGAAACTTCGACGTATAGGATCCATATGTCAGATTCGGCGTTAGCAGGTGTCATCTCGGCGATGAAGTCCACCAAAACTTGCGCTTTAAGTGTAGTTCGAGCTTCATATTTGATACCGAACTATGAGAGTTCCACGGCCCATTTGATCATTCTTCCAGCTAGATCGGGTCTGTGGAGTATCTGTCTGATTGGGTAGTTAGTTCGGACGACTACCTGGTGAGCGACAAAATAGGCTCGAAAACGTCGAGCTGCGATAATGAGAGCTAGGGCGATTTTCTCGATTTTCTGGTAGCGACTTTCAGCCCCGTGCAGAGCCTTGCTTGCGAAGTAGATGGGACTTTGCCCGGTTTCGAGCTCGCGTACTAGAACGGCAGCTAACGCCTCTTCCGAGACCGCTAGATATAAATATAATGTTTCCCCTTCATTTGGTCGAGTTAAAATTGGAGGTTCGGAGAGAGATTTTTTCAGTTGTTTCAAAGCTTCGTCTTGCTCGGGCGTCCATTCGAAATCTCTTTCTTCTTTTTTGAGGATTTTGAAAAGTGGAAGAGATTTGAACGCTGCATTCGATATGAAACGAGATAGAGCAGCTATCATTCCATTGAGTTTTTGCACTTCTCTCTTGGACGTCGGAGTTCGCATTTCTGTGACGGATCGACATTTATCTGGGTTCGCCTCGATTCCTCGTTCTGTTAAGAAGAAACCTAAGAATTTCCCGGCTCGAACTCCGAAAGTGCATTTTTCTGGGTTTAATCTCATTCTATTCTTTCGGACCTCAGAAAAAATTGCTCTCAGATCGCTTATATGGTCGTCGTCACTTTTGCTTTTGGCGATCATATCGTCGAGGTAAACCTCTACGCTTTTACCGATCTGGTTTTGGAACACTTTGTTCATCATTCTTTGATAAGTTGCTCCGGCGTTTTTTAAACCAAAGGGCATAACACGGTACGCGAAGTTTCCTCGGTCAGTGATGAAGGCGGTTTTTGCTTGATCTGGGGGAAACATGGCGATTTGGTTGTATCCGGAGTATGCGTCCATGAAGGATAACAACCGGAAACCGGAAGCGCTGTCGACCAAACGATCGATGCTGGGGACCGGAAAGGCGTCTTTTGGGCAAGCTTTATTAAGATCGGTGTAGTCGACACACATACGCCATTTTCCGTTAGATTTCTTCACCAGGACTGGGTTTGATAACCAAGTTGTGTATTTAACCTCAGAGATAAAGTTGGCTCGGATGAGGTCCTCTACTGCTAAGGCGGCAGCAATGGCTTTCTCTTTGCTTTGGGCCCGCTTTCTTTGGGCGATCCATCTTGCTTCTGGGTTTATTGCGAGTCGATGGCAGGCAACCTCGGGCGGGATCCCAGGCATGTCTTCGGCCGACCAAGCGAAGATGTCTTTGAAATCTTTAAGACATTGGGTTAATTCGATCTTGATCTTTTCTGGAAGGTCGGTCCCTATTTTGATCTTCTGGGAGGTGTCTGAACCGAGCTCTATTTCGACGAACTTTCCATCAGGCTTTGGTCTTTTGATTTTTTGTTTGAGTTCTTTGGTTAGCTCGTCGACGTCTATCTGTTTTTCGACCTTCGGATCGAAGTTGGTTTCTACGTTAGTGGCAGTGTTAACTTCGGTTGATCTTCCCTTTGGTATTTTGGGAGTCGACAGTTCTTCCGAAGGGGGAACCCCTTCATGCTCCGAAGCTTTTCGTTCGTTCTTAGTCCATAGGAAAAAACACCTGGAGGCCGACTCTAAGTCAGAGTTTAAAGTGATAACTCTGTCGCAAAGAGAGTGGAATTTCATCTTTAAGTGCGTGGTGGATGTAACCGCCCCGAGCCTGCCGAGGGTCGGTCTTCCTATAATGCCGTTGTATATGGATTCACAAGGCAAGACGAGGAATTTGGTTCTGACGGTTCGAACCATTGGTTCGGTTCCGTAGGTAACCATTAGCTCCAGATGCCCAAGGGGTTTCGTTCGAGATCCGTTAAAGCCGGACAAAGCCGTCCCTCTGTAAGGGGTGAGTTCCTCTTTATCGATCCCCATTTTGCTCAGAAGATCGATAAAGATGATGTCTGATGAGCTCCCCTGATCGACCAGAATTCTACGTACCTGCTTGTTGGCTATGATTGCCGATATCAAGAGAGGTACGTGTTTGTTAGCTTTTCCGTCAATAAGGTCGTTGTCACTAAAAGATAATGGAGGTCGGTTAGTCTTGACCGGGGTTGTTGACGTTGAAGCCACGCACAATAATTCCTTCCATTTTCTCTTCATGGATTTTCCCGATCCTTCATGATCGAATCCCCCAGTTATCATCATGATAACCGAGCGTTTTTTATCCAGATCTTCGCGGTCTGGGTCGATCATTTCTTTTCCTTTTGCCCTGAGATTTTCATTTCTTTCTCTTCCGAAGTTGTCAGATCGTTCTCCCTCCCTTTTAACATAAGAAGATAGTTTTCCCCGTTTAATTAAATCTTCTATGTCATCCTTTAGGGCGTTGCAATGGTTTGTGTCATGGCCATTGCTTCTGTGGTATCGGCAGTATTTGTTGGCCTTCTGCCCAGGTCGGATAGGTAAGGACCTGGGAGGCTTGACGTCCCTGAATTCGACGTTCCAACATTCCCCTAGTAACTGGGCGTTGGAGACGTTGAGTTCGGTGTATACCTGGTGACGATTTTTCCTACCGATGTTCCAGGAGTTTTTTCGAGGGTCGACCTCGATGTGGCGTTTCGACGATTCTGCATGTAAAGACGTTTTGTCGACCTTGGAATTTTCTTCTTCGTTAATAAAGCACTGGGATAGTTCGAGGAATTCTTGAAGGGTGTTAGGTTCCCAGGTGTTGATGTGCTTTCGGAACGAGCTTCCAGGGAGCAGACCTTGGGCCATGAAGAAAATTCGAAAAGCGTCGTCTAACTGCCGAACCTGAAGAGCTTCGATGTTGAATCGCTCTATATATTCCCTCAGGGGTTCATTTGCTTTCTGGACAATAGATGCTAGAACATTTTTGTTTTTGGGTTTGCTCTTGGAATGGGCAAAGTGCACCGAGAAGTGTTTTGCTAACTGGTCCCATGAGGAAATGGTATTCGACCTTAACGTCCGAAACCATTCGGAAGCCATTTTGTCTAGGGTCAAAGGGAATATTCGGCATTTCATTTCCATGGGTACATTTCGATACTGCATGGTTGTGTCAAATTGGTCTAGATGTCTGTCGGGGTCGCCCGTCCCGTCGTAAGTCTTCAATCCTCCAGGTGGTTTTTCGAGATACCGGGGGACCCGGAAGTTGTCGATCGACTTTGTGAAAGGACCTTTTCGCCCAGGTCGATTTGCTCGTGACAGTGGTTGGCGTCTGTGATGGACCTTTTGAATGATGTCATGGCTTCTCGATCGTTTCCGTGACGAGGTCGAGCCTTCAATTTGGCGAGCCAGAGGAGAACGGGAACCATTCCCTCGGTGGCGGCGTGGAGGAGAATAAGGATCATCTAGATCGTCGTATTGTCGAGCTGATGGAGAACGGGAATGAGCCTCGTGTTGTCGAGCCAGAGGAGAACGGGAACCATTCCCTCGTTGACGGCGTACGGGGGAGCGATGAGTGAGCTTTCTCCGTGGGGGTGATCGATGAAAAAGTCTTCTTCGAGTTGGGCGTCGTTCCTCCAGTGAGCTCTGCCCGGATGATTGTTGGTCCAGGACGTTCCGACCTTGCAGTCTCGCTACTTCGGATTCGAGGTTGGCGAAGCGGTTGTTTCTTTCTTCATTTACCGCTTCTTGCCGGGCCAACAGCTGAACGAGATGTTGAACCGCGTCCGTCAAGGCCGGGAGTAATTGAGGGGGAGATGGTAAGCTCGTCTCATCTGCGCCCGATTGTGCTCGGGAAGGTCCCGTGTTGGGATGTCGGCTTCGTGTTTGCGACGAATTTGTGAGTTCCTGGACGTGGCCTTCAGGAGTTCGCTGTGGGCCGAGGTCAGGTTCGGCCATGAGACTAGTCGGTATTGAGCGGTGTGTTGGTGCCATTCAATAAGTTCAAGGAGATGGTGAGAAAAATCGGGTATTGGTTTCTCCCACTGTGGTCGCCAATGTTCTGTACCGTGCTTCCGATCGTGTGGATCGATATTATGCAGTTGGTAGATATTTTGTCCTTGATTCTATCTTTGTCTTCAGGCTTTGAGAGGAAGGTTTTGTTCGACCCGGGATGTTCGATCTTGAGAGGCGATGCTGAGGTGTTCGATCTTGAGATGTTCGATCTTGAAGGGCGAGGTTGTACCTGCAATGATACTCCGACGCTCAAGTCAGTATTTGAGAGAATGAGTGTTTGGTTAGAAAAGTGCTTACCATTAATGAGCATTGAATGGGGTATTTATAGAGTTTGGATGTGTTTGTGTTGGCGTTTTTGGGCCGTCCGATCTTGCGGGCTGATCTTGGCCATTGAAGATTGGACTCTCTAAATTATAATTGGGCTTCTCATCAATTGGGCATTTGGAGAGGGGGTGCAAATAGAAAACAGTATAATCACCATAACAGTCATCAACAACATTGATTTTGGGGTTTTTTGTTGGTCATGAATACACAACATTGAATTGTTGTTCAACTACAAATTACTTCTTAAAATGACTAGCTAACAATAAACATTGCAGGTACCTATTGTTATTGATTTCTAATTTTGGGGTTATAATGTTGTTGATTTTCCAGATTTGTTAAATTTGTTTTAATGTTATTGATTTTCTAGATTCATGGTGTTTGGGGGAATAACGAATAGAAGTAGAAAAAGAAGAGGGAGAAGAAAGGAGGTCGTCAATGAATGGTGTTTGGGCATGAATCTGTATCAGTTAAGAAGATAATGATAAAGATTTTTTGTTAATTTTATTTTTCTGTTTTCTATTTTTTGTTTTTGTTAATTTTTTTTTACTGTAACCAATTTATACACATAAAAAAATACCAATTTGGACCGTCATGGACTTTTGGGCTCGGCACATCGCAAGTCGGATCATCTTCCAACTTTATATGGGCGTTTGC
Organism: Astragalus membranaceus; assembly: GCA_039519185.1. NCBI lineage: Eukaryota > Viridiplantae > Streptophyta > Magnoliopsida > Fabales > Fabaceae > Astragalus > Astragalus membranaceus. The sequence continues at coordinate 185,513,778 of CM076846.1, forward strand.
TTTCCCCACACCCCCTCCTACTCTTTCACACCCCCTAACTTCTAAAAACCCTAAAATACCCTCAACTTAAAAAAAAAATACACACACACTCACACCCCTCACTCCTCTCATTTTCCCTTTCACTCTCCCTCACACCCCTCATTCATTCGAACCCTAACTCTCCTCTCCCTCTCACTCAACTTCTCACAACTCACTCAATCTCACCCAATCTCCCACTCAATCTTCTCCACAAACACCCTCAAGACCACCTGGGTTTTGTTCGCGTCCTCTCACTCTCTCTAATCGTTCCATTTTCATTCAGGTAACCCTCTCCCCCTTCTGTACATTTAAGTTTTTTTTTTCTGTGCATCTGTTGTGTTCGCATGACCTCATGCGAACACGTGAAAACGAAGGTGTTCGAATGAGGTCATGCGAACACCGTTCGAATGCTTCTGTTCGAACAGGTGCGAATGATGCTGTTCGAACAGGTGTGACAGTATTGTTCCTGTTATATTGCTGGTTATGTTGCTTAATTGGTTTAATGGTTGTTGTTTCAGATATGGTGAGGCATCGTGGCGGTAGTTCGCAACAGCCGGAGCGTAGGCCACCCCCGACGGCTTCCGAACGCAAACGGAGGCAAGATGGAGCTGAACCTTCCCGGAGGGGTAGGCGTAGGGACAGATTAGACGTCCCTCCTCCCCCACCAGAGGTTGATGATATTGGCCGGGATGTTGAGCGTGATGCTCAATTTCCGGCATATGAGCTGGCCGGCCCTTCTGGTCATCCACATGAGGAGGGAGGTGCTCAACATGAGGAGGATGTTGAGCCTCAGGAGCCTGCTGCTGCTCCTAGGGCTACATTCCCATTCCCTGGTGGACCTGTTGATGGTTCTGTCTTGCCCACATACGGGTCTCATATTTTGACTGAGTTCTATGCTGGCCGGGTAAGTTATTGTTATATAATAGCGTGTTGCCAATTTTGTTTCTTATTTTGTTGAACATATTGGCTTATTGTGCCGGTGTCATTTGTCAATGCAGGTTCGGCCGGACATAACTACGATTCCACATGGACCGGTTAACCTTGTGGTCCATGCTAGGATCAGGGAGACTCTTATCCTATCGGGGTTGTTCCCTCTCATAGGACTTGGTTTTCCCCTCACTCACAAGGGGCTGCTGAACGCATTCATAGAGCGTTGGCAGCCGGATACATCATCATTCCACCTTCCTGTGGGTGAGATGTCTATCACCCTTGATGATGTATCCCAGCTGCTACACATCCCCATCACGGGCCAGTTCTATGACATGCCTGACTGGACTTCGTGGCAGGGAGAGCAGCTGCTGATTGACTATTTGGGGGGCCACCCCCCAAGATGCCGCTGAACAGACTTCTGCGCGAGGGTTGTCAGTTGGTCTTGTATGGCTGAGGGATCATGTCTACCACTCAGCCATAGCTGAGCAGAGGTGGCATCATGCTGCTAGGGCCTATTTGCTCTATCTTTTGGGCTGCACATTGTTCGCAGACAAGTCAGGAAGCAAGGTTAAGCTTGGCTACCTAGGTATGCTTCTTGATTTGAACAATGTTGGAGACTACTGCTGGGGGGCAATGGCCCTTGCCCATCTTTATGATCAGCTGAAGGATGCTTCAAGAAAGAAGACGAAGAAGATGGCTGGTCATATGGCTCTACTACAGGTATAAAACTTACTTTTTTTTTTTAATAAGTTTGCTTTAGGTTTACTTTCAGATTTATAATCAACCAATGATATGTTCATTACAGGGTTGGATTTTTGAGCACTTCCAGAGTGCCAATTTTACATCTTGGGTGGTGCACCCAGAATATGTTGAGAGTATGCCACAGGCGAAGAAATGGCTGTGTAGGGATGGCCCCGGGGCCATCAAGTCACACACCATCAGACTGTGCCTTGACCGGCTACACCGTGAGGAGGTCACCTGGGACCCCTACACAGGCCATAGGCAGGAGAGACCCTTTGAGGAGCTGGGCAGGTTCAGAGGGTTCATCCGGAGTGCTGGCTGTATGGTGAGCCATTTGCCGGATAGAGTGGTCAGACAGTTTGGCCAGGTACAGCACATCCCGGAGGAGCCCAGACCTGCAAATCGGGCCGTCTGTACTCTCACGGAGTGTGATGAGAGGTGGACACAGTTCCAGGACCACTTGGTGGCGCGGGGGCCTCCCTGTGTGCCGTACTCCTCAAACACGGTGCCGGGCTACTTTCCATGGTTTTCTAGGGTCTCACATCCATTTGCCTTCCCTGAAAATTATGTAGAGCTTGTGGATGAGCCGGATGTCAGTGTGGTACGTGTTTTTTATGTTAATTACAGTAATAAGTTTCTTCTACTTATTTAAATCTACTTATTTAAATAATGTTATGTTATTTGTTTGACAGATGCTGCCAGAGCTCCTGGATATGGTGGATGAGATGGATGGGACCATCAATGATAATGTCCCAGAGCCAACCAGGAGCGTCTTTCAGCGCATCAAGAGGTTGCTCAACCCCTTCCGTAGGCTTAGGAGGAGGATCGTCAATGTGTATCAGAGGAGGGGGCGCAACACCCAGTAGGATGATGTCTTAGGGGGGGATATTTGTTTGGAACTTTTGTATAATTTAACTACTTTTGATATTATTAAGTATTTTTCTGATGTCATCTACTTAATTTGGCGCAAATTTATTGCCTTTTTATTACAAACCATAACCATACATGAAATACGAAAGACATGAAATACGAAAGACATAAAACCAACATAAGCAAACAACTAACTAAGAAACTAGTGTTTCGGTAGTCCCTGTTCCAGAAGATAAATGATCTCTTCTGGAGTGCGTATTGTGTCCACGTACAACTCTAAGACTTGTCGCCCCATCGGAAGTGTAGCATGATATTCCATCATGGTCCCAACGTTGTCATCGTTGCGGATCTCCATAACTGTAAAATAGCCAGTCCCGTAATCAAGACGGTTGTACTTTCGGTAACGTATACGCGCCACGTCTTTACGCCACGCTCCCTCTGGACGAATCTTCCTCTCAGCCTTTTCCTTCAGTTGGGCGAAGGTGATGTCCTTACTCATCCTGCAGAATACATGGTTAGGACAACGAAACACAACACCATGTTCGTCGGTGGTGACAGTCCCATGGTGATGAAGGGCCGTTAGGAATTTGGTGGATGAGTACTGGGTTGAGCACAATTGCCATTCCATTTCAGCTTGGTTGTAGCTGTCAAGAGGGAGAGTAGGTTTTGGTGAAGAAGCAGATTAGGGTTTGGTGAAGAAGGTCTGAGGATGTGAACCCCCTTTTATAATAGGCATGGTGAAATGTCAGCCGTTGATTTCATTTTTAGATCACAAATCTGAGCCGTTTAAATTCTATCCGTTCAGACGCATTTTCCAAAGGGATTGACATCCACTCCTTTATCTGACACACATTTGACTGATTGTAAGCCGTTGATCAAAACTGTCGGTGGAATCTGAGACGTCCAATATCTGTCGCTCTGCAACACTGGTTCGAACATCCTCGTGCGAACATATTCGCATGACCACATTCGAACCTGTTCGCATGACCCCATTCGAACAGTTGAAAAACACCCAAGAGGGTGTGTCCCCATATTTAACACACGCGAATGGCCGCGTGCGAACCTGTTCGAAGGCCCGTGTTCGAACAGGTGAAAATTCGTGAAAAAAAAGAGGTTTGGCCTGGCCTTTTGGTCATTTCACACCTTTATGGGGTGTGTTTCGAGTAGGAGGGGTGTGGGAAAAGCAAACGCCCTTTATATGAAGACCTCGGCCCAGTACAGTAGGAGGCCCGACTAAGCCCATCCGAAGAGAAGAGAAAGAAACCACCCTTTGTAACCGCCATGGGTGACTCAAACTCTATATATAGAGGGCTTAGAGGACAAATAAGGGGGATTGGGATACACAAAACACATGTAAACCAGGCACGCCGGCATAGCCAAAAAGCAATCCGGCCTCCGTTGTAACAATCCGAGTTCATCAGTAAATTCTATACAAGAACATTGGCGCCCACCGTGGGGCCGCGGTAAAACATTTTCCCGGCCACACCTTCTTCTTCGGTCTTTGACAGTCTACCCAAGCGGGGAAGTCAGTGTTTGCTCGGGCCGGTCTTGATTTTGTCAAGAATGGATTCTTTCGCGCCGTCATGTAAGAGGTCTTCAAACAAGCAATCTCGTGTGGGGAGTGCATAACGTTGACACCGCTCAAAAAGCAACACGAAACTCAACACAAGGGATGATAATGTCTTCAACTGCTTCAATAATGGATGTTTATATTTTGATGCCATATTCCATTTCCTCATTGGTGAAAACGGTTACCAAACAATGATAACCATATACATGAGCAAACTTCGTGGGGGATAACTGATCATAACCGTTCTAAAGATAAGTTCTCTCCTAATTATTATCATTATTACCATTATTATTAATTGTTATTAATTCATGATTGATTGCAAGCATCATTTCATAGTTTTTTCTTGTTCGTCATTTTTTATTTTCAAACAACAACGATTCTGTCCTACGGTACCGCCTATTTTCGTAATAACAAGTACTCAGCGGGCATTTCTTAATTCAAATAAGTTTCGGTTCAGGATTAAATTTAGTTATATCATGATGATGAATTGAGTATTTGATCTTGACTAACTTATATTTGATGATTGTTCTAACACAAAATCTCATGTTTGTTCATTTGACGATAATCCATATTTCCGAGTCGTCGACGCCTTCGAAATAAATGACCCCCCTTCATAATTTTAGTGATGATTTGATGATTCGAGGCCGACGTCGTCCGCAGCAATGCACGCTACAACATTTACGAGTGCACAACAGAAAAATAATTCCAAATAGTTGGCTGCAGTAGTTCCAAAGTCGAGAAACATGGATATCAATGTCAATCCAGAATTTCGAGCCTACGGCTTTCGAAATCAACGAGCGCCCTTGGCTTTAATGAAAAGAGGAAGCATATGATTCAACTCCTCAAACGGTGAACCTCCCAAAATCAAGAAGTAAAATTTCCGCACCAGCAATCAGTTCTGAAAATCCATCAGCCATCCCCTAGAGGATACCAAGCCATTGAGGAAAATGGCAGAGCCATGCAGGTGGCCTCTTGTCAAGAAAGCATGTCTTCATCACATCAACTTCGGACAAATATATACGCTGATTATGGCACATTCAAATCAGGTTCTGAATTTCTTTAGTTTTTCCTAAATTAATTATTAAGTTAACATGACAATTATCACCTTCAAGGCAAGCCTATTATCATTATTGTTATCAACCATTCTTGATTATATTATTATTGTAAACGGTTTTCGCTTACGATTATATTTATAATTACGATTCTGTTTTGGTACCCAGCGCCAACGCCAGGAAAAATTTGAGAAAACGGTGTTTTCGTGATACATGTTATTGCTAATCTTAACCAGTTATTAAATCGAGTTTTACAGAAGTATTGTCATTGTGGGGCATTTGCATCCAAACTGTTAAAGGCGGTTGCATTCTCTTTATGATTATGATGATTACAACCACTCATTCTTTAACAACCTAGGACTTCTTCTTTTTGACCAAACAATGATTTCCATCACTTTGAAAAAATTGTGAGTTCCTTTAAACCAACTTTTTATGGCATGAGTATTTTACCGGTCATCATCCAACGCTTTCCAGTCCTTCTACTTAATTTAATTTTGCCACTACCATGTAAATTGTTTTGTTATTAATTATTAATTTTATTAATTGTTCTGGAAAGTCTTTAGTCGAGGTCATTTCTAAACACCTCGGCAAGGGTCAAGGCAAGTGATTTGTTCAAAATCCCATACGACAATGATTGGAGATCCACGGCCTAACAAAATAAAGGTCAAACCAATTTGGGATGATGTCAGGTTAAAACTCTTAAGAGAAAGAGATACTCCCTCTTGTCGAGATAAGGTAAGAAAAAGGGAACTATTGGAATGAACAAATGGATCCGGTTCTACTCCATGGTTACCCCCTCGAAGTCTTTGTAAACTCGAGGCAATTTACAACTCACCTCTGCAAAGTCTTTAGTCGAGGTCATTTCAAAACACCTCGGCAAATGTCAAGACAAGTGATTTGTTCAAAATCCCACACGACAATGATTGGAGATCCACGGCCTAACAAAATAAAGGTCAAACCAATTTGGGATGACATCGGGTTAAAACTCTTAAGAGAAAGAGATACTCCCTCTTGCCGAGATAAGGTAAGAAAAAGGGAACTATTGGAATGAACAAATGGATCCGGTTCTACTCCACAGTTACCCCCTCTGAGTCTTAATAAACTCAAGGTAAAATTAAACTTCTGAGTCTTAATAAACTCGGCCAAAATTCCTTTCTGCACGCATACTGCAACTAAAAAGCAAAATGCAAGGCTTCAAGGGTTAAAACGCCTCTATTAAAGGGATACTCCCATTTAAAATTTCAAAAGCAAATAAAACAGAATCAATGGACACCAAACCTCGGCCAAGGTGGACCAAGCTCGCCTCGGTTAGGGACAGTTCACCCATCGATTATCTCCTCCAATTCATTTTAAACTGGAGATCTCGGCCTCATCATCATAAAAGGTCAAACCAGCATAGGGACAATTGGAGGCAGTAGATTGTAACTTACTATTTCTAAAGTAAGTAAAAATCAACCGTTGGATAAAACCGTCAAACAAGCATTAAGCCCATGGTTCCTCCCCTAAATCATAAGTCGGAAATCCGGTTATTCCTAAACTAAGCCGGTCACCGACTGGAGGGATAAAATGAAATACTTGCCCAAGCAAGTGTACACCTCAAAAACAACTCGGTCAAAGCATGTAACACCAAGTGTACCCCTACTATGCCACGCTTGGGGGGCTCATTGTGCATTAAAATTGAAATGCACTCAATGAAAATTGCTTACAAACAGATCCCTTTAAATCACACATAGCTTAATGCTCCCGTGTTTGAGGGAGGTTAATTATTCATATAAAGGTTTGGGGTCCAAAACCTGAGCAAATAAAGGTTTGAGATCCAAGACCTGAGCAAATGCAATGACTTGGCAAGGAAGCAAATGCAATGACTTGACAAGGAAAAATCAAGCAATTTACTAAAGGTCAAATCTCAAAGAGATGCCCCTTCTCGGCCCATGTCGAGTAAAAGACTATTATAGATCAAATCTCATTGAGATTCACCTCCTTGTCTCAAGTTGAGTAACACACTATCCCGAAGTCAAATTCCCCTGGGACAAACCAAACCTAAACAAAAAGGAAAGTCACCAGGTCGGCAACCATTATAAAAAATAAGACAAACCATTGGGAGGTGAGCCAAGAGCCAAACCTCCATGAGGTGAGCTAGGAGCCAAAGCTCCACAAGGTAAGCCAAGAGTCAATCCTACATGAGGTGATCCATGCGCCAAACCTTCCAAAAGGCAACACTACCACTGTACCAATGATCGCAAACCACCACCGAGGTCAAGTCCCCTTGGGATGAAGAGATCCACACAATGTCATCTTTCATGAGATAAATGAAACTGAGTTAAACACAAACATAGTGCATCCATTTAAGGGCCATTGATGATAATAAAATCGTACCTCGGGGGGCTCGTACCACAACTCGTCGAACGAGCATAAAGAATACCTTATTGACCTCATCCCTCAAGAGCCACCCATGCAACCATTTTTTAAATGCAAAAAGAAAAACCACCAGATCGGCAACGACTACAAAAGATTAAGAAGCCTAAAGCCGACCTATAGCCAATGAAGCCGAGTTAGGGAGCTCAACCACAACATCTACCGAACACATAAGGTGAAGTTCTTTGGACACTTCGGGCATGGTAACCTCACACATAGAGGGGTGCACAACAGGAAATACCTAGTCGGCACTCACCCAATTAAAGGTCGCGAATCCACGAAAAGCGTGCAACAAGTTACTGGTGAACCAACTGAGTAGAGCTCGCGCACACCAGATGGAGCTGAAACAATCGAGTTACAAAGGAACTCGGAAACAAATTATATACTTGAGACCATATCAAGAATAACCGAACAAGCTAACACCCGGTTTTATCTCTCCTTACCAGTATTTAATTAATTATAGTATGAGCATCTAGTTTCTTATGGATTCATGAAAACCGTCGAGTTCGTCATCAACTCGTCCAAAGACCTCCAATAACCGCAATGATAACAATGACATTCGGTTAGAGGGTAATTTATTCACCCATTTTTTATTTATTTAAATTTGACTTCGATGATTTGGCTGTTGCCTGAGTTCATGATTTTACCGATATAACAAAGTCTTATTGAATATCAATGTATGTACATGTCCACTTGTTAAGTCGGATGGACTACTGCTCTTCTTCTCATATGATTGCAGGTTCACTTCAAGATGCAATGTCAAATAAAGTTCGGCAAATACTCCAAAAGAACTCGACAACAATCAAGAACTTTAAGCGCTTCACCCTTACAGAGCCCGCGCTTGGGGGGCTGTGGACCGTCATGGACTTTTGGGCTCGGCACATCGCAAGTCGGACCATCTTCCAACTTTACATGAAGACCTCGGCCCAGTACAGTAGGAGGCCCGACTAAGCCCATCCGAAGAGAAGAGAAAGAAACCACCCTTTGTAACCGCCATGGGTGACTCAAACTCTATATATAGAGGGCTTAGAGGACAAATAAGGGGGATTGGGATACACAAAACACATGTAAACAATGCACGCCGGCATAGCCAAAAAGCTATCCGGCCTCCGTTGTAACAATCCGAGTTCATCAGTAAATTCTATACAAGAACACAATTCATAGCATGTTTAATTTCACGAGGGGATAAACGTACGTCAAGTTGGAAGCTACAGTTTGTAGCTTCTATTTTTCACGGCGAATTGATGTTAATGATTATTTTCATGCACTAATTCCGTTTCAACTGAAACTAGCTCCATAATTAAGTTGGACTCAAATTAAAATTGTGGAGGCTAGCGTAATACATACTCATTTACAAACTTTTGATTTCCATTGATACAATACCACTGTTTTAACACCCGAATATTTCTACCACGTAGATACATTGAAATGCACAGCTTAGTCATAATCAGAGGACACCAGTTTAAATATTGAACATACTAATTTTTGGTAAAATGAAACATAATATCTCAGATTCATCCGTCTTCATTTCCATGAAGTTCACTTGGTTTACAATTCAAAAGGAACTCAGAGCCTAAGGTTCAATATCATAAACAGAGGAGCGGAAATGGGTTCATACAACTCATATCAAATATAAGTTACATAACCATAGCAGAAACAACAAAAGAAGAATAATCGGAAACATCAAGACTACAAGTCTTCGGTTTCGCCATAAGCACGTCACCTACTCGTGTCGTCTTGTCTTCCTTTTTCCCTGTTTCTCTGTAAAAACCACAATAATGATAGGGTGAGATAATTATAAAACCGTTGCAACATAGTTAAATTTATAAACTATTTACGTATATACATTCTTAGCATAACATCGTCTGTGAAACCGCCACAATCACGATATTTAATGTGCTATTAATTTTTTTAAGCCTTGTAAGTTACTTTACCATTACAAGCTTACCAATCGAAACACCGACTGTGAAACAGCCACAATCCCGGCGAATCGTGTATTGAACTTAACATAACATCGTCTGTGAAACGGCCACAATCACGATAAACCCCCGTTAGTAACTATTCCAGAACGTTTCCAGGGCTAGGGTAGGGGCTCATGACTTCCCCGCCTAGTATGCTATTCGTCGAGTCGTCACCCAACTTGATATAATTTATATATCACACCCGCATTGGGCCGACTTTTATATTCGATATGATCTATATCTATCGTTGTTCTATAATCCGTTTTGATGAATACAATACTAGACATCTGGCGTTATAATACGATACCAAGCTGTATACATAATCCGATTAGTTATTCAAAACATGTACTCACACGTGGTCTACTTTTCAGTTTTTCGAATATTTATACTTTCAAAACCTTTTCTCGAAAATCAAGTTGAACACCTTCAAAACAATGATTTTATCAAGGTAATATCATCATAATTGGTTGGGAAGAAGATTAGAGGAGGTTTGGAATCGAAAGGAGCGACGAAACGAGAAATTTGCACCCCGGGACAAAACCACACGCACGGTCTGTGCCCTAGGGGCGCACGACCCGTGCGTGATGCACCAATTTAATTTCCCATCTGCGAAGATGGCGCACGGTTCTTGCCACAGGGTCGCGCGATCCGTGTGCCCTGTTCTGTCTTTCGATTTCATTCCGTTTCTCTCCTTTCGCTTCTCCGTTCGCGTCCAATCCCAATTCCGATCAAAATCCAACCTCAAAACAGATAATATATATGTGTTTTCAGACTATAATTCCAGTCAAAAATCAATACAACATATATACATTTTTATAAAAACCGTTATACGCGAGTATTTGAAAAAAAACGGTTTTCAACTCGATAAATCTTTCGAAATCCAAATTTTAACCACAAAACCAGAAATGCCAATAGTTCAAAAACAGTAAACAAAACCCTAATCGTGAGTAAAACTCACCGGTTTGGAGAGTTCGTTCGAAATTCAAGTTCTCACGCGAAATAACGGAACGGTGACCACTCGAACAATCCCCGTAATCGTCCCAAGCGTTCCAAAACCGACACCAACAACCCCTATTTCGAACCCAGGCTCCTTTGTTACTGATTTTGCTTCCAAAATGCTCCTCACCACAATGTATCTTCAAGGAGTTGCTAAGAGTCACTCCCAAGGTTCCAAAGAGCACATGCAATGCTTCACCAAGTTGAAAACTCAACTTGAGCTTCAAAATCCAACAATGGCAAGTGGTGATTTAGAGGGTGTTAGGTTCAGAAATTAGTACCAAAAGAAAGATGATTGAAAATGGAGTTGAATGGTACCATGAATACTTATGTAACGCCCTAAAATAATTTAATTTATTAATTAAATTAAGTTATTGGAGGGATGCAATATTTATTTAAGTGGGATAATTTATATATAATTGTTTTATTGTAGGAGGCGAAAAGAATTAAAAAGAGTGGTGTGAAAAATGGGCCCAAGCCACTTAAGTGACCCAAGCCCATTCCAATTATCCTAAAACCCTAAGAATTATGGTCATTCCACAAAAGAAAAGAAAACAGCGCATCTGAGAGAGAAAAGAGAGGTGAGGCGCGACTTCAAGCTTAGAGGAGGAGAGGAACTTGTCTTCATCTTGGCTTGGGTAAGTGCCTTGATCCTTCTCTTCCATTTAATTAATTCTTCCAAGTAGTGATCTAAGACCCTTCCTTTTTTTCCATGTTGCGATTTTTCCATGAATTGTGGTGATGGATGCGAATTGGTTAGAAGAGGAGAAGGAGGCTGCTGCGAATTTTTGGTGACTTTGGCTCGTCGTGTTGCGGAGTTTTGTACGCGTTGCATTCATCGTTGTTTCGGGCATATAAAATTCGAGGTAAGGGTGAGCGGTTTTCAATTTATTATAATTGAGTATTTGGAGGGTTGTGGGTTTGTGTTAGTGGTTGGATTCGAAAATCATAGGTGAAGAGGAACGATGGATTAAATTATTGAGTTGATGTGCGAATTACCCTATGACGTGAGGAGAATTATAGTTGCTGTTTTTTTTGAGATATGTTGCTGTTATGCAGAATTTGGTTGTTGCTGTTTTTTTTTTTTATAAAAACCATGTTGCTGTTGCAGAATTTTGTAGTGCTGTTGCTGTTAATTTATTTTATGCTGTTGCTGTTAAATATGCAATGCTGTTGCAGAATTTCTTTTGCTGCTGTTGCTGTATTTTATTTGGTGCTGTTGCTGTATGTTAAGGGTGCTGTTTGCTGTCAATAAAATGTGCTGTTTTCATCAAAAAAATTGCTGCTGTCATGTTGCTGTTTTACCAATAAAATACTGCTGTTTTGCGAATTGAAAGGCCACTGTTTCAGTTTTAATTTGACGTAAAAATTCTGCTGTTTTTGCGAAAATAATGGCTACTGTTTCAGTTCCGATTTGATGAAAGATTGCCACTGTTTTTGCGCATAATTACCACTGTTTTTCAGTTTCGAGTTTATGTAAAATTCCTACTGTTTTGCGCAATGATGGCCATTATTTTCAGTTTTGATTTAGTGTCAAAGAATGTGAGTTTTCTTCCACTTGGAAGATGAGGGGTTTTTCCCGAATTTAATTGTGACGTTTCCTAAGATGTAAAGTGAAATGTTATTCCATAATTTTAAAGATGTGAAGTGAAATGTTTATTCCATAATTTTAAAGATGTTGTTACATTATTTTTGAATGTGATTATTATGAAGAGTGGTGATATTACTATGATGACTATGATGAATACACTCTATGAGTGTCTTATGGTGGTGATGATGAGTACTCCGGGTGAGTAAATTTTGGTGATTGCACATGTGTCCATTGTGTCTCATAGCATGTGCATCTTATGACGAATAGGCTTCGGCCTCTTAGTGACGGTGTGCCCATAGTGGCTTATTTATGACGAGAAAACAGTGACGGTGTGCCCATAGTGGCTTATTATGACGAGTATGGTACCATCATGCATATGCCCAGGTGTGGGTTGCATCTTCATGTGCATTCATTTTTTATGACGGGTGACGAATTGTGATTTTGTTTGATGTTGTGTGTAACGACGGTGAAGTTGATATTAGTGACAATGTTGCGTGATGGTTTGCTCATATTACTCTGCTGTATGCTAAATTATAATTTGTTGAAAATTCTCACCCCTTCTGCTTGGAATGTTGCTCTATGGTGGCAACGCTGCAGGTGACTCTGATTGAAGGACATGCTGCCTTCCTTTTAGCTGTTGGGACGTTCGAGTCGCTCTCTGATATTGTAACACCTAGGGGGCGGGTTAAAGTTGACGACTTATTTAATTAACTGTTTTTAATAATTTTATTGATGTGTGAGACGTGTTTGAGCGATTTTTTTTGGTGAGCTATTATTTCCGCTGTGATGAGATTTAATTTTGAAGTTCGATTTTTGAGACGAATGTGTTTCTACACGAATGTTAATGGCGTAGTCGATGAGTTTCATCAATGAAGTTGTGACATTTCTTTTCTACTAATATTATTATTATTTTTGAAAACGAAAGCACTCTGATAATGACGTACAAATTAAAGGGGTAGAAACGGGGTGTTACATTAGTGGTATCAGAGCAGTTCGGTCTGTCCGGCCGGTGGTCGAGTTGAGTAACATTTGAATTTTGTTACTCGTATCTAAATTTTGTTCTCTGTTGCAGTACTAGAATGGCAGGACGGAACGATGCTGCACTTGCTGCTGCTTTGCAGGCTATAGCCGGAGTCGTGGGTAACATACCCAATGCTATTGGAGATGGGACGCGTAGTTTGGCTACGTTCCAGCGTGAGAGCCCTCCTGCTTTTGAAGGCGGGTATAATCCTGATGGTGCCCTGGAGTGGCTAAGTGAGATGGAGCGGATCTTCCGCGTTATGGATTGCACCGATGCTCAGAAGGTTCGTTATGGCACTCATATGTTGAAGAAAGAGGCTTATGATTGGTGGAGGACTACTAGTCAAGGGTTGACGGCTGCCAATGAGGGGATTACCTGGGCTGTGTTTGAGAGAGAATTCAAGAGGAAGTACTACCCGGAGGATGTCCGCGGGAAGAAGGAGGTTGAGTTTCTAAGACTGGAGCAAGGCAACATGACTGTAACTGAGTATGCTGCAAAATTTACTGAGCTGTCTAAGTTTTACCCTCATTATGATAGAGAGGGTGCGGAGTTCTCCAAATGCATCAAATTTGAAAATGGATTGCGTGCTGACATTAAGAGGGCCATAGGGTACCAGCAGATTCGTGTGTTTCCGTTGTTGGTTAATAGCGCCAGGATTTTTGAGGAGGACAATAATGCCTTCTCCAGAGTCATTAAAGAAAAACAAAAGAATTTCGCAAGTCGTGGTAAGCCATATGAGGCGCCTGCTGGTAAGGGCAAGGGTAAGTTTGTTGGTGGACCTAAGCGAAGTGGGGGAGATGCTACAGCCAGTGTTACTTGTTACTCGTGCGGGAAAGTGGGTCATAAAAGTCCAGATTGCCCAGGCGGGGATAAGAAGAGATGTTATAGGTGTGGGAAAGAGGGGCATATATCTTCCGGATGTGATAAGAAAGAAGTGGTATGTTTCAACTGCGGGGAGAGTGGTCATGTTAGTACTCAATGTTCGAAACCCAAGAAGGAGAAGTCCTTTGGAAAGGTGTTCGCTCTGGCTGAGTCTGATGTAGTGAACGAGATCCGAGGTACGTGCTATATCAATAATTTTCCTCTTGTTGTTATTGTTGATACTGGTGCTACCCATAGTTTTATTGCTGCTGCATGTGTTGAGAAGTTAAGCCTTGTTTTATCTGATATGTTGAGGGAGATGGTCATCGACACTCCAGCTAAGGGTTCGGTGACTACCTCCGTTGTTTGTGCCAAATGTCCTGTATCTGTATATGGTAGAGAATTCTTAATTGATTTGATCTGTTTGCCGCTGAGTGGAATGGATGTCATTCTGGGTATGGACTGGTTAGTTGATAACCACGTCCATATCAACTGTCGAGAGAGGTCCGTGAGTTTTGAGTCGTCTGAAGGGGAGTCTGGTCTGTTATCTGCGGGTCAGTTGCGTAGAGTGATGAGAGAAGAGGTTCAGCTGTTTTCTCTGTTGGCGTCGTTGTCTGATGAAAGCCAAGCGAAGATTGATGTGTTGCCGGTAGTGCGTGAGTTTTCCGAGGTGTTCCCTGACGAGATTCCGGATGTACCACCAGAGAGAGAGGTGGAGTTTGCTATTGACCTGGTTCCCGGCACTAAGCCTGTGTCTATGGCGCCATATAGAATGTCTGCATCCGAGTTGGCAGAATTGAAAAAGCAACTTGAAGATTTATTAGAAAATAAGTTTGTAAGACCGAGTGTGTCACCTTGGGGAGCCCCAGTGTTGCTAGTGAAAAAGAAAGACGGTAGTATGAGGTTGTGCGTAGACTATCGGCAGTTAAATAAGGTTACGATCAAGAACAAGTACCCGTTGCCAAGAATTGATGACTTGATGGATCAGTTAGTGGGTGCTAAAGTATTTAGCAAGATTGACTTAAGGTCTGGTTATCATCAGATCAAGGTCAAGGATGAAGATGTCCAGAAGACGGCATTTAGGACAAGATATGGGCACTATGAGTATTCCGTTATGCCTTTCGGTGTGACCAATGCGCCGGGGGTATTCATGGGGTACATGAACCAAATCTTCCGGGAGTACTTGGATAAGTTTGTGGTAGTTTTCATTGACGACATTCTAATTTACTCTAGGTCAGAAGAGGAGCATGCGGAACATCTGAGGCTGGTGTTAGAAATTCTGAAGGATCGAAAGTTGTATGCGAAGCTGTCCAAGTGTGAATTTTGGTTGAAAGAAGTCAGTTTCCTCGGTCACGTGATTTCTAGTGAGGGAATTGCGGTGGACCCTTCCAAAGTTGATGCAGTGTTGCAATGGGAGTCTCCAAAGTCAGTTACTGAAATCAGGAGTTTTCTGGGGTTGGCAGGTTATTATAGAAGGTTTATTGAGGGGTTCTCGAAGTTGGCTCTGCCATTGACTCAATTGACCTGTAAGGGTAGGGCGTTTGTTTGGAATGACCGATGTGAAGAAAGTTTCAATGAGCTGAAGAAGAGGTTGACTACGTCACCAGTGTTGACCCTGCCTAATCCGGTGGAACCGTTTGTGGTTTATAGTGATGCGTCTAAGTTGGGATTGGGTGGTGTACTTATGCAGAATGGGAAAGTGATCGCTTATGCGTCTAGACAATTGAGAATTCATGAAAAGAATTACCCTACTCACGACCTAGAACTTGCTGCTGTGGTATTCGCATTAAAAATTTGGAGGCATTACTTGTATGGATCGAAATTTGAGGTGTTCAGTGATCACAAGAGTCTACGGTATCTGTTTGACCAGAAAGAATTGAATATGAGGCAGCGCCGGTGGTTAGAACTATTGAAGGATTATGATTTTGAATTGAGTTATCACCCGGGGAAAGCGAATGTGGTTGCGGATGCGTTGAGTCGGAAGACTTTGCACATGTCGGCATTGATGGCTAGAGAGCTTGAGTTAATTGAGCAGTTCAGGGACATGAGTTTAGTGTGTGAAGTTACGCCTCAGAGTGTCAGGCTAGGTATGTTGAAAATTGGCAATGATTTTATGGCGAGTATCCGAGAGGCGCAGAAATTAGATATGAAATTAGTTGATCTGGTGAGTGGGATTGGTCAGTCCGAGAATGAAGACTTCGTGATAGATACGCAAAATGTACTGAGGTATCGTGGGAGAATTTGTGTTCCCGAAGATGAGGAAATGAGAAAGGCAATTCTTGAGGAAGGGCATAAGAGTATATTGAGCATCCATCCTGGAGCGACGAAAATGTACCAAGATCTGAAGAAGATGTTCTGGTGGCCTGGGTTGAAGCGCGATGTGGCGCAGTTTGTGTATTCGTGCTTGACCTGTCAGAAATCGAAGGTCGAGCACCAGAAGCCTGCGGGAATGATGCAACCGTTGGATGTTCCAGAATGGAAGTGGGATAGTATATCCATGGATTTTGTGACCGGGTTACCCAATACGGTGAGAGGGCATGATTCGATTTGGGTGGTTGTGGATAGATTGATGAAGTCGGCACATTTTATTCCTATCGGTATTAAGTATCCAGTGTCGAGATTGGCTGAAATCTACATTCAGGTGATTGTGAAGCTGCACGGGGTTCCCTTGTGCATTGTGTCTGATAGGGACCCAAGGTTCACTTCGGAGTTTTGGAGTAGTTTACAGAAGGAGTTGGGATCGAAATTGAGGTTGAGTTCAGCTTATCATCCTCAGACTGATGGGCAGACAGAAAGGACAATCCAATCATTGGAAGACCTGTTGAGGTCATGCGTACTAGAGCAGGGAGGTGCGTGGGATACTCATCTTCCGTTAATTGAGTTCACCTACAACAACAGTTATCATTCCAGTATCGGAATGGCGCCGTTTGAGGCGTTGTATGGCCGGAGGTGTAGGACTCCGGTGTGTTGGTACGAGACTGGGGAAAGTTTAGTACTTGGACCTGAGCTAGTCAGAGAGACTACTGAGAAGGTAAAGATGATCAGGGAGAAAATGAAAGCGTCGCAGAGTCGGCAGAAGAGTTACCATGATAAGAGAAGGAAAGATTTAGAATTTGAAGCCGGTGACCACGTGTTCTTGAGGGTCACGCCTATGACTGGTGTTGGGCGAGCACTGAAATCAAAGAAGTTGACTCCTCGATTCATCGGGCCGTATCAGATTACGGAGAGAGTTGGAAATGTTGCATATCGGGTGGCCTTACCACCTAATCTTTCAAACTTGCACGACGTGTTTCACGTGTCGCAGCTTCGGAAGTATGTTCCGGACTCGTCTCATGTGATTCAACTAGATGATGTGGAGGTGCGGGACAATCTCACCGTGGAGACTATGCTAGTTAGAATTGATGACCGTGAAGTAAAAGTGTTAAGAGGCAAAGAGATTAATTTAGTGAAAGTAGTTTGGTTGGGAGCCGTTGGCGAGAGCATGACGTGGGAATTGGAGAGTAAGATGAAAGACGCCTATCCAGAATTATTTGATTCAGGTAATTTCGAGGACGAAATTCTCTAAGTGGGGGAGAGTTGTAACGCCCTAAAATAATTTAATTTATTAATTAAATTAAGTTATTGGAGGGATGCAATATTTATTTAAGTGGGATAATTTATATATAATTGTTTTATTGTAGGAGGCGAAAAGAATTAAAAAGAGTGGTGTGAAAAATGGGCCCAAGCCACTTAAGTGACCCAAGCCCATTCCAATTATCCTAAAACCCTAAGAATTATGGTCATTCCACAAAAGAAAAGAAAACAGCGCATCTGAGAGAGAAAAGAGAGGTGAGGCGCGACTTCAAGCTTAGAGGAGGAGAGGAACTTGTCTTCATCTTGGCTTGGGTAAGTGCCTTGATCCTTCTCTTCCATTTAATTAATTCTTCCAAGTAGTGATCTAAGACCCTTCCTTTTTTTCCATGTTGCGATTTTTCCATGAATTGTGGTGATGGATGCGAATTGGTTAGAAGAGGAGAAGGAGGCTGCTGCGAATTTTTGGTGACTTTGGCTCGCCGTGTTGCGGAGTTTTGTACGCGTTGCATTCATCGTTGTTTCGGGCATATAAAATTCGAGGTAAGGGTGAGCGGTTTTCAATTTATTATAATTGAGTATTTGGAGGGTTGTGGGTTTGTGTTAGTGGTTGGATTCGAAAATCATAGGTGAAGAGGAACGATGGATTAAATTATTGAGTTGATGTGCGAATTACCCTATGACGTGAGGAGAATTATAGTTGCTGTTTTTTTTGAGATATGTTGCTGTTATGCAGAATTTGGTTGTTGCTGTTTTTTTTTTATAAAAACCATGTTGCTGTTGCAGAATTTTGTAGTGCTGTTGCTGTTAATTTATTTTATGCTGTTGCTGTTAAATATGCAATGCTGTTGCAGAATTTCTTTTGCTGCTGTTGCTGTATTTTATTTGGTGCTGTTGCTGTATGTTAAGGGTGCTGTTTGCTGTCAATAAAATGTGCTGTTTTCATCAAAAAAATTGCTGCTGTCATGTTGCTGTTTTACCAATAAAATACTGCTGTTTTGCGAATTGAAAGGCCACTGTTTCAGTTTTAATTTGACGTAAAAATTCTGCTGTTTTTGCGAAAATAATGGCTACTGTTTCAGTTCCGATTTGATGAAAGATTGCCACTGTTTTTGCGCATAATTACCACTGTTTTTCAGTTTCGAGTTGATGTAAAATTCCTACTGTTTTGCGCAATGATGGCCATTATTTTCAGTTTTGATTTAGTGTCAAAGAATGTGAGTTTTCTTCCACTTGGAAGATGAGGGGTTTTTCCCGAATTTAATTGTGACGTTTCCTAAGATGTAAAGTGAAATGTTATTCCATAATTTTAAAGATGTGAAGTGAAATGTTTATTCCATAATTTTAAAGATGTTGTTACATTATTTTTGAATGTGATTGTTATGAAGAGTGGTGATATTACTATGATGACTATGATGAATACACTCTATGAGCGTCTTATGGTGGTGATGATGAGTACTCCGGGTGAGTAAATTTTGGTGATTGCACATGTGTCCATTGTGTCTCATAGCATGTGCATCTTATGACGAATAGGCTTCGGCCTCTTAGTGACGGTGTGCCCATAGTGGCTTATTTATGACGAGAAAACAGTGACGGTGTGCCCATAGTGGCTTATTATGACGAGTATGGTACCATCATGCATATGCCCAGGTGTGGGTTGCATCTTCATGTGCATTCATTTTTTATGACGGGTGACGAATTGTGATTTTGTTTGATGTTGTGTGTAACGACGGTGAAGTTGATATTAGTGACAATGTTGCGTGATGGTTTGCTCATATTACTCTGCTGTATGCTAAATTATAATTTGTTGAAAATTCTCACCCCTTCTGCTTGGAATGTTGCTCTATGGTGGCAACGCTGCAGGTGACTCTGATTGAAGGACATGCTGCCTTCCTTTTAGCTGTTGGGACGTTCGAGTCGCTCTCTGATATTGTAACACCTAGGGGGCGGGTTAAAGTTGACGACTTATTTAATTAACTGTTTTTAATAATTTTATTGATGTGTGAGACGTGTTTGAGCGATTTTTTTTGGTGAGCTATTATTTCCGCTGTGATGAGATTTAATTTTGAAGTTCGATTTTTGAGACGAATGTGTTTCTACACGAATGTTAATGGCGTAGTCGATGAGTTTCATCAATGAAGTTGTGACATTTCTTTTCTACTAATATTATTATTATTTTTGAAAACGAAAGCACTCTGATAATGACGTACAAATTAAAGGGGTAGAAGATAGATAGTAGATTATATATAGTAGATAGTAAAAGATAGATAGTAGATTATCAATAACAAAATATTTATCCCGTGTTTTTTACAAATCAGTGACAATTATTTATTCTTTTTTAGGTATTAGTGACAAATATTTGTCACGTGTGTTTAAATATTAATCAGTTTAAATAGTCACTAAGCCTTATTGTTTTTTAGATAGTAGGTTTATAGTAGTTTTCAAAAATTATAATTATCAATGACAAATATTAATCTCGTGTTTTTTTATATCACTGCAATTATCCCGTGTTTTTTATATATCATTGCAGTTATCTCGTAGTTTCAATTGATTATTTTAGTTGATTAGTAGATTATAGTAGATACTAAAAGAGAGATAGTAGATTATCAATAAGAAATATTTGTTTTAAATATTAATCAGTAGTTTAAGTAGTCATTACATCTTCTTGTTTTTTAGATAATAGGTTCACAGTAAGCTTCAAAAATTTTAATTATCAATTACAAATATTAATCCCGTGTTTTGTATATATCAGTGCAGTTATCCCGTGTTTTTTATATATCATTGCAGTTATCTCGTAGTTTCAATTGATTGTTTTAGTTGATTAGTAGATTATAGTAGATAGTAAAAGTTAGATAGTAGATTATCAATGAGAAATATTTGTTTTAAATATTAATCAGTAGTTTAATCCTATGTTTTTTTATATATCAGTACAGTTATCCCGTATTTTTTATATATATAATTGCAGTTATCTCGTAGTTTCAATTGATTATTTTAGTTGATTAGTAGATTATATTAAATAGTAAAAGATAAATATCAATAAGAGGTGATAGCAGATTATCAATAAGAGTATAAACAAATTTCGGAGAGAAAAATTAAAATTTTAATAGATTATAGTAGATAGTAAAAGATAGATAGTAGCTTATCAATAAGAGTGTATAAATTTAGAAATTTAGTTAAAAAAAGTAAAATGAAATGATAATAGAAAGAGAAAATTTATTTATGGAAAAAGTAAAAGTAAAGTAAAAAGAAACAAAGGAAGAAAGAGAGTGTAAGAGAGAAGTGAAAAGGAGGAAAGGGAGTTTAAGAAGAGAGAGAAAAAAAAAGGAAGAAAGAGAGTGTAAGAGAAAAGTGAAAAGGAGGAAAGAGAGTGTAAGAAGAAAGGGAGTGTAAGAAAAAAAGAAAAAAAAAGAGGGTAATGACATTTTTACCCTTAAATTAGATATGTCTTGTTAATAAGAGATCCAAACTGGTAATTTCATATGAGGTTTGTCTTTATAAATAGATAAATATTAAATAGTAAAAGATAAATATCAATAAGAGGTGATAGTAGATTATCAATAAGAGTATAAACAAATTTTGGAGAGAAAAATTAAAGTTTTAGTAGATTATAGTAGATAGTAAAAGATATATAGTAGATTATCAATAAGAGTGTATAAATTTAGAAATTTAGTTAAAAAAACTAAAATGAAATGATAATAGAAAGAGAAAAATTATTTATGGAAAAAGTAAAAGTAAAGTAAAAAGAGAAAAAAATGAAGAAAGAGAGTGTAAGAGAGAAGTGAAAAGGAGGAAAGGGAGTGTAAGAAGAGAGAGAAAAAAAGAAGAAAGAGAGTGTAAGAGAAAAGTGAAAAGGAGGAAAGAGAGTGTAAGAAGAAAGAGAGTGTAAGAAAAAAAGAAAGAAAGAGAGGGTAGGACATTTTTACCCTTAAATTAGATATGTGTCTTGTTAATAAGAGATCCAAACTGGTAATTTCATATGAGGTTTGTGTTTATAAATAGATAAATAGATAAATCTAATATCTATTTATACAACCAAACCTCCTATGAAATTACCAATTTGAATCTCTTATTAACAAGACACATATCCAATTTAAGTGTAAAAATGTCATTACTCTCTCTTTCTTTCTTTTTCTTCTTACACTATCTTTCTTCCTTTTTTTTCTTTCTTCTTACACTCTCTTTCCTCATTTTCACTTTTCTCTTACACTCTCTTTCTTCTTTTTTTCTTTTTACTTTACTTTTACTTTTTCCATAAACAATTTTTGTCTTTCTCTTATAACTTCACTTTAGTTTTTTTAAACTAAATTTCTAAATTTACACAAACACTGTTCTATTAAAATTATCTATAAAAATGTAAATGAGTCACACTACGAGATAACTACTCTCACCTCTTATTGATTAATATTTAAAACACGCGTGACAAATATTTGTCGCTAATACCTAAAAAAGGACAAATAATTGTCATTGATATATAAAAAAATACGGGATAAATATTTCTTATTGATAATCTACTATCTATCTTTTACTATCTACTATAATATACTAATCAACTCAAATAATCAATTGAAACTATGAGATAACTGCACGTCTACACTGATACATAAAAAAACACGGGATAACTGCACTGATACATAAAAAACACGGGATAACTGCACTGATATATAAAAAAATAAGGGGATAACTGCAATGATATATATAAAAACACGGGATAGCTGCACTGATATATAAAAAAAAACGGGATAACAACACTAATATATAAAAAAACACTGAGATGATATATAAAAAAAACAAGGCTTAAATACAGTTTTGGTCCCCCTATTATGACCAACTCACGATTTTGGTCCCTAAAGTTTTAATTTGACGATTTTGGTCCCCCTATTTTCCCAATTTGAAAAATCAAGGTCCCCCACCCCAATTTTGACCCAGTTTGACTGACTTATCCTACGTGGCAGCCCACGTGGACTGCCACGTAGGCACACCCCCCCACCCCACCCCCCACCCCCCACCCCACCCCCCCCACCCCCACCCCACCCCCCCCACCCCACCCCCACCCCCACCCCCCCACCACCGACCCCACCCACCCCACCCCCCCCACCGACCCTACCCACCCCACCCCCCCCACCCACCCCACCCCCCCACCACCGACCCCACCCACCCCACCCCCCCACCACCGACCCCCCACCCCACCCCACCCCATCGTCGCTCTCTCTCTCCTTCGCATCTTCCCCTCTTCCCCACCCCACCCCTCCCACCCCCCCCCCACCGTGACCCCTTCCCTTCGCACCTCCCTCTCTCTCTCGCTCACCGTCTCTCCCCTCCCCCCCTCGATTTCCCTCTCTCTCTCGCTCACCGTCTCTCCCCTCCCCCCTCGATTTCCCTCTCTCTCTCGCTCACCGTCTCTCCCCTCCCCCTCGCTTTCCCTCTCTCTCGCTCACCATCGCTCTCTCTCGCTTTTACATTTTCGGATTTTAATATTTATCTATTTTTTATTTGAAACTCCTTTTTTATCTACTTTAATTTTGTCTTTATTTTCACGGGGTAATGTTCAGACTATTTAAATACTGTCTAAGTTCATTCATAAAAAATACATGACAGCACCCGTGCATACCCGTGCCTATGCACGGGTATCCTACTAGTAGATATTAGATAATTTCATATTAGGTTTGTGTTTATAAATAGATATTAGATAAATAGATATTAGATATTAGATTAGATTCTAGTTGATTAGTAGATTATGGTAGATGGTAAAAGAGAGATAGTAGATTATCAATAAGAAATATTTGTTTTTAAATATTAATCGGTAGTTTAAATAGTCATTAGATCTTCTTGTTTTTTGGACAGTAGGTTTATAGTAGTCTTCAAAAAATTTATTTAGCAACGACAAATATTAATCCTGTGTTTTTTTATACATCAGTGCAGTTATCCCATTTTTTTATATATCATTGCAGTTATCTCGTAGTTTCAATTGATTATTTTAGTTGATTAGTAGATTATAGTAGATAGGAAAAGATAGATAGTAGACTATCGATAAAAAATATTTATTTAAAATAGGCTTAAATATGTGTTAAGCCCCCGCAAATATGGCCAAAATCTATTTAAGCCCCTGCAATTTTTTTTTTAAAATGATCCTTGCAAATCTATTAAATATACAATTGAGAATAATCTCAAATAAGAATCTCACATATGTCAACTCATTATTGGTCCACCTAACCTTCTCAAGTGACACATTGCCAACTCTTATTTCCATTTAAAAATAATTAAAAAAATCAATAATCAATAATTAATTGCAAGTTATCAAACTATTCCCATTAATGTGAGACAAATTAAAAATTCCCAAAAATATAACAAATCCGAAACAGGGCTTCAAATTTAATCAGATTCCATCCAGCTTCAAATTTATTACAATAGCTTCGAATTTGACAAACATTTTGGCCCATATAAATGGCTCTTTAGGAAATTTATTACAAACGAAATCAGGAATTCAATTTGATATCCAAAATCAACCTTAAATTGCGCCGTTTTAACTCTATTCAAGTTAGAGTATTTCAATTACATTAATTCTAATTTGTCTCAGCAATAGTTTCTTTCAAAATGCATCTCATAATTCAAAATTTGAAATCAAATCATAATCAACGAATTTAATGACCGTCTTTAAAACAGCAGCTAATTTTGCCAATTTGATCATCAAGTGCACTCATTAATTGACCTGTCCTGTACGTGTACAGTTGGCATTTCGTTCATTAAAAAAATCTCGCTTAAAACCCATATGAAAAAAATGCATTACAATCAATACTAATTAGTATTAATAAAAAAATATGCATTAATATAAATACTAATTATTATCTAATAGACATTGGAAAAATAAACTTCCAAATATTTTGAATGTGGCAAATTTGGAAATATTATGAATTTTGAAAATCCCACAATTGAATATCGAGCTTCATAAGCGGTGACCTATAATAGTAGACATTTTGAATTTTAAAAATTGCATAATTGAAATCTGAACTTCGCCATATATAGAATATAGAAATATTGAAATATAGAAACTCAATAACATTTTATTTAATGGCAAACATTTCTCCAACTAATTAACCCAGAGCGTGGGGTTCAACGGTTGGGGTTGATCCTCCCTTAACCAAGGGTCGGGGGTTCGATTCCCGCCTTGGCTACGGAGCAGCGTTAAAACTCTGGGTCAGCTGTCCTGCCCCTCGAAGCACCTACAATGAGCGAGGGATTAGTCACTGCTGTCCATGCGGTGGATATCCGGATTTACCAAAATAAAACATTTCTCCAACCCTGTGCGCTTAAAATATATTAATTTCCTATTCAAAATTCAAATTATCCCTATAATTGGTGATATTGAAGTGCACACAATATGTACTGCATCCTAGACCTGTACTATACGTGTACTCCTGGTAACATATCTCATATCCATCATTGTGCAGCAGTTATTATTAATATAAAAGGTCGCTCTAACTTCGCCTATCACATTTGCAGAATCTGAAAATCTAATATTGTTAAAATATAGATAGTAAGCTCATTAGTTAGTAGTAATGCCCATTAGCTGATTAGTATATATGGTAGATTCATTTGTAATCATCTTTTCTCACTTTATAATATCTCACTACTTTTAATATAATAGACTTTTAAGGATTTTCTCCCTAATTTTCATTAATGTCATGTTTTTCAACATATAGTGTCATTGTGATCAACGCTACTCTCACTCTTTGATAATGGTACGTGTCTCCTTTCTCTCGATTCTTCCTTTTTAGCCTCAGGACCAGTTTATAGTTTTGTGGGTGTCTCATCTTTTTCCTCTAACACAAGCACAAACACTTGCAGAACTTAGACATACCCAAGAAGATACTCACCTCCTACATCAAACTGTGAAAGCAATACAGTATACGAAAGCATAAAAAAAGTTTGTGGAAATACTTCTTCAAAGAGGTCTTGTGCTGCATATGTCATAACCATGAAGGATTTGGACATACCTTACTTTAATTGAGTTCATTAAAATTAGAAATCTTCTATGGCTGGTATTGTTTTTATAAAGTTGTTTGAACTGCATTTGGTTTAGGACTTTTTTATTGTAATTATCTCTGTCAGTCTTACATATTTCACGTCAATACAGGCGAAAATTGAAATTCATGTAGAAAATAATTTGCATTCACAATGGGGGGAAAGCTAATTAAAATCAAGTCCCATCATTCTGAGTCGTTTTTCTCATATCTATAAGTTTCATGTTTTATTTGTAATACCTATAGAATGACACCTAAGTTTTTTACTTCTATTTCTCTTAATTTAGGTACAAGATTTCTCCCAACTTGAAACCTTCAACTCTACAACATTAAACTGACGGGCATTCCTCAATTAATTTTTAATTAAAGACACTATGAATAGTAAATATTCAGAACCAATGTTCATAAATGTGGTCAACCAATGTATATATGGAAACTAAATTATTTTCGTAACTTTTTTTTTTAAGAAAAATCTATTAAAAAGAGAAAAAGAAATACATAAAACCAAGGGGGTCAGACCAAAACCCAATGCCAGAATAAACTAGAAAAAATAGATAAATGGAGACCTAGGCTAAGGCTCCCAAAAACCAACCAACCAAAAGCAGGAAAAAACAGACCAAATAAATGGCTTATAAAAAACTACATCAGATCAAAATGAGACAGAGACTGAGCTAGCTTTGAACCGAGTGTTGTATCCAACAGCAAGACCATTTTGCCGCCTCACTTTCTTCTTTTGTTGCTTGGTCATAACCGATTCAGTGTACCT
Organism: Astragalus membranaceus; assembly: GCA_039519185.1. Taxonomy (NCBI): domain Eukaryota; kingdom Viridiplantae; phylum Streptophyta; class Magnoliopsida; order Fabales; family Fabaceae; genus Astragalus; species Astragalus membranaceus. Next base: position 185,540,158 of record CM076846.1, read on the forward strand.
CTCAACTGAATCCGGAATCCCCGGATCGCCAACATCATCTGTCGACTCCCCCCGACAGATTCAGATTCAAATTCCGTAACTACAATTGCATAAATTCAAATGTTTTATATATGTTACCAATTTTTCAAATTTGCTCCAAACCAGCTCTTCCTCCAAGCGTTTTTTTTTTGTTGATAAGCAATGTTAATGGGGGTGGGAGAATGTTAGTTTTCGGGGTTTGAACCTGGGACCTTGCACTCTTTTGGTGCACTCATTCGATATCCCTTAGCTCGCAAGCGTTAAATGCTTCACTCTCACTTGAGAGTACAAACGCATTGAAATCATTCGAAATATCTTGATTGCGTTTAGTAAAAATTAAAAATCAAGGAAATGAAATATCTTGATTCTGTTCATTGAGATCATTCTAAATATCTTGATTCCGTTCACGGATCCATGGCATACCGGAGTTCCAAAGGCACATTGAGATCATTCGAAATATCTTGATTTCGTTCACGGATCCATGGCATACGTGTTCGGTTTCATTAAATTACGTGGTGCATGCTCGTCGGCATGTAATTCATGACATTTAAATTCATGTTCTTACTGAAAAAAAAAATGTTTTCAATCATTTTCCTTTGTGATCATACATTGCGATTTCGACATTAATTGGTAAATGAAACAGTAAAATAAAGACAATAATTTCCATAAACAAATAATTACTAATTCACACAATACTATTTCAAATGGTATCCGATTATAAAAAGCTATTTAATAAAGGAGTCATACAAGCCAAAATACATATTCTGTTAGCCTAATTAATATGATAATACAATAACTATGCCAGAATTCAAATTCACGAAAAGAACCATGTTTGTGTCCTGATACGTTAATACTAATACGAAATTCAAACAATAATTCAAATACCTTAGTAGTTGGGGTTTATGATATCATAGGGAACCTCTTTTCTCCATCATTTCAATCAATTTTTGACTCATTATTTCTCCTCTTTCGTATTTTCTTTTGCAATTACTGTAGTCAACCAAAGCTCAAATCGACGTATTGTCGTTGCCACTTATTTGATGGCTCCTCCTCTGAGTGCCCTACAAGAATTGTATGGACATTCATCTCATGGATTTACTCTTTGATCATTGATGCTCTTCCTTAGAGGAATCAGACATGTATATTATATTATTAGTAATTGATTTTTTAGCTTTTTCATATATTTTTTTCATACATTTTTTAATTAAAAATATTAGTAAAATATTAAAATGTGCTCACTTATATGTTTTGATTCACTTTTTTGGTATATACCAAGGTATCCACCGTCAAACGTAGTGACTAATCCCCTCGCTGGATTGGAGGCAGCTCGAAGGGTGGGACAGCTGGCCTAGGGATTTAAAGCTGCTTCATACCCAAGGCGAGGATCGAACCCTCGACACTTGGTTAAGGGAGGATGAGCCCCAACTGCTCAACCACACCCCTGGGTTGTTTTGATTCACTTGAGATTAAACTATTATTTTTTAGTCATACTTTTATATTTTTTTCAATTTTATTAGATTTCCTTTTATAGTTTTGACAAATTTTAGTGATTTTTCGAGATCTATGGGAACGAGGATAGGGACAGGGAAAGTTTGGGGGGGGGGATCAGGGAGCGGCGAAGTACTCTCTGCCTCATCCCGTACCATTGTCATCCCTAAAACTAATATCGATTGCAATAAAAATAGATTTTTTTAACAATGCCATAAAAGTAGCTACATAGTGAAAGTTAATAATTATATTTTTAAGCCATGATTTTTTTTATCTATTTCGGACATTCAACCAACTACCGGAATTGTTTTTTTTAATCAAAGATACCTGAATGGTAGAATTAGATAATATACAACTTTATAAAAATACACACAATATTTATATAATTAAAAGATAGTAAATATTATTATATTAAATTTTTTGTTTATAACACGTGCACCACAACATACATTAGTTTTACAGCACCACAACATACATTAGTTGGATCCAAAGTTTTACAGCACCGCAACATATATTAGTTTTACAGCACCACAACATACATTAGTTGGATCCAAAGTTTGAAGAGACATTTAAATTAACCACAATTTGACATTGCGTCACCGATTGTAAAAATTGGAATACCAAAATATTTAAATAGTAATTCAATTCTTTAAAACACATATTGTCACTCGAATATATTAATATGTAAAGCTTGGTTAGATTTTTAACATTTTATATATATATATATCATATTTTTTTGTTACCAACTTTTATATATCATATGATATTTAAAAATGAGTAATGTTATTTAGCCAAAATGTTCCAGCCAAAAATAGCCAAAAACCAAGTTACAACACCAATTAACCAAGTTTTATAAGTCATTAACCAACCCGTTTTTTCACAGTTTTCTACGCCATTGACTAAAATCTGTGAAAAATAGGTTGGTTAATGGCCTATAAAACTTGGTTAATTGGTGTTGTAACTTGGTTTTTGCCGATTTTTGGTTAGAACATTTTGGCTAAATAACACTAATCTTTAAAAATTATAGAATTTCACAATAAATTGTATACCCGTGCATCGCACGGGTCATACACACTAGTATTAAACGTTTTCAGTTAAGCCCCTCGATCAACTTTCCATAAAAAAATATTAAAATGATAATCAATGCCACGTGTCACCATCTCATAAGACTATTATGCCACGTGTCACTGAACGCCACGTCATCACCCCATGTCACCACTGCCACGTGTCACTGACATGTGCCACATCAGCAGCCAATGGAGATGGCTGCCGCGTGGCGCTTGCATGGCAATAATGTGGGGCACCTTTGTTACCAAAATAATTTAACATTTTGGAGGAACATGGGTGTTGAACCCATGACCCTAAAGTGGTTGAAACTCACAAATACCACTAAGCCACTTGATTTTTTTGGTAAGTTAAGTCAACTACTAGTATATAATACATAAATAATTCGATTAACAAAATAATAAAAAAACAAGATATTCATCTTCCACATCCATAACCAACAAATCTGGGAACAACATCTTCCACAAACACCAACAGTTCTTGAACACAAACACAAGCACCAACAAATCTGGGAAAATCGAATCTGCAAACACAAACTCATTATGATTTTGGTTGCTTAGTTTTCCATTTCCACCAAAAAAACCCCATTTGCGTTCACCCAGAAACGATTTCGTTCATCAATATCTTCAAAAACATCAACAATAACAACAAAGGAAAGCAAAATTAATGATTCATTTCGTTTTAATCATCATCAATAACCCAGAAACGAGATCATCAATAACCGTTTGCAATTTCGTTCATCCCTTTGGGATTTCGTTCATCCATTTGTCTTTTTCTCTTGGGTTTGAATTTTGAAAGAAGTTGAAGATCAATAACCGATTTTATTTATTTAATTAATTGGAATGATGTATTATATATCTGTAGTGTGCTTAATTTATTCAAGTAAGGTTGTGGCCTAGTGGTAATTGTTGGTGGGCACCAAAAGGAGGTTGCAGGTTCGATTCTCTTGGGAAAAAAATATTCATTTTTTAGGGGTGGTGACGTGGCACAATGGTCCAATGAGATGATGACACGTGGCAGTGACGTGATTGATGATGTCATGCTGATGTCATCATTGTTAGCCATAATTATGTGTTTAACCGCAAATGCTTAGGGTCATTTTAAAAAAAAAAAATTTGCAGGGGCTTAAATGGATTTTGACCATATTTGCAGGGGCTTAACATATATTTAAGCCCCTTTTTTATGAAAAATTGACCGAGGGGCTTAACCGCAAACGCTTAATATTTGCAAGGGTCATTTTAAAAAAAAATTGCAGGGGCTTAAATTGATTTTGGTCATATTTGCAGGGGCTTAACATATATTTAAGCCTTTAAAATATTAATCAGCAGTTTAAATAGTCATTAAGTCTTATTGCTTTTTAAATAGTAGGTTTATCAGTGACAAATATTAATCTCGTGTTTTTTATATAGTAGGTTTATAGTCGTGTTCAAAAAATATGGAACAAATATTTGTCACTAATTTTTTATAGTAGCTTTTTAATTTTATAATTTTTAATGACAAAAAATAATTGTCCTTTTCTTAGTTATATCATTGTCAAATAGTAGTTGTTTGTGTTAGTTATTAATAACAAATAATTGTCTCACATGTTTTGATAAAAAAAATAGTTGTCTCACATGTATCTTTCTCTTTTCTCTCTCTTTTTTCTCTTTCCAGGTTTCTGACCAATTCTCTTCTCTCTCTGTTTTCATTTTTTTCTTTTTTCCTCCAACACATTCTCTCTCTCATCACTTTTCTCTCTCCAACGTTTTTTTTCTTTTTTTCCTAACACTCTTGACGCGCATCTTCTTGTATAGTTTTTTTTTGTATTTTTTTAATTTATTTTTTTCAATTACAATATTACCCCTAAATTGTAGTTCGACTAATTTGTATAGCTTTTTTAGTTGGATATGAGAGGAAGTTGATGTGAAAGAAAGTGGGACCAAGATGTGAGTGTGGATAAGTGAGAAAAAGATTTAAATTTTAGTCCAATTATCATTTCTCATTAAATTAAGCTATCTAGGTGTCAAATAGAGTGGCAGACTAAAGATGGAATTTTAAGTATAGTTTATTAGTATAAATAGATATTAGAAAACTAAAGTGAAGTGATAAGAGAAAAAGAAGAATTGTTTATGGGAAAAATAGAAGAGAGAGAATAATGATGATATATGGGATATAAAGAAAAAGAAGTGAAGTAAAAGTCAAAATTTTGTGTAAGAGAAAAGTGAAAAGGAAGAAATAGAGTGTAAGAAGAAAAATGAAGAAAGAGAGTGTAAGAAGAAAAGTGAGGAAAGAGGGGGTAATGACAATTTTGCCCTTAAATTAGAAATGTGTTTTATTAATAAGATATCCAAATTGGTAATTTCATAGGTGGTTTGTTTGTATAAATAGATAAATAGATATTAGATTAGATTAGATTAGATTGTAGTTTTGGTCCATTTATTTTCATAAACTCACGATTTTTGTTTTCTAAGAATTTTTTTCACGAATTTAGTCCCCCTATTTCACTAACTCACGATTTTAGTCACCCAAGAAATTTTTTTCACAAATTTAGTCCCCTATTTTTCCAATTTGTAAAATCAACGTCTCCATCTAATTTGGTCAAAATTGGTGCTGAGTTGTCAGTCACGTAGGAAAAGTGACTGACACATTGGCTTGGCGCTGACACTTTTGTCGGCCAGTAACATCCGGCTCTTGTGATTTTGGCTGCTAAGGCTTGACCTCCGATGTGACTGCCACAGACCCCTTCATGTGTTTCTCTGACGATTTCTTCCGCTTGGCTGAGCGTTACGCACCTAAGAAGGGGAGTTGAGAACCCTCTTTTGTAAAGTTCTGAGCCAATCATGGTATATTTGCTGGTTGTTTTTGCTAGTTTGCACGATTCTTCCTCTGTCGTTTGCAGCTGCCCGCCCTTCAGGTAGGTTATTATGCTGGACATCCAGCAATCTCCTTTCATTTCCACCGAGAGGATCTGTATTTCATTTATGCTCGGCTGCCGGATGGTCTCTTGAATCACCGTCCGGTTGTTTTCGGGTTTCTTAGTACTGGCCAGCTTGGCTAAAATGTCGGCCCTGCCGTTTTGTTCCCTGGGGACGTGCGTCAGCTCAAAGGACCTAAATCTTGACTTCAACTGTTGTACTTTCTTGAGGTACTTGATTAGCATCTCGTCCCTGGCGGTGAACGTTTCAGTGACCTGTCCGGTTACTAGCAGCGAGTCGCTCCGTGCTTTCAAGTCTTCAACACCCACCTCGGCTGCCAGTGTCATTCCTGCTATGAGGGCTTCGTACTCGGCCTGGTTGTTGCTGGATTTCCAACCGAATCTGAGGGATTTCTCTAATAGTACTCCATATGGCCCTTCGACAGTCACTCTGGCGCCGCTTCCTCTTAGGTTGGAGGAACCATCGACGGAGAGGACCCAAGTCTCTCCTGTTTCCTTTTCTTTATTGGCCCTCTCATCCCCCAGTTCTGCTGCAAAATATGCTAGTGCCCGTGCTTTAATTAGCCCCCTTGGCCCGTACTGGATTTCGTACTCTGATAGCTCGATTGACCATCCGACCATTCTCCCAGGCAGGTCAAGTTTGTCGAGCACCTTTTTCACTGGGAGATTGGTCTTGACTGTGATCGGATGACTTTGGAAGTACTGTCGAAGCTTTCTGGCAGCCAGGATTACTGCGAACACTGCTTTTTCTATCTTTTGATATTTGATCTCCGCTCCTCGCCATACCCTGCTCACATAGTAAACCGAACGTTGTTGTTTGTTCTGCTCTTGGACGAGCACAGCGCTGCATGCGTTTTCAGAGATGGACAGATAGAGTAGTAGTGGGGATCACTGAGTAAGAGTCGTTAGTATTGGAGGTGTTGCTAGGAACCGTTTGATTGCTTGGAAAGCCAGCCCACACTCTTCCGTCCACTGGAAGGAGGTATTCTTCCTAAGTAGCTGGAAGAGGGGGATTTACCTTGTCTTCCGACTAGGCCATAAAACGGGACAAGGCTGCTATTCTTCCTGTCAGGATCTGGACCTCCTTCGCGTCCTCTGGGCTCTTGATGTCAATTATGGCTTTACATTTGGTGGGGTTGGCTTCGTTCCCCCCTAATCTATGGGTGAGAACGAAACCCAGGAATACTCAAGTTGTGTTGTTTTAGCAACTGGAAGACTGATAACTCATATTTATATGAGTTATTTATATACTTAAAGCTTAAGTTAATGTAAGTTCTTAAGTAATTTTGTTGATTAAATATGTAAATATATGTTTAAGAGTGTAAGTCATGGCTAGGAGCTAATTTGTTAACATTTGGTACAATGGGTGCCCTTGTAAAAATTCTAATGTTTCTGATAAGTGTTGCAGCGGTAAGCGCTATAGCGCTATATGGCAGTGGAACATCTAGGCAATAGTGGAGCATACTACAATTTGATGAGTCATCATGCTAATCCTCTGCTGAAAGCCTGACATGGACACTTCCAAGTGGAAAGTTTGGACACGTGGCACATTTCTAGTGATAGATTGTTTTCAAATGATGAGAAGTGTCATTGTCACCTTTTCAAAAAGCTACTTTATGAGATTTGGATAACATCTAACTCAATCCTCTACACCCAAGTATTCGAAGGAAGGGAGGATAAGATTAATATATTTTTGTGAGGAAAAAAGGGAGATATACGAGAAGAAGAATAGACCTCCATTAATCCTCTACGTTGAAGCTTTTTACTTTGAATTTATTTTCTTATTTTATCTACGGTGAAGCCACGCCATAGCATCGTCCAAGTGTGTATGACTTGGAGTCCACCGAGTGCATCTTTTGTAACCGTTCATTTCTTGTTCATTTACGGTAATATGAGCTTTTTGTCTTGTATTGTGTTGATGATGCTTGTTATGAGCTAACCACTTAGCAGTTGGATTGTTTCTAAGTTTGTAATGAACCTTGAGTAGAGTTAATATAATATTATGATGTTTGCGTTTCAATCCTTGTATTTTAATACTTTCAAACTTGTTTTGGGATTGGCCAACTGAAACTAGTAGATTCGTGGGTACAGACATGGTCCATGATTCGAACTCAAGGATAGATATGAATGAAAGGTTGTTTAAAGACATTTAGACAACTTGTGCTTAACTCTAGACATAGGGACGCAATAGTTCATAAAGTGGAACTGTGGGCTCTTCATTATACATGGGTGGACTTATTTAGAACCTAGACATAGGAGTCTTATAACAAAACCCTGGCGTTAGTGACTGAAAGGCACAGTTCTATACGCTACAGCACTTAGCGCTACAGCGTCTAATGTTGTAGCGCCTTACCTGAGGGGATTCATATAACAAAGAACAATCCAACTCATTTTATAAACTCTTGAACTTTCTTACTGTTTAGCAATATCTTTCTTATTTTTATGTCCAACAACTTGTTATTGTTACTTTGTCCATTTCACTAAGTTGTTAACTGCTTAAACTCTTAAATTAATATCAATCATTGTGGGTACGATCCTTACTTTATCATTATATTACTTGTTGCGATTGTGTACACGTGCACAAACTACTTTTCGCGCAACAAGTTTTTGGCGTCGTTGTCGGGGATTGCATTTAATTTTCATTGTTTAAGTTTTTAACAATATTAGTGAAAATTTTACGCTGGTGTGTTGTTTCTTGATGTTACAGCAGTAGACGCTATAGCGCATGCCCAGGTCCCAACCACCAGAATTTGAGTTGGATCCAGAGCCAGAAAGCAGATTTAGGAGACTGAGACAATTTCAGAGACTAAGACAACATAGACCCACAATGTCTAAACACAGTGGCAGAACAAATTCAGGCAGAGGTACCACAAGGGGTGGTAGAGCCAATTCTGGTACAGGAAGATCTGATCCAGGAGGTAGAGGTCGAGGTAGAGGACCAACCACTCCCATATTACATGAAGAAGAAGACTGGTACAGGCAACAATTCATTAATCAAGGTCCTATAGACATGGTAAATGATAGAGACGGACCTATGGGTGACTATGCTGTGTTTAATCCCCAAACTATGGAGACAAGCATAGCAAGGCATGTTCTCCAAACAACTCATTTTGAGTTCAAACCCATGATGTTCCAGATGCTTCAAATAGTAGGTCAGTTTGGTGATTATCCCCAAGAGGACCCCTACTTACACTTAAAACAATTCTTGGAGGTATGCAGTAACTTCATCATTCCAGGAGTTACTGATGATGCATTTAGGCTAAAACTTTTTCCTTGTTCTTTGAAGGATAGAGCTAAGACCTGGTTAACCTCTCTAGAGCCAAACTCTATCCATACTTGGAATGAAATGGCTGAGAAATTCTTGGCAAAATATTTTCCACCTAGTAAAAATGCAAGAATGGGGAATGAAGTTACTGCATTCAAACAAAGAGAATCTGAAACACTGTTTGAAGCTTGGGAAAGATGGAAGGAGCTATTGAGGAGATGTCCCCATCATGGCATACCAGTGATCATTCAGATGGAGACCTTCTATAATGGATTGGATCCACATACAAGACTGATGCTTGATTCTTCTTCTGGGGGTGTGCTATTGAAGACTTCCTATAATGAAGTCTGCGACTTGATAGACAACATTGCCACCAATAGCTACCAATGGAAAACAAAGAAACTTGCTTTACATAAAAAGGTAGCTGGTGTCCATGAAATCAGTGAAGTTTCAGCTATGTCAGCACAGGTAGCCTCTCTCACCAATATGATCAAAAGCATGAGTACCTCCAATATGAACCAACTATAGCTGCTATAGAGCAAGCCCCTCCAGGCTCAACCAGCTGTGTTTATTGTGGAGGAGAGCATCTTTATGAACAATGTCTAGGAAATTCTGTGTCTGTGAATTATGTGAGATTCAACAAGAATAATAACCCCTATTCAAATACTTACAATCCTGGTTGGAAAAATCACCCCAATTTCAGATGGGGAGGTAACAATTCTACAGCAGCAAATTTCAGTGCTCCTGCTATACGACAAGGATTCCCTACTCAGAATTATCAAAGACAATATACCCCAACCATGGATAATCTATTGAAAAGTTTCATGAGTGATTGCAAAACTACTTTGAAAACTCATCAAGCATCCATCAAGAATTTGGAGATCCAAATGGGGCAGATAGCTAATGTTCTTAGTCAAAGGACTAGTGGAGCACTACCTTCCACTACTGAAGCTACAACCTCTCATGCAGTAGGAAAGGAGCATGTCAAGGCTATATCTCTGAGAAGTGGAAAAGATTTGCAAGGGCCATCAACTAGCTCAGAAAAAACAAAAGATTCTGAACAAAATTTTTTTTCAGCCGCTACAGCAGCTGACACAACACCTTCTCCATCAACAGGGATTATTCCAGAATACCCTGATCCTCCATATCCACAAAGGCTAAGGAAAGCACAAGAAGATAAGCAATTTAACAAATTTCTGGAAGTGCTTAAACAATTGCACATCAATGTTCTATTGGTAGAAGCCCTCCAACAAATGCCAAACTATGCTAAGTTTATGAAGGATGTGCTCACCAAGATGAGAAGACTAGGGGAATTTGAAACAGTAGCAATGACTGGGGAGTGCAGCATGATTATGCAAAATAAACTCCCAATGAAATCAAAGGATCCTGGTAGCTTCACAATACCATGTTCCATTGGGAATTTCTACTCTGGCCGTGCCTTATGTGATTTGGGGGCTAGCATAAATCTAATGCCCAAATCCATATACACACAATTAGGAGTAGGAACTGCAAGGCCTACCTCTGTTACTCTTCAATTGGCTGATAGGACCCTTGCTTATCCAGAAGGGATATTGGAAGATGTGTTAATCAAAGTTGATAAATTTGTTTTTCCTGTGGACTTTGTAATTCTTGATTTTGAAGCAGATGAGGAAGTGTCCATCATCTTGGGAAGACCATTCCTAGCTACGGGTAGGACATTAATAGATGTGCAAAAAGGAGAATTGACCATGAGGGTCAATGACCAAGAAGTCAAGTTTAATGTTCTTAATGCTTTAAAGTTTCTCGATGCTAACACAGAATAATGCTCATTTGTATCCTCTCTTGACCAAGTGGTTCAAAAACAGTTTCATAAAAGTAATGACCACTTGGGAAAGATCCTACACAATCATGGGAAATATGAACCTGATGCTGAAGGAGCAAAACAAGCAGAATTGACTGTGAAAGAAGTTTGGGCCAGAAGGTATGAGTCACTTGAACAGGAAAATTCAAACTTGAAAAAAAAATATTCCTTCCACTGAGCAACCACCTACCTTAGAATTGAAGGAGTTACCTGACCACCTAAAATATGCTTATTTGTGGGAAAACAACACTTGACCTGTTATCATTGCTTCTGACCTCTCAAGGGATCAGGAGCATGATCTAATGAGTACTTTAAAGAGGCATAAGAAGGCAATTGGGTGGCAAATTTCAGTCATTCAAGGAATTAGCCCAACCATCTGCATGCATAGAATAGTGTTGGAAGAAAACTCCAAGAATAGCATTGAAGGGCAGAGGAGACTCAATCCCATCATGAAGGAGGTGGTGAAAAAGGAAATAATCAAGTGGCTGGATGCAGACATTGTTTACCCTATCTCAGATAGTGCATGGGTTAGTCCGGTGCAATGTGTTCCAAAGAAAGGAGGTATAACAGTGATAACTAATGAAATGAATGAAATACTGCCAACAAGAACTGTCACAGGTTGGAGGATTTGCATGGATTACAAGAGACTCAACAAAACTACAAGGAAGGATCACTTCCCTTTACCTTTCATTGACCAGATGCTGGATAGGTTGGCAGGGAAGGAATTCTATTGCTTTTTAGATGGCTATTCTGGCTATAATCAAATAGCAATAGTTCCTGAAGATCAGCAAAAGACAACATTCACATGTCCCTATGGCACATTTGCTTTTAGACGAATGCCATTTGGACTATGCAATGCCCCTGCCACCTTCCAGAGATGTATGATGACAATCTTCTCAGAATTTATTGAAAGATACATGGAAGTTTTCATGGATGACTTCTCTGTATTTGAGGAGACATTCCATCTATGTTTATCCAACTTGGAAGAGATTCTGATTAGATGTGAAGAAACAAACCCAGTGCTTAATTGGGAAAAAGTCACTTCATGGTGCAAGAGGGTATTGTTCTAGGGCACAGAGTCTCCAAGAAAGGATTGGAAGTGGATAGATCAAAGATTGAAGTGATTGAAAAGCTACCTCCTCCTACAAATGTTAAAGGAATAAGAAGTTTTCTGGGGCATGCTGGATTTTACAGGAGGTTCATCAAGGATTTCTCAAAAATCTCCATACCACTGTGTCAATTGTTACAGCATGACACCACTTTCATCTTTGATGAAGCGTGCTTGGAAGCTTTCCAAAAACTAAAGACAACTTTGGTAACTGCACCAGTCATTGTAGCACCTGGCTGGAATAAACCTTTTGAGCTTATGTGTGATGCCAGTGACTTTTCCATTGGAGCTGTGTTAGGTCAAAGGTATGGAAAAAAATTGGCATTCAATTTATTATGCTAGCAAGACACATATAGAAGCTCAATTGAATTACACAGTCGCTGAAAAAGAGCTAATAGCTGTTGTCTTTGCATTTGATAGATTTAGATCATACTTGGTGGGCACAAAAGTTATTGTTTTCACAGACCACTCTGCCATCAAGTATTTGATCACAAAAAAAATATGCAAAGCCAAGGCTCATTAGATGGGTTCTCCTCCTCCAAGAATTTGATTTAGAAATTTGTGATAAAAAGGGGGTGGAGAACCAAGTTGCTGATCATTTGTCCAGAATTGAAAGAGAAAATGCAGGTACATCAGGAGGTGAAATCAAAGAGCATTTTCCAGATGAGAAGTTGTTAGCAATAACTGCTGAGGTGTCCACCGCTATAGCAGTTACCGCTAGCATGCCAGGAGCTACAGCATCTGATGCCTCAGCATCTTGGTTTGCTGACATTGTAAACTTTCTCGTTAGCAAGGTGGTGCCTGTAGACATGACTTATCAGCAGAAAAAAAGGTTCTTCCATACAGTAAAACAATATTACTGTGATGAACCTTTCCTCTATAAAAAATGCCAAGACCAATTGATAAGGAGATGCCTCGCAGAAGAGGAACAAGACCAAGTGCTACAGCACTGCCATGCTGCACCTTGTGGTGGACATTTTGGGGGAATCAGAACAGCTGCAAAGGCACTGCAACCAGGGTACTATTGGCATACCCTATTCAAAGATGCTCAAGATATGGTAAAAAGGTGTGATAGGTGTCAGAGAACAGGAAATATTTCTAAGAAACATGAGATGCCTTTAACCAACATTTTAGAGATAGAACTCTTTGATGTCTGGGGAATGAATTTCATGGGACCTTTCCCTCCATCCCATGGGAATCTGTACATCCTAGTAGCAGTAGACTATGTATCAAAGTGGGTTGAGGTTGTTGCCTTACCCAACAATGATGCTAAGTCAGTTAGCAAATTTCTGCTAAAGAACATTTTCACCAGGTTTGGAACTCCTAGAGCCATCATCAGTGATGAGAGTTTCCATTTTTGTAACAAACTGATTGATGCCCTCTTAACAAAATATGGAGTCAAGCATAAAATTGCTACTGCTTACCACCCTCAGACAAGTGGCCAAGTAGAACTGACAAAAAGAGAAAACAAGAGGATACTTGAGAAGATGGTAGGTCCCACAAGAAAAGAATGGGCCTTACATTTAGATGATGCTTTATGGGCCTACATGACAGCCTTCAAAACTCCTCTGGGAATGTCACCTTACAGGCTGGTATATGGGAAAGCTTGCCACCTGCCTATTGAACTACAACATAAGGCTCATTGGGATATTAAAAAGCTCAATCTTGATCATTACAGGGCAGGGGAAGCTAGGATGCTGCAGTTGAATGAACTGGAAGAAATTAGGCATTTTGCCTATGAAAATTCAGTCATCTATAAAGAAAAAACTAAGGCTTGACATGACCATAAAATACAAAGAAGAGACCTAATCGAAGGAGGACAAGTACTGCTATTCAATTCAAGACTCAAACTGTTTCCAGGGAAACTCAAGTCCAGATGGTCAGGCCCATTCAAATTGATAAAATTATACCCACATGGTGCAGTGGACTTATTTGATCCAGCAACCAACACCATTTTCAAGGTGAATGGTCAAAGAGTAAAGCATTACCATGATGAGCATGTGGTCAGGGACAAGACCACCATTGAACTCAAGGACTTCTAGTAAAAGAGGAAGTCTGGCTGAAGACTATTAAAGCAAGCGCTCTTGGGAGGCAACCCAAGGTTTTACAACTAACCCATTTTGTGTTTTTAATTTTAATTTTGTGCAGGTATAAGTCTGAGGAGTTGGGAAGATACAGTCATCTGTTGGGAGATAACATTTGGCGCTATAGCGCATGCTGTGTTCAAAACGCTATAGCGGTTGCTGCTAGGTACAAATGAAAAAGTCAAACTTTGAAAACTGGGAAACAGAGCAAGGGTGACGTGGCATTTGGCAACCTTATCTCAACTTCTCTATGCTCAGTCCAGTCACGTCAAGCACGTTCTCTTTTCTTTCTCCATCATGACTCTTACAACAGTCACATCCTCCACGTTTTCCAATCTCAACTTCCCACGCACACATTCTCTTTCTTAAATTAAAACCCCCATCTCTTCACCGTCTCATCCACCATCCGTAACCGTCTTCTTCCTCTTTCCCAAACCGAAAACGCGGAAACCCATAACCTTCATACGTTTTACTACGTTTTCAAAGCTAGAAAAATGACTAAGAAACAAGTTGCATTGAAGAAATCAGGAAAGAGAACAAACGCAGAAACAGACTCACCAAAATCTGAAATGGCTGTTGCGGATTCAAAGAAATTCTGGAAAATGGAATTTATTGCTGAGCAAGGGTTCAAAATTGACAAGGCGTCTGGCGCTTTCACAGCAATTGTGGCAGCGCTGGGTTGGGAGCACTTCGTCAAGTATCACAAGCAATATGTGGTGTCTTTGGTAAGGGAGTTCTACGCAGGTATTCCAGATCCCAAGAATGGCAAGCCTCAGACCTATTCTGTGGTTAAGGGCGAAACCGTTAATTTTGATGCAAGATCCATAAATGACGTGTTTCGCTTGGGCTATCATGGAAAAGCGTTGGAGAGCAAGGTTAAAGCTTGGGGAAAGTAGAAATGGAAGGCGTACGAGAAAGGATTTTTATCGAATGATCCAAATGGGACAAGTTTGGTGCTGAGTACAAACTCAGAAGGGCGTGTTTATGTGATGAGGCCAACATGTGGTGTAGCTTCATCAAGCACTCTCTGCTACCAACTTCACACACCACTTTTGTGGAAAAGGAAAGGCTGATTGTGATTGATGCTATCATGGCAGGAGAGCAGATTGATGTAGGGAAGCTCATTTCAAAGGAGATTGAGAAATGTAGAGTGAAAAGTGGAGGTAATATTTACTTCCCCTGTTTAATCACTGAACTGTGCATAAACGCAGAAGTGGAGGTGGAAGCAAAAGAAGTCAGAAGGTCACCACTGGGACCTTTCCCCCTTCAGCATTCAAACCCAGGCAGAACCTACTGCTACAGCGTCAGGTGATGCTGTAACGCTACAGCGCCTGACGCTACAGCAGCAGTCACTTTGTCATTTTGTAAAAGAAAAATTTGAATGGGAAAAAGCTATGTTTACTGAGATCTCAAAAGGAAAATCCAGTGTGCAGCCCCCTGAGTTCCCTGAATGGCTGATTGAAGAAGAGCCAACTAAAGAAGGAGAAAGGGAAGAGCAAAAGCACGAACAGAAGAAAAGAGTTAGAAGCCCAGCAAAGAAGCAAAAGCAAAGTCTTGCCAAAAAGCAGAAAAAGGTAATTATTGAGCAAGAAGAAAGCCTAGGTTCAGAAGAGATGGAAGAGATTAGTGAAGAAGATGAAGAGGAAACAAAGGCAGTAATGAGGGAAATAGTGAGTGATGAAGAGGAGGATTCATCTGAGGAAGAAGTTGAGAGTGAAGAGGAAGAAATACAGTGTGACCCAACCCCTAGCCCAAAAAAACCCCACAAATCCCCAGCAAAAACTTCAACACCACCATCAAGCCCCACCATCAGTCCTGAACCACCCAAATCACCCATCAACCACCCAACAAAAGAACCACAGCAAGAAGAGACAGAACCACAAGCAACAAATGAAGAGCAACCTTTTGAGCAACCACAGCAACCAGCAGAGCAATCTCAGCAACAGCAGCAAGCAGCCAAGAAAAAGTATGTTTCATACCATGCAGCAAGGGGAAACCCTGGGATCAGGTTGGCAGATGACCCTCCACAAGAAGAGGTGCCAGTAGCCGCTAAAGAGACTGATGCTACAGCGCCTAAAGCCATGACCCAGCAAAAAGTTGCATCTGAAGAGAAGACTCCTGATCATTCTGCGGAGAGAGAAGCAGCAGAAAAGTTGGCTGAGATGAAAGCCTACAAGGAAGTAGAGGATCCCCAGAATGAGGCTACAGCGCCTAGCGCTGTAGCGGCAGGAAAGAAAAAGCCAAAGCAGACCGCAAAGAAGAAGCCAGCAAAACCAGCCCCTGTACCATCTAGAGCAAGCAGGAGGCTCAAGTCAGGGTTAGCAACAAAGTAGCCTAGCCTTTTTTCAGAAAAAAAAACACTAGTAAAGTTATTCTACTGTTTTTAATAAATCTGTTAGATGCTATAGCGTCTGTCTAGCGTCTAACAGTATGTTTAGAGCTTTATGTATGTTGTTTTTAATTCTGTTAAGTTTTAGTCATAGGATTCTCTCTTTAGCATGTATGAGCAGTGGGGACACTGCTAGGTCTTAAGTTGGTGGGAGGACCTTATAAATGTCAATGTTATGTTTTGTTTGAATAAAAATGCATGATTAGTTGCAATTTTTAAATTTATCAGTAATAGAAGTTGTACTTGTTGGACTAAATTTAATGATGATTATGTGTTTTGAGTAGAGTAGCCTTGTTTGAATAATGACTGGTTTTATTACTGCTTCTACACTCAAACTCTAGGCTTAGCAAGGAACCTAGTTAGCTAGGAATGATAAGGTTTAGTCAAGTTTTTACTAAAAATTGAGAGTAGCATTTGAAGCTAAGTTTGGGGGTGCATCGGTTATATTAAGGCTAGATATGAACATTATATGATGGTCAGTGCAATAGGCTCACAAAGTATACTAATGTATTGTCAATTGGTCATGTATATTGTAATTAACTGCAATTGCTCGAAACAAATACTGAACTGTTCCACAAATGCATATAAAAAAAGAGAAAGAAAAAAAAAGAAGAAGAAAAAAAAGAAAGAAAGAAATGCAAATAAGGAGTTCAGTAATGAGGGCATTGCAGCTGAATTTGTTCATCAAGTCACCAGTGCTATAGCATCTAACGCTATAGCGCTGAGAAATCACCAAATCACCAGTGCTATAGCATCTAACGCTATATCCTTAAAGCTTAAGTTAATGTAAGTTCTCAAGTAATTTTGTTGATTAAATATGTAAATATATGTTTAAGAGTGTAAGTCAGGGCTAGGAGCTAATTTGTTAACATTTGGTACAATGAGTGCCCTTGTGAAAATTCTAATGTTCTGATAAGTGCTGCAGCGGTAAGCGCTATAGCGCTATATGGCGGTGGTACAGCTAGGCAATAGTGGAGCATACTACTGTTTGATAAGTCACCATGCTAATCCTCTGCTGAAAGCCTGACATGGACACTTACAAGTGGAAAGTTTGGACACGTGGCACATTTCTAGTGATAGATTGTTTTCAAATGATAAGTGTCATTGTCACCTTTTCAAAAAGCTACTTTATGAGATTTGGATAACATCTAACTCAATCCTCTACACCCAAGTATTCGAAGGAAGGGAGGATAAGATTAATATATTTTTGTGAGGAAAAAAGGGAGATATACGAGAAGAAGAATAGACCTCCATTAATCCTCTACGTTGAAGCTTTTTACTTTGAATTTATTTTCTTATTTTATCTACGGTGAAGCCACGCCATAGCATCGTCCTACTGTGTATGACTTGGAGTCCACGGAGTGTGTTGCGCCCGAAAAATCCGGTTTGGACTTTTCGTTTGACAACGTGGAAAAAGTTTGGAGCCGCCACCAATATTTTAATTTTAAGACCAAAACATTGAAAAAAGGTCTTTTAAACAAGGCGGATGGTCTTTTGAAAACGCAGAGATGTAGGTTCGGGGGTCGGTTAGGTACGGGGAAGGTATTAGCACCCCGCACCTCCTTTCTACCGAAAGGGAACAATTAACTTGATGTGTGGTTTGGACAAAAATTTGAGTTTGAAAGGGGTTTATTCTACTTCTTTTCTTTTCTTTAGGAGTTTGTTTTATTGAAAACGAGGGGGAAAAGGATATTTTTGGTATCTTTGAAAAGCGGAACAAAACAAATTTTTTTTTTAAAAGTGTGCTTGACGGGACAGGACCCCGCTCCTACGTATCTCCCGGTGCGATGGAGAATTCAAAGCTACGTAGTTCTCGGGTTATCTTTGAAAATCAGGACAAAACAAAGATATTTTAAGAGTGTGCTTGACGGGACAGGACCCCGCTCCTACGTACCCTCACTGGAAGAGGGATCAAAGCTACGTAGTTCTCGAGTTATCTTTGAAAATCAGGACAAAACAAAGATTTTTTAAGAGTGTGCTTGACGGGACAGGACCCCTCTCCTACGTACCCTCACTGGAAGAGGGATCAAAGCTACGTAGTTCTCGGGT
Organism: Astragalus membranaceus; assembly: GCA_039519185.1. Lineage (NCBI taxonomy): Eukaryota > Viridiplantae > Streptophyta > Magnoliopsida > Fabales > Fabaceae > Astragalus > Astragalus membranaceus. The sequence goes on from CM076846.1 coordinate 185,558,378, forward strand.
TATCTTTGAAAATCAGGACAAAACAAAGATTTTTTAAGAGCGTGCTTGACGAGACAGGACCCCGCTCCTACGTACCCTCACTGGAAGAGGGATCAAAGCTACGTAGTTCTCGGGTTATCTTTGAAAATCAGGACAAAACAAAGATTTTTTAAGAGTGTGCTTGACGGGACAGGACCCCGCTCCTACGTACCCTCACTGGAAGAGGGATCAAAGCTACGTAGTTCTCGGGTTATCTTTGAAAATCAGGACAAAACAAAGATTTTTTAAGAGCGTGCTTGACGGGACAGGACCCCGCTCCTACGTACCCTCACTGGAAGAGGGATCAAAGCTACGTAGTTCTCGGGTTTTTGGTTTTGAAAAAGGATTTAGCTTTCGCGAAGACCGAACAACAACGGTTAGAATGGTCTCGCTACTAACTCCTTTTGAAAATGACATCATCATTAACGACCTAATCGGCAACGGCGCGATTGGTGTTTAATGACAATTGGTTTATTTTTGAGAAATGAATAAGTTTTCGAAAATGGGATAGAGCTTTTGCGAAGACCGAACAACAACGGTTAGAATGGTCTCGCTTCTAACTCATTTTGAAAACAATATCATCATTAACAACCTAATCGGCAACGGCGCGATTGGTGTTTAATGACGATTGATTTAATTTTGTTTTGAAAGTAAAAGTTTCTTTTGGTTTTGAAATGATTTTAGGAAATGAGTTTTAGAAAAGGAGTAGAACATTTCAAGTCAATTCTAAATCCATAACCAAATGCAAATGAATGAATAGTACTCAAGCAAACATGAACATATCATTCATTAACCAAGATTAAACATAGAGTATTCTAAGTTAAATGATTGAATATGTAAGCAAGGATGCATGATTAGGTAAGCATGTAAGTGCATGAGTGTACAAGGAATGGATGCATGACACTTTATTTATGAATGGAGGGCATACAAAGATGCATAAGAGGATGCAAGAGATATAAGCATATGAGGATGCATGAGAGTGTCACATAAACTAAGTATGAATGAAGATGCATGAATGTGAAAATGTTTTGGGTATTTTTGCAAGTTGATAAGTTGTAAAACTTTAAGTAAGAAGTTAGTGAAAAGTAAAGTAAAAATGCATGAAGTAAATGGTAATTATTTAATGAGATGGTAAAGTAAAAATGCATGAGGTAAATGGGAAGTGGTAAAATCTTTTTATGTTTTAGTAAAAAAAATTAATGAAGTGGTAAAAACCAAAGTAGTAAAATATTTTTATGTTTTGGTAAAAAGTTAATGAATGGTAAAGTAAAATGGTAAAAAGTAAATAAACACTAAAACCAAGTTGAATCACATAGAGCAATCCTCTCACTTTGAGAAAAGTGCACTAGGCACTAGTGAGAATCAACTTGCCTATCATCAACAATGAACAATAAGCCAATTAAAATGCAAAGATTAACTAAACACACAAATAAGTTGAATCACCTAGAGCAATCCTCCCACTTTGAGCAAAGTGCACTAGGCACTAGTGAGAATCAACTTGCCTATCATCAACAATTTACAATAAGCAAACTAAGGCACAAGGATAAGTGAACACATAAACTACATTGAGTCCTTTCTAGCAATCTTCACCACTTAGATCAAGGTGCACTAGGCACTAGTGGGAATCATATTGCTAAATCATCAAACAACAAAAGTAACATTTAACACTAAAATGAAATACTAACAACAAGATTAAACATCACCAAACAAAGAACAACAACAAAATCAACTTGGAAATATTTTTAGATCTATAAGCATGTGAACCAAAGGAAACATAGATCCACATTTTATTTAATAAAAAAAAACACCAAAATTAACACAAAGCAACATAGATCTCTTTTTTGCAAGGATTCATATAATTAAGCAAGGAAGTGCAACAAAATCATATCAACCCTAATTTTTTATGATATGCGAAATGCTAAAGCCCATAAACAACAATTTTATTTATGAAATCTAGTGCATAATATGTAAAGATGCAAGGGAAATTATTCAAGTAGAAGAATAACTCCTTCAAGGCCAAGGACCCATCTCAAACACCCAAAGCTCCCTAAGTCTTTGTCAAAATGTTTGAAATGGATCCTCAAAGCAAACAAACAATCAAGAAGGAGTTTGGAGTAGAGGAGAGATTATGCAAGAAAATTAAATATGAGGTGCAAAGCTTCAAGGATTACCTCAAAACTACAATGAAATGAAGAAGGAGATGATAAGCTCAAAAATTACTAGCCCTTAGCAATTTGATGATGCAACCTTGAAGAGAATGGAAGGAATGATGGTGATCTAACAAGAAATGGAGGATTTGGTGGTTGATTTTTGAAGAAAATATATGGAAGAGGGGAGGAAGAGGCTACGGTTTTGGTGAGGAAGGAGAGGGAGAGGAGGTGTGCTAGGGTTTTGTGTAGGAGAATGAGAGGCTAAAGGATCAAATGAGAAGCAAAAAAGAGAGATCCTTAGGTGTGGGAATGAGGGAGTATTTATAGGATGAAACTAGGTCTAAGGGTAGTTTAGTCTTTGTGATTTTGATGTGCTCTAGGATTTAGTCTTAAAATTAAATGGAGGGTTAGGATTGATCCTCACATGGATTGAGGGTAGGAAGAAAACACAAAATGTGAGAGTGAGAGAGTGGGGGGCGAAAGTTAGAGGAAAAAAAAAGAAAAGAGAAATTGAATTTTCTTATTTTAGAAGAGATATTTTATGTGAGGTAGGGTTAAGGGCATTTTAGGAAAGAATTGTGACCAAAGTGGAAAATTTGGGTTTTCTTATGAAGGGGTTAGTGTAAGTGAGTGAGGTATTTTACCAAAGAGGGTATAATGATTACAAAATGGAAGAGTGTGGAAGAAATTTGTGAGAGGGAGAGAGAGAGAGGGGAGTATGCGAATGTGAGGAGAGGAAGAGAGAAAAAAACTTGTTTTTTTGGTCTTTTGTCTTATTTGAAGACACTTCCTCATTTTGCTTTTTTTGAATTTGAAATTTTTGGGCATGGGAAATAATGGGAATGCAACTATTGAAAATGTGTTACATGTTTTTGGGCACCATAAAATATTCCCTCTAGTCACCCATGACAATAAAAATTGTCACTTAAGAATTGAGGAATATTTAATGGTCCTTTTTTATTTTTCAATGCACTAAAAATGGAAAAATACATTTTTAATTATTTTTGACTAGGGTTTTCTTTCTAAAAAATAGTACAAAAATTATCCTTGATAGAATAAAATGTACTTTTTGTGGATGTGCATTTTTGGCGAGAAGATCATCTTTTTGCGAAAAATGACCAAAATGTCTTTTTTGACCTTAAAACCCTAGTTTGCCTAAAAAGTGCATTCCAACCCTAAAAATGATTTTAAAGACCTTGGAATGACTTCTAGGACCCAAAATGCAATGCATGATGCTCTTCAATCTTCAATTTATTTATTTTTTTGTGGAAAATTAGGGTTTTGACCTAAGCCGGACAAAATTTGGGTATGACAGCTGCCCCTCTTTATCTGAACTTTAACGAGGAATATGAATTGGCCGAAACATATTCCAAGGCAAAATGAAGATAAAGAATTCAGAAATTATACCGATTTTGTCTACTTAGGGAAACCCGAATTTTCCTCTTTTTTCTTTTTCTATTTTTATTGGGTGTTAGCCCGAGGTGAATGCAATGGATGAATCGTCAACTCTCAGTAAGCAGGAAACAAAATGGTGCCAACCCTCAATAAGCTAGCGGAAAGCAATAAAGAAAGCAATAAAAAGGGAAGAAAAAAGGGTGCTGGCCCTCGTTAAGCCGGCGACGGAGGCTGCCTAAAGCCTTTTAACGAATCGCGAATGATCCGAGCTTGCACTTGGGCCTGGGAGCACGTGGGCTCCAAAGGGGTGGTCTTGCGAGCGACCAGGGGAGGGTACTATATCAAGTCTAGATCTCGATATTTCCCTAGGACTGCGCCGTGTTTTAGGCTAACACAGCTATCCTCTTCGACCAGACCTATTGAGGTCAGGGGGACTTACCTGCAGCTCGAATACAAGGTGAAGTCAATCTTGCTGGGGACACGTGGGTCCAGAGGGGATTCCAAAATCCAGTTGGTTTCCTTTAGTCGGTCAATGCTTCCACACCGATCCAGGATGCCTGCTTAGGTTAGCGGACTTTTCTTCGGCTTTCTCTTGATTGATGATCAATACCATTGCACTGATCTAGGATGTCTGCTCAGGCTAGCGGACCTTTCTTCAGCTTGCTCTGATTGATGATCAATGCCATTGCACCGATCCAGGATGTCTGCTCAGGTTAGCGGACCTTTCTTCAGCTTGCTCTGATTGATGATCAATGCCATTGCATTGATCCAGGACACCTGCACACGTTAGCAGATGCAAGACATGGTGCATGGAATATGAATGCATGCTATGCAAAGTCCGTTATGCGAATGCATGTCATGTGAGTGCATGCGATGTGATGATTTAGTGGAATGATGAATGCAATGGGATGCTATTCTTGATTCTTCGTTTCTTTTGTCAGCTTTCTTTTTTCTGACTGTTTGTTTTTTCTTGGCTTTTCATTCTTTGATCAGCTTTCTTTTTTCTGACTGTTTGTTTTTTCTTTTGCTCTTTTGCTCTTTTGGCTTATTTTTGCTGGTTCAGCCAACCCGCGACACTCATGGCACGAGACTGAGGAACCCACTGGAATTGCGGGGCTCATGGGTCGAGTGCATGTTGGCTTTGACTTCGCCGTTTGAAGCAATCGTGAGTGCAATCGCTTTCTCTTGCATGATTAACTGGTTTTGGGGAATTGCTTTTTTTTCGCGACCTTTAGGGACTTTGCAATAATTGTAATGCTCCATGATTTATGCACATGTTTTACAGGTCATCATCACCATCATTATAAAACGTTTATTTTTAGCAAAAAAAGCAGAAAATAAGAGAGTGAACAGATATGAGAAAGTTGAACTTTATTAATGTGGAAACCGGTCGCACAAGAAGTTACGCCGATTGTTTATTACACTTGAAAGTTTCAACTATAAAAAGACACGAAAAAAGAGAGAAGTTAAATTCTGACTGTCCGTCTCTGTGGAACAGTGCTAAACATTTATGTCCTTGACCTTGATCACTCCCTCATCCAAGTCTTCAGAGGAGTTGTATGCCTTTCTTTACTTTTCATGCCCAAGTTTTCTGACCCTAATTTTTGCCTGGATCGCCCTTTGCGGGTTTTCAATCCACCGGGTCGCTTTGATTTTGCCTAGGCCGCCCTTTCGGGTTTTCAACCTAGCGAGCTAACTCTTACTTGGCTTGTCTTTCTCTTTTTTCGTCTATTTCTTTCAGGCATAATACTTCTTCACTTGATCGGAATTGACTGGGTTCCTTAAATCCTCTCCGTCCATGTTCATGAGTATCAGCGCTCCTCCGGAAAAGGCTTTCTTGACCACATACGGGCCGTCATAAGTGGGTGTCCATTTCCCTCGGGGATCAGTCTGGATGGGCAAGATCTTCTTAAGCACCAAATCTCCCTGCTTGAATTCACGGTGCCGGACTTTCTTGTCAAAAGCTGTTCTCATTCTCTGTTGGTACAGCTGCCCATGACACAAAGCTGCAATTCTTTTTTCCTCAATGAGGTTTAGCTGATCCAGACGAGCCTGCACCCACTCTGCTTCTTCCAGTTTAGCTTCCATGAGTACCCGTAGGGATGGTATCTCAACCTCGATTGGGAGGGCCGCCTCTGACCCGTATACCAGAGTGAAAGGAGTTGCCCCAGTTGAGGTACGCACTGAAGTACGATAGCCATGCAAAGCAAAGGGAAGAATTTCATGCCAATCCTTGTATGTGACCACAATTTTTTGCACAATCTTTTTGATGTTCTTGTTAGCTACCTCCACTGCTCCATTCATCTTGGGCCGATAGGGGGAAGAATTATGATGCTGAATTTTGAACTCTGCGCACAGGTCCTTCATCATTTTGCTATTCAGATTGCTGCCGTTATCAGTGATGATCTTGTTAGGAAGACCATAACGGCAAATCAGATCCTTCTTCACAAATTTGGCAACCACTGAACTGGTTACACTGGAGTATGAGGCAGCTTCAAACCACTTCGTGAAATAGTCAATGGCGACCAAGATGAAGCGATGCCCATTTGATGCTTTAGGTTCAATGGGACCGATGACATCCATTCCCCACATTGAAAACGGCCAGGATGCAGTCAGAACATTCAATTTGGCAGGCGGCACATGAATGTGGTCAGCGTAGATTTGGCACTTGTGGCACTTTCGGACAAAGCTGTAGCAGTCACCTTCCATCTGCAACCAGTAATAGCCCGCCCTTAAAATCTGTCTAGCCATAGTATGCGCACTGGAATGAGTTCCGAATGAGCCCTCGTGTACATCTTTCATGATTCTTTCAGCTTCTTCTTTAGCAACACACCTTAAGAGGACCATGTAATAATTCCTTTTGTAGAGAACCTCACCGCTGAGGAAGAAATTCCTTGACAGTCGCCGAAGAGTTCTCTTGTCATTTTCAGATGCCCCAGGAGGGTATTCTCTGCTGATGATGTACTGTTTGATATCATGATACCAAGGCTTGTCATCCGGCTCTTCATCTATGGCTGTGCAGTAGTGATACGCAGGTAGACTCCGGTGCTGGATTGTGACATGAGTCAAGCTTTTATCACAATTGATATTGAACATGGATGATAAAGTTGCCAATGCATCAGCCAGCTGGTTTTCGCTTCAAGGGATGTGTTTGAAAGTGATTTCGTCAAAAGACTCCATCAACTCTTGCACATGAACACAATAAGGAATCAGTTTGGGATCTCTAGTCTCCCAATCACCTCTTACTTGATGAATAACCAGGGCTGAATCTCCATACACATCTAGCCTTTTAACTTTCCATTCTAGGGCTGCTTGAATACCCAAGATGCACGCTTCATACTCTGCTATGTTGTTTGTGACATAGAAGCTCAACCTTGCAGTGACAGGAACGAAGCGATTGTCAGGAGATATTAACACAGCACCTGCCCCATGCCCCCATACATTTGACGCACCGTCGAAGATCATTCTCCACCTTTCACTTTCTTGGGACTTCCCCTCATCAAACAGTGCCATGATATCTTCATCAGGAAAATCATGCTGCATTGGTTGGTAGTCTGGAATCGGCTGACATGCCAAATACTCAGCAAGTGCACTACCTTTAACTGCTTTTTGTGTGACATACAAGATATCGTATTCTGATAATTGCATCTGCCAACGGGCAATTCGTCCTGTAAGAGCTGGCTTCTCAAATATGTACTTGATTGGATCCATTTTTGACACCAACCAAGTGGTGTGACTCAGCATGTACTGCCTTAAACGGTGAGCAGCCCAAACTAGAGCACAACAAGTCTTTTCCAGCATAGAATATCTTGTCTCACAATCGGTGAACTTTTTGCTAAGATAGTATATGGCATGCTCCTTTTTCCCGGATTCATCATGCTGCCCCAACACACAGCCCATTGAATTATCTAGCACTGTAAGGTATAAGATGAGAGGCCTGCCTGACACAGGTGGCATTAAGACTGGTGGATTCTGCAAGTACACCTTGATTTTTTCAAAGGCAGCTTGACACTGGTCATTCCACTTCAACTCTTGATTTTTGCACAGCAGTTTGAAGATCGGCTCACAAGTAGCAGTCAACTGGAAGATGAATCGGGAGATGTAATTCAACCTTCCAAGGAAACCACGGACTTCTTTCTCTGTTTTGGGCACCGGCATCTCGAGGATGGCTTTTACTTTGTCTGGATCCACCTCGATTCCCTTCTGGCTGACAATGAAGCCTAACAACTTCCCTGATCTCACTCCAAACGTGCACTTGGCCGGGTTTAACTTGAGTTTATATTTCCTCAACCGTTCAAAGAGCTTCTGCAGATTGACAATATGCTCCTCGTCGGTTTTAGATTTTGCGATCATGTCATCCACATAAACCTCAATCTCCTTATGCATCATGTCGTGAAACAGCGTGACCATGGCCCTTTGGTAGGTTGCACCAGCGTTCTTTAACCCGAATGGCATGACCTTGTAACAGAACGTTCCCCAAAGCGTTATGAAAGTTGTCTTTTCCCTATCTTCGGGGTCCATCTTGATCTGATTATATCCCGAATATCCATCCATGAAGGAGAATAACGAGTGTTGAGCTGTACTATCCACTAAGACATCAATGTGGGGCAAAGGAAAATCGTCTTTAGGACTAGCACGATTCAGATCTCGGTAGTCAACGCACATTCTGACCTTCCCGTCCTTCTTCGGAACCGGGACAATATTGGCAACCCACTGTGGGTATTTGGCCACCGCTAGGAATCCGACGTCAAACTGCTTTTTTACCTCATCCCTAATCTTTAGGGACATCTCAGGCTTCATCCTTCTAAGTTTCTGCTTCACAGGCGGGCATTCAGGTTTGACTGGCAACTTATGCATCACAATGTCAGTATCCAACCCAGGCATATCTTGGTAGGACCATGCAAACACATCCATATAATCGTGCAACAGCTGAACCAACTTCATGCGATCCTCGTCATTCATGGCGGTACCCACTTTGACCTCTTTCTTGCTCTCAGTTGTACCCAAGTTGATCACTTCAGTAGATTCTCCGTGTGGCTGAATTACCCTTTCTTCCTGTTTCATTAACCTCATGAGTTCTGGAGGAGCTTCCCATTCTTCCTCAACATCCCCCTCAGCTTGATTAATAAGGTGATCAAAGTCAAAATATGGACTGTTGGCACTGTTATTTTGGGAGACAATTGCTGTGGATCTGCATTTTGTCGAAGCGAAAAAGCAGAATGAAAAGCGAGGCAAGCAAGCAAACAATAATAAAGCGAGGAAAAGACACATGAAATGAAATGGATTGATTTTTATTGATTGAAATTCAAAAACAACGTTTTTATTAATGATGATGATTCTGAAAATAAAAACATGCTCGCCCCTAACAACTTGTCCTATGGCCTTGGGCAGAGCCACAGGGTTGCATTACAAATGATTACTTTAAATTGAAAGTCACAGGAAGATCAGCAGCCTTCCAATTCTTTAATTTTTCACTGGCACCGCAGCGTCGAACCAAACTTGCACCACCCTCTTCAGACTCAGAACCATCCTTGATGACAGCAACATCATGGGTTCCTATCTGGACCACACGCCGATCCATCAGGTCCTGCAGGATCATCTCAAAGCTTTCACAATTCCCCACGCACGTGGAGTCAGGACACCCCTCTTCATGGCAACACCCCTTCTTAACCACCCCAACATGGCATAACTCAGAGTAGATAACACTCAACGGGGTCTTGATCTTCTGCACATCCTTTACCAATTGCCCAACGGAACTTTCTATAGCATTGGTAGCTGGCCTCTGATGACCTGGCAATGGATTAGTTGTTGTATTCAGGCTGCTCTGCTTGAACGAGATCCACCCAGCATCTACTAGGTCTTGCACCACATGCTTGAAGGCTTTACATTCCTCCACAGTATGACCGACCCCGTTTTCGTGGAAACTGCAGGTAGCATTAGCGTTGTAACTTCTGGGAAATGGCGACTGCAGGGCCTTCATTGGCCGAGTGTTGATCAAGTTCTTGGAAGTCAAGTGATCAAACAATTCAGTGTATGTCATTGGTATTGGATCAAAACTGGTCCGTTTCTTGTACTGATAGCCCTGAGCCCTGTGACTGTCACTGCCTTGCTGGGATGGCACAAGAGCAGAAAATGGAACAGTTTGTGGTGGAGGGGTACCAAAGGATGAACTTCCTCCCGATATTACATTTGTTTCTCCTTCCTTCTTCTTCGGGAAATGAGAGTGAGGCTTCTTCTGATTGCTTGAACCACCATAGCTTCCTGCATTACTGAGGTGATTCGAAATCTTCCCACTTCGGAGACCATGCTCAAGTCTTTCCCCGAAGACTATCATATCGGAGAAGCTAGTTGAAACACTTGTAATCAGCCGGTCATAGTAAATTGCTGGCAGAGTTTCCAAGAACGTGTACACCATTTCTTTTTCAGTCAAAGGAGGTTGGACCTGGGCGGCTAGGCTTCGCCATTTCTGGGCATATTCTTTGAAAATTTCCCTTTCGCCCTTACTCATGTGTTGCAATTGCGACCTGTCCGGAGCCATGTCCATGTTATACTTATATTGTCTCATGAATGCTTCGCACAAATCTTTCCAACAACGAATTTCAGAGGATTGCAGTTTCATGTACCAATCTAGAGGAGCTCCAGCCAAACTGTTTTGAAAGCAGTAAATCAGCAGTTTGTCATCATTGGCGTAAGGACCCATTTTTCGGACAAACATCGTAACATGGCTCTCCGGACAGCCTATTCCTCTGTATTTGTCCACTTCGGGAGCTTTGAACTTTGGTGGCAAAACCAAATCTGGGACTAAACACAGCTCACGAGCTTCCTTGGCTCTGACACCAACACCCTCCATTGCCTTTACTCTTTCTTCAAGTGCACGAATCGGGTCATTTGGCTGTGATCCCTCAAACATATGTCCTTGGGGGTGACTCCCCATACTGTAATAATACCCTCCAGGCTGAGGAACATTGTGAGGGTGTGCTGCAAGCCCCTGAGTAGGACTGAGCACAGCATGAGGACTAGGAGTTTGGATCTGCGGTCCTCCGGCAGCTCCCCCGGACACGGCGGCAGTGACCTGATTAGGCGCAACCATACTGACGGGGATAGGTCCAACAGTTCGCGGCATGTACCCAGCAGGCATACCCCAAGGATATCTTTGTGAAGTGTATTGATTCGGCCCATTCATTCCTGAAGCAAAGACGGGATGACTGACCCCGGATCCCGGAGGAACTGTGGCTGATATTGGAGGAGGAACGAAAGAAGTGACACCATCTGGACCCACGACGGCGACACCTTCAGCAGCTGTCCCACTCTTTAAACTTTGCAGCATGACCATCATCTCATGCATCTGGGCCTCCATTGCCCCAACCTTATCATTAAGCACTTGGTTCTCCTGAGCCAGCTGCTCAGGATTCAGAATTTGTACGCCCAAATCTTCATGTTCTGGATTACTTTCAGTTTCAATCTCTGGATGCCCTTGAGGATCAGCCATCAGCTTTGCTTGTAACCGGGTGAAGTATCGGTGGCGGGGAACCAGCTTGCCTCTCGCTTCTGTTGGTAGAACATTTTTATTAAGTGAAGGAGCAAATTAATGAATGCAATGCGTGCAATGCAGATGAGTGATAGTTTTAGTTTGTCTTATGCCGTGAACCCCAACGTGTCATATCTTGCCATAGATTTAACAGTGAATTTTGATTTGTTTAGAACATAACAAGAGTGGAATCAACAAATGAAACAATCACGCCCCCATACCTTCAACCGGATATCTCGGGGGGTGCACTGTCTCACTTCTTGATTCCATACTGTACCTATGGCAAGATTCTTTGTCACTTTGGGATTCTCGGCAAACAAACTTTGATGAAATGCAAGGATGCATGCATGAGCTGTAAAAGCTTATGTTGGATGCAATGCGAGGATGCATGCAAAATGATGATGATGTTTTATGCATATGCAGATTAGGGCAAAACCTTTATTGGCATTAGTTCAAGTTTTTTTTTTTGAAAAATGCGGGCCGTACGTGGTTTCATATGGACCAAGTAAGAGAAAGGCTACAACGGCAGCTCGTTCTCTCTTTTTTTGAAAAGAGTGGGCCATATGTCACTTCGTACGGACCGGCAGAAGAAAGGCTACAACGGCAGCTCTTTCTCTACTTTTTATTTGAAAAACCTCCTACTCTTTTTTGAAAACATGTCTATATTACCATGCAACACACAATTTGGTATGCCCCTTGTGTCCTACGAAGGTGGGGACCTAAGTTCTAGGACAACTTAAATGTTCCTCCCATGTGGGTTCTAATCACTTCCTCACCAGGTTACCAGAGCTAATTCTTTCTCACAATAGCACCCACAACGATGGAACGCCATCTGGTGTGAGGCCTCATGAAAGAGCATACTCTGGCTGAAACTTTCGTGAGAGTCGGAAGGACAACAGTCCAATTGCCAGTCACTACTCGTTTCCACTCTCCTAAGTTTTGTCAGACCTTGGGTTTTAGGCCCCTCTCAAAGCATAGTAAGCATAAGGTGTGAGTGTGTGCAGCAAGGGCATACCGCCTAAAACTACCCACATATACCCCACCTGCAAAGGAAAACCCAGAACAGTCCAAACAATAGCAGGCAATAACATGTCGTCTACCCTAGGGTTCAATATCACAATACCAATAATCCAACCTAGGTTTCAGCAACAGTCATATGCACTGCTTACCTCAAGAAAGGGAGCGGAGAAGAAGGGATCATAATAGAATGGGAGGAAATGCATGTTTTTGCCTTAAGAAAGGGAGCAGAGATCAGGGGACATGGGATTTGAGGGATGCATGAACAAGGCGTTGTGAACAAATATAAAAGAAGTAAAACAAAGCTTTCAACTCAATTAATTTTAAACCACACATCAAATTAACTAGGCTTGACCCTCGTCTTTTTTTAAAAAAAAAAGGTCCCCAGTGGAGTTGCCAGCTGTTGCGCCCGAAAAATCCGGTTTGGGACTTTTCGTTTGACAACGTGGAAAAAGTTTGGAGCCGCCACCAATAATTTAATTTTAAGACCAAAACATTGAAAAAATGTCTTTTAAACAATGCGGATGGTCTTTTGAAAACGCAGAGATGTAGGTTCGGGGGTCGGTTAGGTACGAGGAATGTATTAGCACTCCGCACCTCCTTTCTACCGAAAGGGAACCATTAACTTGATGTGTGGTTTGGACAAAAATTTGAGTTTGAAAGCGGTTTATTCTACTTCTTTTCTTTTCTTTAGAAGTTTGTTTTATTGAAAACGAGGGGGAAAATGATATTTTTGGTATCTTTGAAAAGCGGAACAAAACAAAGTTTTTTTTTTAAAAGTGTGCTTGACGGGACAGGACCCCGCTCCTACGTATCTCCCGGTGCGATGGACAATTCAAAGCTACGTAGTTCTCGGGTTATCTTTGAAAATCAGGACAAAACAAAGATTTTTTAAGAGTGTGCTTGACGGGACAGGACCCCGCTCCTACGTACCCTCACTGGAAGAGGGATCAAAGCTACGTAGTTCTCGGGTTATCTTTGAAAATCAGGACAAAACAAAGATTTTTTAAGAGTGTGCTTGACGGGACAGGACCCCGCTCCTACGTACCCTCACTGGAAGAGGGATCAAAGCTACGTAGTTCTCGGGTTATCTTTAAAAATCAGGACAAAACAAAGATTTTTTAAGAGCGTGCTTGACGGGACAGGACCCCGCTCCTACGTACCCTCACTGGAAGAGGGATCAAAGCTACGTAGTTCTCGGGTTATCTTTGAAAATCAGGACAAAACAAAGATTTTTTAAGAGTGTGCTTGACGGGACAGGACCCCGCTCCTACGTACTCTCACTGGAAGAGGGATCAAAGCTACGTAGTTCTCGGGTTATCTTTGAAAATCAGGACAAAACAAAGATTTTTTAAGAGCGTGCTTGACGGGACAGGACCCCGCTCCTACGTACCCTCACTGGAAGAGGGATCAAAGCTACGTAGTTCTCGGGTTTTTGGTCTTGAAAAAGGATTGGGCTTTCGCGAAGACCGAACAACAACGGTTAGAATGGTCTCGCTACTAACTCCTTTTGAAAATGACATCATCATTAACGACCTAATCGGCAACGGCGCGATTGGTGTTTAATGACAATTGGTTTATTTTTGAGAAATGAATAAGTTTTCGAAAATGGGATAGAGCTTTTGCGAAGACCGAACAACAACGGTTAGAATGGTCTCGCTTCTAACTCCTTTTGAAAACAATATCATCATTAACAACCTAATCGGCAACGGCGCGATTGGTGTTTAATGACGATTGATTTATTTTTGTTTTGAAAGTAAAAGTTTCTTTTTGTTTTGAAATGATTTTAGGAAATGGGTTTTAGAAAAGGAGTAGAACATTTCAAGTCAATTCTAAATCCATAACCAAATGCAAATGAATGAATAATACTCAAGCAAACATGAACATATCATTCATTAACCAAGATTAAACATGCCCATACAATCAAAGGATTCAATTATTAAAGATGCAAAACAAAGTTCTCAAAGTAATTGTGTGTGTAAGAAGAATTGTATTTACCCTAATGGCTCTATGCTAACATGCGTGTAGACTTACGTCTCCATTAGGAGGTCATACAAGTGGAGAGGAGGGCACACAATCAAGTCAAGACATTTACATGGCATCAAGAACAAGTGAATACAATTGATTGTAAACATAGAGTATTCTAAGTTAAATGATTGAATATGTAAGCAAGGATGCATGATTAGGTAAGCATGTAAGTGCATGAGTGTACAAGGAATGGATGCATGACACTTTATTTATGAATGGAGGGCATACAAAGATGCATAAGAGGATGCAAGAGATATAAGCATATGAGGATGCATGAGAGTGTCACATAAACTAAGTATGAATGAAGATGCATGAATGTGAAAATGTTTTGGGTATTTTTGCAAGTTGATAAGTTGTAAAACTTTAAGTAAGAAGTTAGTGAAAAGTAAAGTAAAAATGCATGAAGTAAATGGTAATTATTTAATGAGATGGTAAAGTAAAAATGCATGAGGTAAATGGGAAGTGGTAAAATCTTTTTATGTTTTAGTAAAAAAAATTAATGAAGTGGTAAAAACCAAAGTAGTAAAATATTTTTATGTTTTGGTAAAAAGTTAATGAATGGTAAAGTAAAATGGTAAAAAGTAAATAAACACTAAAACCAAGTTGAATCACATAGAGCAATCCTCTCACTTTGAGAAAAGTGCACTAGGCACTAGTGAGAATCAACTTGCCTATCATCAACAATGAACAATAAGCCAATTAAAATGCAAAGATTAACTAAACACACAAATAAGTTGAATCACCTAGAGCAATCCTCCCACTTTGAGCAAAGTGCACTAGGCACTAGTGAGAATCAACTTGCCTATCATCAACAATTTACAATAAGCAAACTAAGGCACAAGGATAAGTGAACACATAAACTACATTGAGTCCTTTCTAGCAATCTTCACCACTTAGATCAAGGTGCACTAGGCACTAGTGGGAATCATATTGCTAAATCATCAAACAACAAAAGTAACATTTAACACTAAAATGAAATACTAACAACAAGATTAAACATCACCAAACAAAGAACAACAACAAAATCAACTTGGAAATATTTTTAGATCTATAAGCATGTGAACCAAAGGAAACATAGATCCACATTTTATTTAATAAAAAAAAACACCAAAATTAACACAAAGCAACATAGATCTCTTTTTTGCAAGGATTCATATAATTAAGCAAGGAAGTGCAACAAAATCATATCAACCCTAATTTTTTATGATATGCGAAATGCTAAAGCCCATAAACAACAATTTTATTTATGAAATCTAGTGCATAATATGTAAAGATGCAAGGGAAATTATTCAAGTAGAAGAATAACTCCTTCAAGGCCAAGGACCCATCTCAAACACCCAAAGCTCCCTAAGTCTTTGTCAAAATGTTTGAAATGGATCCTCAAAGCAAACAAACAATCAAGAAGGAGTTTGGAGTAGAGGAGAGATTATGCAAGAAAATTAAATATGAGGTGCAAAGCTTCAAGGATTACCTCAAAACTACAATGAAATGAAGAAGGAGATGATAAGCTCAAAAATTACTAGCCCTTAGCAATTTGATGATGCAACCTTGAAGAGAATGGAAGGAATGATGGTGATCTAACAAGAAATGGAGGATTTGGTGGTTGATTTTTGAAGAAAATATATGGAAGAGGGGAGGAAGAGGCTACGGTTTTGGTGAGGAAGGAGAGGGAGAGGAGGTGTGCTAGGGTTTTGTGTAGGAGAATGAGAGGCTAAAGGATCAAATGAGAAGCAAAAAGAGAGATCCTTAGGTGTGGGAATGAGGGAGTATTTATAGGATGAAACTAGGTCTAAGGGTAGTTTAGTCTTTGTGATTTTGATGTGCTCTAGGATTTAGTCTTAAAATTAAATGGAGGGTTAGGATTGATCCTCACATGGATTGAGGGTAGGAAGAAAACACAAAATGTGAGAGTGAGAGAGTGGGGGGCGAAAGTTAGAGGAAAAAAAAAGAAAAGAGAAATTGAATTTTCTTATTTTAGAAGAGATATTTTATGTGAGGTAGGGTTAAGGGCATTTTAGGAAAGAATTGTGACCAAAGTGGAAAATTTGGGTTTTCTTATGAAGGGGTTAGTGTAAGTGAGTGAGGTATTTTACCAAAGAGGGTATAATGATTACAAAATGGAAGAGTGTGGAAGAAATTTGTGAGAGGGAGAGAGAGAGAGGGGAGTATGCGAATGTGAGGAGAGGAAGAGAGAAAAAAACTTATTTTTTTGGTCTTTTGTCTTATTTGAAGACACTTCCTCATTTTGCTTTTTTTGGATTAGAAAGTTTTGGGCATGGGAAATAATGGGAATGCAACTATTGAAAATGTGTTACATGTTTTTGGGCACCATAAAATATTCCCTCTAGTCACCCATGACAATAAAAATTGTCACTTAAGAATTGAGGAATATTTAATGGTCCTTTTTTATTTTTCTATGCACTAAAAATGGAAAAATACATTTTTAATTATTTTTGACTAGGGTTTTCTTTCTAAAAAATAGTACAAAAATTATCCTTGATAGAATAAAATGTACTTTTTGTGGATGTGCATTTTTGGCGAGAAAATCATCTTTTTGCGAAAAATGACCAAAATTGTCCTTTTTGACCTTAAAACCCTAGTTTGCCTAAAAAGTGCATTCCAACCCTAAAAATGATTTTAAAGACCTTGGAATGACTTCTAGGACCCAAAATGCAATGCATGATGCTCTTCAATCTTCAATTTATTTATTTTTTGTGGAAAATTAGGGTTTTGACCTAAGCCGGACAAAACTAGGGTATGACAGAGTGCATCTTTTGTAACCGTTCATTTCTTGTTCATTTCCGGTAATATGAGCTTTTTGTCTTGTATTGTGTTGATGATGCTTGTTATGAGCTAACCACTTAGCAGTTGGATTGTTTCTAAGTTTGTAATGAACATTGAGTAGAGTTAATATAATATTATGATGTTTGCGTTTCAATCCTTGTATTTTAATACTTTCGAACTTGTTTTGGGATTGGCCAACTGAAACTAGTAGGATAGATATGGATGAAGGTTGTTTAAAGACATTTAGACAACTTGTGCTTAACTCTAGACATAGGGAAGCAATAGTTCATAAAGTGGAACTGTGGGTTCTTCATTATACAGGGGTGGACTTATTTAGAGCCTAGACATAGGAGTCTTATAACAAAACCCTAGCGTTAGTGACTGAAAGGCACAATTCTATACGCTACAGCGTCTAATGTTATAGCGCCTTACCTGAGGGGATTCATATAACAAAGAACAATCCAACTCATTTTATAAACTCTTAAACTTTCTTACTGTTTAGCAATATCTTTCTTATTTTTATGTCCAACAACTTGTTATTGTTACTTTGTCCATTTCACTAAGTTGTTAACTACTTAAACTCTTAAATTAATATCAATCCTTGTGGGTACGATCCTTACTTTATCATTATATTACTTGTTGCGATTGTGTACACTTGAACAAACTACTTTTCGCACAACAAAGACCCTAGAGAGATTGTTGAGGTGTGCTTCGTCAGTCTCTGCCTTTACCACCATGTCGTCTACGTATACCTCGATAGTCTGGCCAATCACCTCTTCGAAGACTCTGTCCATCAGGCGTTGGTAGGTCGCATCAGTGTTCTTTAACCCGAAGGGCATTACCTTATAACAGAAGTTGGAGTGGTCGGTCATGAAGGCTCTTTTTTCTTCGTCGACTGGGCTCATGCGAATCTGGTTGTATCCGGAGTAGGCGTCCATGAAGCTCAGCAGCTTGTACCCTGACGCTCCATCCACCAGGCTGTCGATGCTAGGCAGAGGGTATGAGTCTTTGGGGCAAGCTTTGTTTAGGTCTGTGTAGTCTACACATATCCTCCACCTGTCGTTCACTTTCCTTACCATTACCGGGTTTGCCTAACTAGGTCGGGTATTTGACTTCCCTAATGAACTCGATTTCAACGAGCTTGCTGGTTTCTTCCCTTATGGTCGTCGTCTTCTCTTCTCCCTGTTTTCTTTTTCTCTGTGCCATGGGTCTAACAGAAGGGCTTACAGATAAACGATGGCAAACGAAGTTAGTATCAATACCCGGCATGTCCTGGGGGGGACCATGCGAATGCGTCGAGGTTGTCGGCAAGGAACTTGGAGAGCTTTTGTTCGGCGTCTGAGGGTAGGCTGGCCCCGATTTTTCGTCTTCTGATGGTCGGCTGGGTCGATCTTTATTTCTTTCAGGTTGTCAGCGGGCTTCAGGAGTTTTTCTTCTCTTGCGGGGTCGTATAGCCTGGGATCCAGGTCTAGAAACTCGCAATCTTGCGGTTGCATTGGCTCATCCTGTACTGTTTGTACCTTCGCGCTTCTAGCGTAGCATTTCCGCGCGGCTGCCTGGTCTCCCCCAGATCGTGCCCGTTCTGCCGTCCAGTAGCGGGAATTTCATGCAAAGCTGGGGGTATGATACCGCTGCTGCCAAAACGTTGAGCGTCGGCCGGCCCAATTTTATGTTGTATGCTGTAGGCGCTTTAATTACCATGTACTGGAGTGTTTCTTATGTCGGATCTCCGAACGTTGTTGGTAAATCGAGGTATCCGTACACTTCTGTTTTCTGCCCAGAGAAGCCTGTCAAGACGCCGGGGAAGTTTCTAAGACCATCATTTGGTATTTGTAGTTGTTCGAGGCAACCCCAGTACATAACGTTCACTGAGCTGCCACCATCGATCAGTATTCGCCGAACATTGGTGTCTCTGAGTCTAACGGTTATTACTAGAGGGTCGCGCTCGTGGTTTTGGACTCCTTCGAAGTCATCAACGTTGAAGGCAACTGTGGAATATCCTGGCACAACAAAGGAGTTGTCAGTGTTTAGATTCATAACAGCGCGAGCATACCTTTTCCTTGCGTTTGACGAGGCTCCTCCCCCGAAGAATCCCCCGGAGATCGACCCGACGTGCTTCTTTTTTCTAGTTCCACTGTTTTCTTTTGGCGGCGGTGTCCTCGTACCAAAGCGCGTTGATGGCGGCGTCTGACGGGGCAACTCTTTTCTTCATGCGATTTACTCTACTGCTGAGGGGCCTCCTATAGGATCTGGGCCAATTTCTTCGTGTCGTTGAGGAATTCCTACAGTCGTCGTATCCTCCCCTCCTGGTTTTGGATTTGCTTCTCCAAAGTCTGGCTCTCGTCTCTTTGTTTCGCATTCTGGAAGTGTAGATATCAGAGTAATTCTAAAAGGCTTCCTAAGGCAGAGTTGATATCCGCCATTGTAGAGGTTGATTTGAGGTTTTGTGTGAGGCGAGGAAAAGGTTTTATTCCGGCTCCACGGTAGGCGCCAATGTTACGATCGGTTTCTCTTGTTGAGAAAAGACCGAACACGAGTTATGCTAACAGTGAAGAAATGATTGAAGAATAATGGTTGGGATCCGTTTATTGGCCTTAGAAGGCGTATATTTATAGTACAATGGGTATTAAACCGTAATAAATGCATATTATGGTCAAGTTGACCGTTACAGACAAGAGGGAGGGAAATCAGGGATATTTCCCTCTGATTCCGTTGACTGCGCTTTATTCCTTTTTGGGAGAGGTAGAAGCGAGATATTTTGGGCCGATCGGTTATTCCTCAGGGAAGCCTTCTGGAAGCCGAGGGGATGTATATACCGGTCGGTCTGGATGGGAACAGTGATTGAAAACTTAAAACCACTCGGTGAAGGAAGGGTAAAAAAATTTCTCACGAAGGAGTTCACTTGGACTGTATATCATAACTATATTAATTCATGAACAGTCCACATGGACAGTCCATGTAGGCTGCCATTTATGTTCTCCAAAAAAGCCACGCAATCCAGTTTAAAATAGGTGGCATCCTAATCATATCTGTAGTTGAAATTTAATTTCGGATATACAAATCAATGGTAATAAAAACCATGTGCCAGCTTTCTTGAAGAATTAATGAGCCCATTCCAAAATTCACGTGTTTTCTTGCCCAACACTTAAAACATCAGTTTAAATGCCTATTAAAAACTTTGAATCCTAATTATAGACGTTTCATTAATACTATTTCTCACTCATTGTATATAGCATATTAGGTTAATTGAAAAAGGAAATATGTTATGGATGGGGCCTTTGCTAACTACACCCCCAAAGGCCCATTTACAAAAGGCCCATTCAAGAATGCAAGATCCACCCATCAATGGCCAAAATCGCAGCGCAAGATCGGACGGTCCTGATCCATCAGGTCAAACACCACCAAACTCTATAAATAAGCATTCAATGCTTCATTAAAGGTACACACATTAACCCTAAATCTCTATCTGCAATTAACTGCCTCCCTGACTTGAGCGTCAGAGTATCTTTGCAGGTACCACACCCCACCTCGGATCGGACAACGATCGATCAAGGACTACACCTATCAACTATCTCGGATCGGACACCGTACTCAAGATCGGACACAAGTTCGGAGATACGATACAGAACATTGACGACCATAGTGGGAGATCCGTTTCCCTATTTTTCCCTTTCTTTACCTTGATCGGCAATGCCTCCTCAATTCAGCCCGAGGACCCAAAATCTCATCGTCGGATCTGCTAGGAGACCGATCCTAGAACCCGTCTCGCAACAGGTCCCACCACAGCGCACCCCAGAAGGGCATGTAGAAGACTTTCCAAATGGAAACAATATTATCAGCATTGATTAATTAACGCGTGGGATAATTATCAGCATTTAGAGGACGACGCTGGAAACAATATTTCAAAAAAATTTGAATTTCATTTATACAGCTAACATTTAACAAATTTCAAAATCTAAATTTAAATCATTTCAAAATATTTCAAATTTGTGCGGGTCGTGTAAATCATGCCTTATTATTATTCATCATTGTATATGTTAAATGCAAATCATATGTTACAATACTTGAGCCTATAAATAGGACTCATATGACATTGTAGAAGATACCTTTGAAGAGTATAATACAATAGCTCTATTATTCTCTCATCTTCTATTCTTGTTCGTGCTCTATTTGAGTTTATTTAATAACACGTTATCATCACGAAGCTCTACCAAAATGACGGCTTAATAAGCTTGGGGGCTATTTGGCAAAGATATGTTTTCTTCTACTAGCTTATAGTTAATCTAACTCATATTATCATGTTTAATTATTTTTCTTGTAGTTTTTATTTTATCATGTGAATATGTTATATTTCTTGTATAAAATTTTATTGAGAATTTTATTTAGCTACCATGGTTATCATGTTTTCTATTTTTGATAAATTCCTGAAGAATTCAGCATTCAAGCATCCCTGTTGGATTGCAGAAGGACAACTATTTGTCTATTCTTGATGAATTCCAGAGGAATTCATCATTCAAGCATCCTAGAAGGATTGCACAAAGAACTTGAAGCATATCGTGTTTGTCTCATATTCATGATGAATTCTAGAAGAATTCCCTAGTCAAACATCCCAGAAGGATTGCACAAATAACTTAATATCACTACTAGAAATTTGCTAAATAGTGACTGATTTAGCGACCAAAAAAAATTGGTCACCTTAGCGACCGATTTAGAGACCGATTCAATAGGTATAAAATACTTTTTGATTAGTGACCGATTTTTCGGTCGCTAGCTTTAGAGACCGCTTTTTCGGTCACTAATAGTGACCGATTTAGAGACCGATTCAATGTATAAAATATTTTTTGCTTAGTGACTGATTTTTCGGTCGCTAGCTTTAGAGACCGTTTTTTCGGTCGCTAGTAGAGGGGTTGGTGCAAAGTAAAACGCGGGGTGCAAAGAGCAATGTGCTGTTTTAAATTAGAATTTTAAAATAAATAAATATTGCAAACCCTACACCAGTTTCCTAACTTCTCTGTTCTTTCTCGCACTCCCTCTCCTCACACCGTCCCACTCCCTCTCCCTCACGCTGTCCCTCTCTCTCACACCGTCTCCCTCCCTCACGCCGTCCTCTCTCCCTCACGACGTCCCCCTCCCTCACGCCGTCCCCCTCCCTCATACTAGCGCCACTGTCCAAGGCTACGACGGCGACGGCGATCTGAGAGCTTCCTTCCATCCTCTGTGACGGCAACCCATGAGTTGTGCGTTTCCTCTTGCTCTATGTGCGCTACTTTGAGTGCTTGGTGAGAAATTACATTCTTGCTCTATGTCCCCCAAGTTTTCACCTAAAACCCTAAATCTGTTGTTGATTTTCCCTAATTCCCATGTTGATAATCATCTGTGAATTTTCCCTAATTTTCCTTATTAACAATATGTTGTCATGATTTCTGAATTTGTTGTATCTTCTAAGCTTATGTTGTTTTCTTATTTGGCACTTTCCAGGCTATTGATGCTCTTGTTATTGTTATCATATTAATACGTGCAATTACTTTGAGTTGGTGATGGAATAATGGATATATTATAAAATAATCATCTTTTATTTTTTTTGTTTTGTTCGTATGGTTGTTTTGCTTGAGTAAAAACTCAGTTTCACTATACCTAAAAATTGTTGAGTGTCAAATAAAAATGATCTTATTTTCAGATGCTTTGATTTATTTCCCAGATCCTTTCAATACGTGGAATTCTTGCATGCTTAATTCCTACTTGCATATAACATGATGATATGGTATCAATAAATTTTATCTGGATTATAGACTGGGGAAAACATAGAACATAAAAATGTTTATTATTGGTAAAAAGTAATCTATCAAAGAGAAAATAGGAGAATTTTCAGGAAGGGGATTTTATGAAAAAAGGAAGGGATTATTTTTTAAACTGTGTTTTTGAATTTGAGGCTTGATTGGATGGAGGAAGAGGAGATTAGATCTCATAAGAGGTGCATATTAATTATTAGTACAGAAAGAAAAGCAGGGTATTGGAAATTCAAGGCAGCAAGGATTATATGAATAAGTTCCCAGGATGGAATTAAGGCTGCAACCACCCTGCCCATGTGGGAGGTGGAAGGCAAACAAAGGAATGGAGAGGAGTTTTGACTGTGACATTGTGTGGAAATTGAGAGGGAAGTAAAGAAGAGAGCAGAAGCCAGAATTGGTTAACGTTTGGGAAGGGAGGCTACCTAGCAGACTCTTGAAGAGCTTCTGATTCTTTTCTTTCCTTTTCAGTCTATACAAAGATAGTTTTACCTGTACAATGTTCCCCTAAGCTGATATCTCCACAATATTAATGAAGGAAAGCAAAGTATATTAGTGGTTTCTCAATAAAACTATACCAGGTTTTACTTTCCTTTTAGGAGGACCTTCCAGTTGGTATGAGTCAGTTGACTTTTCTTTTTTGTGCCTTTTCATAGGCCTCATGGAGATCCTCAAATGATACGGTTTGGTGCACATCTAGTCCTTGTGCTTAGATATTTACTTGCTGAGGAAGTGAAAGGTGCTTTCAGGGAGAAGATTCTGAGCGTAGGTGATCATATTCTACACATGTAAATAATTTTATATGAAGTTATTCACTCTTTTTGTCTTAAATAATACTATACAAGTTAACAACTTGACAAAAGATTGAAGACGGCATCTCCGTATCTTTAACATAATCTAAAGTGAATGATGGCAGCTGAGAAATTTTATGGATTGAATGGAAATTTGCATCACTTTATTGATTGACTAAATTGGAAAATAAACAGGTACGCCCTCTTTCTGTTTTCAAAGGAGCATGAAGAATTGGTGGGCATATATGCTTCTCAGCTTGCACGTCACCGTTGCATAGACCTTTTTGTTCACCTGTCAGACGTTGCAAAATAGCACAGACTGCAGAGTCTACAAAAAGCTAAAACCATCCAGTGGCTTTGCTTCACACCACCATCAACTATTACTGAAGTCAATGATGTTAGTAAAAAACTTCTTCTCATTTGAAGAAAATATAATGGAGCTTCTCAGGGCGCCTTTCACGCAGATGTACGTACAAGCAATGAGGAAGATCTGTTCTAGGTTATATATTTTCTTCAAGTAGTGAAACCTGAATTCTCAGGGCATCTTTAATGTAATGAATTGTTTTTTATTGTGATGAAGAATTTAACGTAAATCTATTGTTTATTATTGCTTTATAAATTATTTTTCTTACCATGGGCATGTTAGCAATTAAATTAGTGCAAAACAATTGAATAAGTTGATTAAATCAATCATAGTCGTTAAATCATTTGCTAAAAATTTGTCGCGCCAAGATCAATAGTTGCTAACTTGATGTCAAATTTGGACTTGTTAAATTCATCTCTTTATTTTGTTGCTATATTAGTTGCTAAATGTAGTTGCTAAATTAGTCTAAAATCAGTCTCTAAATCGGTCACTAAATCGGTCACTAAATTTGGTACTAAATTGGCCGCTAAATCGGTCACAAAATTGGTCGCTAAAACGGTCACTAAATCGGTCACTAAAATCGGTCACTAAATCGGTCACTAAAATCGGTCACTAAATCGGTCGCTACAATTGGTCACTACATCGGTTGCTAAAATTCGGTCACAAAATCGGTCGCTACAGTTAGCGACCAGTGATATAGCGACTGGTTTTTTTTGGTCGCCAATTCAGTCACTAAACGTTGTAGTGACCGATTTTTCCCATATAGTGACCGAAAAATCGGTCACTAAATAACGTTTTTTTGTAGTGTATTGAAGCATCTTGTAGGATTGCTCAGTGTGAACGTTTTTAATATAGTTCTTGAAGATTTAAAAAAAAAATTGTGATATAGTTCTTGAAGAACTTAAAAAATAAAAAAATAAAAATACAAAAAAAAATTATTAACATTCAACCATCCCTGGAGGATTGTTCAAATAATGATGGTAAACATATAAATTCGTTGTATAGTTCTTGAAGAGCAAATTGTTAGAAAATATGATTTTTCTTGATCATCACTAGTGAAAGATTTGTGGTCAAGTTCTTGAAGAACTAAACCTTTAGACCATGTTTGTAATCTAAATGATCTATTTGATCTTAGTATAATTGAATCAAAGGAATATAAGGGAAATTTTAGTTTAATATGCTCCTGGAGTAGCACAAATGAGAAAATATTTTCAAGAATTTTTGAATCAAGATTATGTGATGTTGTAATGGAAAAAATAATCACAAAACACTCAATGAATTGAACTTTATTCCTAGAAGAGAATGAATCAAATTAAAACATTGAGTACAACAAAAGTTGTGGTTATGATCATCGATGTAGTAAAGGTTACCGTTATCGTTTATGAAAGATTTCTTTGACCACAAAAATATGAAAGATTTGAGGTCGAGTTCCTGCAGAACTAGACCTTTAGACCGTGATTGAAATCTATAATATCTATTTGATCTTAGTATACTTTGAAACAAGGAAAAGTGAGAGAAAAATAAATTATTTTTATGTATCACAATTATGCCCTTGAAGTAGCAAAATTGAGAAAATACTTTCAAGAATATTTTAAAAGTTTAGACATAATTTGATTTAACAAAATATTGATTGTTGATTAAAATGTGAAAGGTCGCGTAACAATTGAACTTTATTATAATTTATGATTTATGGTTATATTCTTTACTATTTTTCATAATGGTATACTAGTTTTCTTTTTATGAAAATAATGATGTAGTAACTCATATACATTATGACAAAGTTTAATTTTTAGAAATGTAACTTCTCTTCCTACTTACTCTTGGAATTCTAGTATTTCATTTTATGAGTGGAAACAATAGAAAAAAATATGTGATACGGTCAGGTATTTCTTAAAGAATTAGATCTTTTTATGTTCTTATTTTTTATCTTGTTTTGATTTCATGTTAACTTAATATTGTAAAGCATATGAGTGCAATTAAAATTATGCTATGGAAAACCAGAAGTTTGCTATGAACTTTTAAAAAATAAAATGTTGTTTTAAACCCGAAGTTTAATAATCTACATGATTTTACTATTTAGTATGTGTTCAATTATATTTTTCTAATATAAAGATGACGAGACGTATTAATATTTTTGAAGGGCCAGAAGATTCTTCAATATAATAAGTTTTTCTATGTCATGTGTTTAATGCATATAAACTATCAGAAAGTCATATGGTAGTGTGTGTTTTTATTATGAACTTACAACAAGAAGTTTGCATATATAATTGAAGGCTCAAGAAGAGCTAATGTATTGTTACAAGCTTGAGGAACAACAAGTTTTCACAGATTTATACCACATTTATTCTCTCAAGTCTCATGGAAACTAATAAAGTTTCAACGATATGTCGATATCAATCTAAGAGGAGATCATGTGGAAAAATAAATTTTCTTTGAGTTTGTACAAAATGTATATTAGAACACACATGCTACCTTAAACCAGAAGTTTATGGATTATAATAATTTTATCGTTGGCAAGACCGGTTGGGCCATCCCGGGTCTATTATGATGCGAAAAAATAGTTAAGAATTTTAGTGAACATGTATTGAAGAGCATGTGGATTCTTCAATCCATTAACTTTTGTGTATTACTAGTTCCCAAAGCAATTTGAGAATTTGAAAGAATAAGTCCCTCACATTTCTAAAATGTGTATAAGGTGATATTTGTAAACAAATACATCAATCACGTGATATTTTATGATTTTAATTGATGCATCAATTAGATGACCACATATATACTACATATATTTGTCGTCAACTCACAACTTGAAGTTTGTGAGATGGTTTGCTCAACTAATTTGAGTAAGAGGTCATTATGTGAATTATCTTTGAATCATTTGGTAAGTATTGTATGTATATTAGAATTGATATTGGACATCACATAGCTATGTTTATCCATAAAATTCATTAGGCGTCTAAAGTTAATAATATGATCAATTCTTATGAGATCAAAACTTCAATTTCTACATGGGAACATGCAATATTGCAAGCAAAGACATTTATACGCATCAAGCCAATAAGGTATCATATGTAAGTTCTCCCTTTTATGATTGATTTTTAGTCAAGAATCCAATATCTCCCATCTTAAATTTTTTTGGATGTGTTGTGTATGTTCACATTACTACACTACTATACAATAAGAAGTATGCTTAAAGAATGTTGGGAATGCATGAGTATATGAATCTCCATCCATGATAAAGTATGTTGAGCCAACAACTGGAGATGTATTTATAGCTAAGTTAGTTGATTAAAATTGTGATGAATTAGTTTTTCCAATATTAGGGGGGAGACGAGCAGCTGAAAATGAATATTATTTGAAATAAATTATTATTATCCCATCTTGATCCTCTTACAAACCAATGAGAACCAAAAGTTCAAAGGATAACTCATTTGCAAAATTTAGCAAATTAAACACAGCTGCAGTGCTCCAATTAAAATTGATGTTCTTGTTGGACACTCAAACATTGCAAATGAATCTTAACCACACATGAAGCGTGTAGCATGGTCGGTTCCAAAGAAAAAGAAATAATCCTCAAACAAAGAAATGAGCTTAAAAGTAAGATGGCCCAAAGGAGGATATGGAAGCTCTAAAAGAGTAATTTGGCATAATTAATTTTTTAAGTTCCAGAAGAACTAATCAGGTACCTGAAAAATTCTGAAATTTGTGGAAATGAGATCTCAATAAATTATGTCATGAATGGAGAAAGATGGAACCGAAGTAAAGTCAACATTGACGATATTTTGATATATAATATAGCGCTAAATCTGATGAGTGATAATGAGGATCATGAACCAAACAAAGTCAATCAAAGATTGTCGACAAAGAAATGACTGAACAAAGTGGAAAGATGCAATTGAAGCGGAATTAAACTCACTTTGTAAGAGAAATGTTTTTGGACCTATAGTCCGGACACCTGAAGGTGTGAAGCTAGTTGGATATAAGTGGGTTTTTGTACGAAAACGAAATGAAAATGGTAATATTGTGAGATACAAAACTCGACTTGTTGCTCAAGAATTTTTACAAAGACTTGGCATCGATTTTGAAGAAACTCATTCACCTGTAGTGGATGCAAATACTTTTCGATACTTAACTAGTCTAGTAGCACGTAAGGGGATAAATTTACATATGATGGATGTTGTTGCAACATATTTATATGGTTCACTTGATAGTGAAATTTATATGAAACTCCCTGAAGGATTTCATTTTCCTAAGACAAACAATCCAGGCTCTCGAGAAGATTATTCGATCAAGTTGAATAAGTCTCTCTATGGACTTAAACAATCTGGACGCATGTGGTATAATCATCTCAGTGAATATTTGTTAAATGAGGGATATAAAAATGACCCCATATGGCCACACATTTTTATGAAAAGATCTGGAAAAGAATTTGCTATAATTGCTGTTTATGTGGATGACTTAAATATTATTGGAACCCCTGAAGAGCTTCCAAAAGCTATATATTGCTTAAAGAAAGAGTTCGAGATGAAGGACTTAGGAAGGGCAAAATTTTGTTTGGGATTACAAATTGAATATTTAAGAAATGGAATTCTTGTACATCAAGAAACTTATATAGCAAAAGTGCTAAAATAGTTTTACATGGACAAATCACATCCACTATGTACACCAGTGGTTGTAAGACCACTAGATGTGAATAAAGATCCATTTAGACCTCGAGAAAAGGATGAGGAACTACATGATCCTGAAGTACCATATCTTAGCGCAATTGGTGCACTAATGTACCTTGATAATTATACACGTCCTGATATATCATTTGATGTCAATTTATTAGCAAGATATAGTTCTTCACCTACACAAAGACATTGGAATGGAGTCAAGCATGTACTTCGTTACCTTAGAGGTACAATGGATATGGGTTTGTTTTATTCAAATGAATCAAAGCCAGATTTAGCTAGTTATGCAGATGCAGGTTATTTTTCTGA
This sequence comes from Astragalus membranaceus, assembly GCA_039519185.1. Classification (NCBI taxonomy): domain Eukaryota; kingdom Viridiplantae; phylum Streptophyta; class Magnoliopsida; order Fabales; family Fabaceae; genus Astragalus; species Astragalus membranaceus. The sequence goes on from CM076846.1 coordinate 185,587,218, forward strand.
CCCTCATAATGGTAGATCACAAACAGGCTATCTGTTTACATGTGGTGATACAACAATTTCATGGAGGTCTGTAAAACAAACCATAACAGCCACATCATCCAACCATGCAGAAATTTTAGCACTGCATGAGGCAAGTCGAGAATGCGTTTGGTTAAGGTCAGTAATTCAACATATACGAGAAACCTGTGGTTTGTCTTCTGAGAAAATGATTGCAACAACTATGTATGAAGATAACACTGCATGCATTGCTGAATTGAAAGAATGGTATATTAAAGGAGATAGGACAAAACATATTTCACCAAAGTTCTTCTTCACTCATGATCTTCAAAAGAACGGTGCTATTAACATCCAACAAATTCGCTCCTGTGAAAATTTAGCAGATCTTCTGACAAAGTCATTGCCAAGCAAAACTTTTGAACAGTTAACAAGGAAGATTGGTCTTCGTCGTCTTAGAGATTATTACATGCATGAGGGGGAGAAATAAATTTGTTCTGCACTATTTTTTCCTTCACCACAGTTTTGTCCCAATGAGTTTTCCTGGTAAGGTTTTTAACGAGACAGCCCTCAAGCAAAGGATGTTGTACTCTTTTTCCTTCACTGAGATTTTTTCCCATTGGGTTTTTTCTTAGTAAGGTTTTAATGAGGCATATCCTTAATAGACATCCAAGGGGGAGTATTGTGAATAAAGTGGATGTCTAATGCAATTGTAACTCCTAGGCATTATGCCTTATTATTATTCATCATTGTATATGTTAAATGCAAATCATATGTTACAATACTTGAGCCTATAAATAGGACTCATATGACATTGTAGAAGATACCTTTGAAGAGTATAATACAATAACTCTATTATTCTCTCATCTTCTATTCTTGTTCTTGCTCTATTTGAGTTTATTTCATTCGTTTTTCATTTAAATTTCCCACCTAATATGCTAAAAAAATGCTTATAAATAGTCCCCATGGGTGTGAAACAAACACATACGATTTGTTAATTTTTTTTAGCAAAATACTGTTGAGTTTTCCAATAGTTTATAGCTTACCATGGAATTTTTGCAAATATGGTTGAGGAATTCCTTTTGCTTAACAAAAATATCAACCTGGCAGAACTACTCTGTTCTAGCACACATGTATATAATTTAGGCTAAATAACACTTTTGGTCTTTTATCTTTGCTCTAGGTTTTATTTTGGTCTTTTATCTTTTTTTTGGTCCGTTTTGGTCTCTCATCTTTCATTTTCGTTTCATTTTGGTCCCTACCGTTAGTTTCTGTTAACAGAGCGCCTTTTTTCCGATTATTTCAAGATAAATTTTTTAAGTATTGTGATTGTATGTTAAATGTATCTAATGGTTCTTTTTTTTGGAATACAATGGGAAAGAAAAGGAAAACAAGAAACTAAGACTAAGTTCTCAGAAAGAGAACTCGACTAGTATCAACCATCATAAACTGAGAAAGGCTCGGGATTGTTGGAAGATCAGAACCGGGCAATACCAATGAAGAATTGTGTGAGGCGCCCATCTTTGCCGAGACATCCGCACTAACATTTCCTTCTCTCTGCGTGTGGAGGTTAGTGACCTCCCAATCTTTCTGAAGCAAGTCTTTGATACTTTGAATAATAGAACATATTTGCTAGGGCCATTTTAAAAATAATAATTTACAGGGGCCTAAATGGATTATGGTCATATTTGCAGGGACCAAACATATATTTAAGCCTTAATTATATAAAACAACTTTATCGATATCGTTTAATTTTTAAAGGTACCATAGAGGCTTCTTATAACATATTGCCACCTCATTATTTGGGAGTTTGGATCCTCACAAGTACTTGTGCCATTGTGAGACAATTTATATATAGTGAATAAATGCAATTATGTTACTATTTTCCTACCTTATTTACTACATATATTTTCCATACGTAGTTTTTTGCATTTACAAAATGCACATAGCACAATTAAATCTATATTCATGGTATTTTTAATTCTAAAAAATAGTTCAAATTCCTTATTTTTTAAAATTACATTTAACAGTAAATATTACGAAACAAGTAAAAAATTTTAGTACTGTGGAAATTAATAAATAATATAACTAAGTATAAAAATCAATAAAAAAAGATATAACTTCTATTCTAATAATAGAAAAAAAATTTAAAAGTACTTTTCTTAATAAAGGTATATATCGGGTATCCTCTGCGCGCAACTGCAGAGACTACTCCCTCAAGAGATTTAAGTTTTAACACTGCTGTATGACCAAGTCTGGATTCGAACTCAGGACCTTGATTAAGGTGTAAGAGACTCCTAACATCTCATCCAAGTGCTCTTGGGTAAAAAAAATTAGTTTATATACAACATCCGTGTATAAATTTTTTTGCAACATCAATCAATCACGAAATGTCACGTTATAAAAAAAGATTCAACATTATCTCAAGTACCTTAAAAGACACTTTTAACATATTTTTTAATTGGTTGATTGTGTAGAAAATTTGACAGCAACGCATGTATATCAATTATCAATTATTAAATAAAAAAAAAGAAGATGAAGACAAAAAATTAAATTAAATAAAAAAAATTAATTACAGTTTTGATATCCTATTATAACTCACTCACAATTTTAGTTTTTTTGATTACATTCACTATCTTAGTTCTCCAACTATTTTTTAACGAATTTAGTCTCTCCATTTTTTTTTAATTTCTAAAATCCTTGACCCTGCTTAACTAGAATAAATAACCCGTGCCATGCACGGGTATAAATATGTCATTGAAATTTGTTGTCGAATAAATTATATTTTGTAAGCTATAGTAGCAAAATGCATGTATAGGTAAATAGTGGTATTTTTTGTGATTTGAAAATAATATTTAAACCATCAAAACTTCATGTTAATTTGATTTTTTTAAGCACAAATGATATCATATTATGGTGATTAGAATTCTTCATCTCATACTCATGAATCTCTAAATAATAACGATATTGATGACCATGTCATGACATGGCCATGTCGGTCATATATCTGGTCAAGGAATTGCACAATTTTTGAGTCGTCTACCTCCCGGTCTCTCGTCCTTTACTTGCTCCATTTGCACAACTTTTGCGAAACCTCAAATCAAGACTGAGTAAGAAATTTGAAGTTTGAAGAGTAGTGCTTGTAACCGAGATTCCTAATATCAACCTTACATGTTTTTGAGCTCCCCTTTTGCATTTCTGCTGTCTATCATTTTCGACCCATCCTACTTACTTTTATATAAATTATTGCAGCAACACCCATAGACAATTATCAAATTAAAAAGCTCCCTCCCGGATGTACCTTGAATTTCAGCAAGATAACTCTTTGGCTCCTTGTCTTCACCCGTATAGATCAATCTTGCAATGCAACAACCTCCCAATTTCATTAACTTGTCACTAATTCCTTCCCGTAGCTGCAAAATAGCCTGTATGTAAATATCATCAAGTCGATAAACAACTAAACTCGGGAGAAAATTATCCTGTTGGTCAGAAATGGATTTCACTAATTTTTATAACAATAGAATTTAACAACTGGTCATACAATATTGTCACTAAGATACCATATGTTAAGAAGGCTTAATGAGAGAAGGCATATATAAAAGAATGCATATTAAGTATTTTTTTAAAAGAATAGCAAGTGAACTCGAGAATGCAGCATAAGAAATAACATTAGAAATAGCATTAGGGAAAGTAATACTAACAGAAACCCGCTTGCATAGTAGATCATAATAAAACTTGGTTGATTAAAATGGAATTCCTCTTAGTCACAATAAAAATATAAATACGCTGCAATAATAGATGCAAAACTCATCTCTTGTTGGCACTAAGCTGACACAATATCAACCTAGTTGAGAACATGTTAAACAAAAAAATGACGACATTAAAACAAAATTGCCTCCAAATATTCATTCATCTCATATTTGGAGTATTCTTTTCCGAGGATACACGGTTAAAATCCAACAAATGCATTCTTTATTGAAGTTTTATTCAATTTCAAAATCTAACAACACAAGATCTCAAATTGATGAATTGTGAGCAATAAAGCTTGCAGGCTCTAAGAATGTTGCATATACTTACTTGACATTAGTCCTACAAAAATCAAAAAGTTCGATCTCCATTTGGAAACTTCTGATTAAGATAAAATGCACCTTCAATTCCTCTCATTGTCATAGTAAACATCTAGGAAAGCCAGACAAACATGTGAGCAAAGTCAGTAAAAGACTAACAAATTTAATAACGAAAAATAAAACAGTAAGATTGGGTATGCAAATCATTCTTAAGCCAGACAATAAAATTAGAACATTAAAACATGAATGAAGAATGATATACTCATTTATTCTTACCTAACCGGTGCAACAACTATTGTAGAAGAAAATAAAACAAAAGCTACATGTAAATGGGAATTGAACCATATATTGTTTGTATATTTTTACTTACCAAACCAAATAATCAGTATGCTTTGACAAATATCTACAAAAAAGATCAAATTATAACTATATGAAAGAAACAAATATATTTTCCAAACTAAAAGAGGGAAAATAAAAAGAGGAAAAAAAAGCCTTACCTTTCATCCATAAAAACCATTTAAATTGGAAGGAAAATCTCCATCTTATACCAAAAACTGCAACAGACCAAAGACAATATATTTTTACAACAATACTCCAAATAAATGGGTGTAATCTAAAATTGAAGGTAACTAAAATACAAATTTTGAAATCGTAGAACACACCTTAAAAATAAAAGAGAAAAGGAAAATATGATAGATAATATCAACAAAGAAAGAAGGATTAAAGTGAGAAAAAGCGCACGTGGAGAGAATTAGAACAATTCCCATTTCTCATGGCGAGATTAAGTTTATAGGTTTTCATCTTCTGCATGGGTTCACATGAAGGTGGAGATTGTGAAAGGCTTCACCCTCCATTTCAAGGCGCAAACCTTGATGTGTTAGTATTTTAGGTTGTCTTCCTCTCACAGCTCAGAACTATAATCCCTAAACTCATCAACACTCATCTTTGCGACACACCAAAAAAGGAATGGTAACAGGAGGAATACTAAGGAGAAGGATTATAGAATGAGACGGGCAGTATCAACTACGGAGTTGCCGCCACTTGCTTAGCCTTACATTTTTTAGTACCATTGTTCTCTCTCATTCAAAAAATCAAAAGGTCTTTTTTTTTTACGTCAAAAAAAGGTTTCTTTGGTTTTGTGGGCAAATTGAATATCACTCTATTGCATATGTAAGAAGGTGCCAATAATATGTGATTAAAAAAGATTCATTATTTACGTGATCAAAAAATTACCACTTAAAAATATTATATTCAGCCCTTGTCCTTATTTATGTGGTCAAAAAATGACCACTTAGAAATATTCATTGAAATGACCAAAATTTATACAAGTAATTTCATTTCATTGTGGTGGGAAATCTTTGCCACTTGAAATTCGAAAATTGTAACTAATTTGACAGGTTAAGATAATGTTTAATTGTGAATCAAAATGTCAAAAATTATTTCCATGTGTTAGATGGATATCATTATTTGCATAATTTGAATATTTAAATTCAATTAATTTTTAATATGAAATTCTTTCCTAAAGCAAGTGAATTAATTAGCAAAATGCATGAAAAAATGACATGTGTAATGTCATTTATTGAGATGCATTCTCAATTGTTTAATATATAGATTTGGTCAAATATTTTGATGACAGGTAACTCCCTTGACCTACATAAAATGACATATTGGACTGTGTGTGTCATGTTGGATTTAGGTGACATGTAAGCTCATTCCACAAGGCTAAATGAGTTACATGTCTACAAAATATTTGACCAATTTAAAAAAAGTTTAGAAACTTAAATCGTGAATGACTCGTAATAAATGACCAAAACTGTAATTAATCATCGGGAAAAGAGCTTTCAGAGTGGCAAGCTCCAACTGGCAAAGACTAGTGCAAGTGCGAACTAACGTGGCGTCGCGTTAAGATGATCAACAACTCTTTTGACTGTCAGCTCAACCCCAACGTAAAGTGGGACCCCCAGAGAAATTTAGAGAAATAATTAATACAAAATAAAAAAAGACAAGTCTGGAAAATCACATCATCACACCATTATTGCAAAGGAATATGAGCGTGGTGTAGAACAATCATTCCGCAATTGCAAGAAGCAGTTATCGAAGATTAAGCGTAGGATGGACGCTATGGCTTCGGATTTGAGCACTTCCGTGAGTAGAGGCTCGGAGCGCGGCGAAGATAGAGATAGAGGGTTATCTGTGTTCTTTGGTTGGGTTTATCACTTGGGAGTAAATTCCATTGGTCATGAATACTGTCATCTCCGATTCCTTTTCATCAAGGGAAAGTATGTTTCCATGTACAAGCGTGATCCTCATCAAAACCCTGCCATTGTATGTTTCTTCTCTTCCTTTTACTTTTTTTTTGCTTCTGAATTTTCACCTTGTTCAGAATTTGGAATTTTCTATACCTATTTGTAGTTAATTAGTCAGCAAAGTCATGAAAGAGTAATTGGAAATTAGTTGAAGAGTAAATGCTAACTAGTGCAGTGTTTAATTTTGTGCTTTGCTTCGTAATTGCACTGTTTTCATCAATGGCTTTTCGGTTTCTTTAGTTATGAAAGGACTGCTAGTAATCTCAGTGTAGAAGTCTTTTTGTCAAAGACCAAAGTCGTCACCTGTTGGATCCCGTCTTTTGACTTTTGAGACAACTCTCATTGACGCTCCTTTACTTCTTTGTTAACAAAAAAAAATTGTTTAGTTTGATAGATTATGAATCAGCGATATATAATTGAAGATACAATACAGGCCTGTTTTTATTTTTATTTTTTAAAAGAAATACAGGCCTGTTAGTTTCAAGTTTCAACATTCTTCTCCTAATTATATAGTTTAATTTCTCAAATGTGGGTTGCAAGTCTATTTCACTCATTATTAAAACTTTCCTTCATGCAGAAACCGATTAGGAAGGGAATTGTAGGTCCCACACTAATGGTGGAGGAGCTAGGTCGCAGAAAGGTTAACAATGGGGTAAAAAACTAGCATATGAATCTTTCTGTATTTACTAATTTGCGTTGATTTTGATGGACAGGAAATATTCTCTCCGAGGTTCAACCCATAACAATCTCTTGTGATGAGTGTACTGATTTTGATTAACTTATAAATTTGATCGAAGCCAAGTATTTTTGTGTTTTCTTCCCAGGATCTTTACGTTTTGCGGTTTTACAATCGATTAGATGAGGCCAAAAAGGGAGAAGTAAGTTCTAGTTTTGAATTGCTTATTCTAATAATTGTTGATAATGATTGGAAGTTCCTTGCCATGCAGCATGCTTTTCAACAGGTATAACAGCTTAGCAAGCATCCGAGATCAATCATCCGGTCACTTGTAAAAGTTGCATGCTAAGCTATGATAATTTTTCTAGAAAACATGATTTTTGTTACAAATTTTATTAAAAAATCTTTAGAAAAAAAAAACACCACATCTCTTCCAAAGTTCTACGCCCATAATAAAATTTTTCAACTAAAACTGATGTAAATTACTTCACTCCAATTACATTTTTTAGTTAAATGCTAGTGTAGTAAATGTCAACATCCCAGCATGCGATAAGTACATGGACGACAATGAGTGGCTCAGCTTGCAGACGGAGTTCCATGTAGGCCAACTCTACCTGCAGGTGCAGGGATTTGGAACTCATTGGAGGCACCTTGTGGAAAGGCCATGCTGATGCCTGTGTGAGGATTAGTACCATACTTCATTGCCTTGATAAAAAAGTGTGAAATTCCAGAGTGATATCAAATTTATGGAGAAATCCCAAACAAGAAATCTTGATAAAGTTAGTTGATGTGAGGAAACAATGACCGCTCAAAGTGTTTCCTTAAGCCTATTTAATTCCAACATAGCATTTACTTAATAACCACTTTAAGTTGTTAATTTTATTTCTAAGAAACATTTATACAGAAGTTCCATATTTGGAACTATCCCTTGGTTTTGTCACCGAGATTAAAATTTATGATATAAAGGGCCCCTTGAGTTTGTTACCACACTTGTTTGTTGGGGGGGGGGGGGGGGAGGGGGGGTCATCAAGATGACTAACTAGGTTCCCAGAATTAAGATTTATAATATAATCTGGCCCTTTTTCCTTTAAAAGTTTGATATAGTTTCTTGATTCAACAATCACTCTAGCATGCAAATGTATCTGCATCTCCTTGTCTGTATTGGAGAGCTAATTTATTAAAATTTAATGAACCTCCCACCCGCAAACCATGTTTGTTGCAGTTTTTCCCTTTATTTTTCAGTACAGAAATAATTTTTTCTTGTACATTTTCATCAAGATTGCTTGCGCTACAGCTGGGGAGGCCCGACAATGGATAGAAGCATTTGATCATGCCAAGCAGCAGGTAGGAGGGTTGTGCTTATAAAGCTTGAGTTGCATTTGTTGTTGGTCTAGGTGATTATTGCACCCCTTGCCTGATTGGGATTGAAAGTCTATTTCTGATCGGTTTTCCATTTGCGTAATGAGTATGGGAGTAGCTTTTTGCTTGCTAGAAGAATTGGGTTCTCATGAACTATATGGGATTTACCATAATTTGCTTGTGGTTTTAATTTACCGGATATATGCTCTTTGCAGGCTGAGTATGAGCTGTCAAGTGGTGGTAGCGCTAGAGACAAACTAAACATGGAGGCCGAGTATGCTTTGTCCTCCCTAATTTGAAATGCACTCATACTAATATCTGATTAAACAACAGTAGTTAAATGTTCTTGTTGACAATGCTGATTAGTAAATGGTTAATAATCGTTTTTATATCATACATGTTAGCAGCGATTTCCAATGCTTTTGATCTTTTCAATTGTTTGTCTTTTTCTTATAAAATCCAAGAACAATGATAATTTTAAATATTTTCAAGGAATATTGCTTACAATTATATATTTTTGTTCATACGCTGAGTTAAGTTTAACAAAAGACCTCAATAGTTTTTGGGTTTATTAGGTGTTCTGCCTTTGAGGTTGTCCTTTTATTAGATTATTTGTCATAAACTGACATATCAACACCTTTATATTTTGGAAGGATTAATCTTGAAGGACACCGGCCTAGAGTGAGGCGGTATGCCCATGGATTAAGGAAGCTTATAAGAATTGGCCAAGGTAAAAAATGGTTCGATCAGTGATATTCATCATGGAATGCTTTTGTGGCATTAACATATTTTAATAACTTCATTGATTTGGTAATTTGTATATCGGACAACATCTTCCACATGCATCTTAGCCAAGTGTGAGGGAGCATCTATTTTTTCGCCTACTTCGAAAAGAGAGAATTTTTTCCAGTATTGATAGACGGCAGAAATTATGGAATGATAGTTGTGAAAGCGTGCTTCTGAATCAATGTTGGCTATGTTTTTGCAAGGAATCCCATGTTCCTTTTGTAATTGCTTTATTGTGGGGTTGCTGCATTAATTTTTTTTAATCTTATATGTTTCTCTCTCTCTCTCTCTCTCTCTCTCTCTCTCTCTCTCTACCACCAGTTAACTTACTTTTGATCTTTCTTTCTGAAAGGCCCGGAGATATTGTTACGACGATCATCAAAATTGGCCGGTAGGCCAGATGGGTTTGAAGGGGACAACGGAGATGCAGTTGAAGCATATCAATGGAAATGTGTTCATACAGGGGCTGGTAATTTTCTTCTGTCACAGGGATACACTATTTTGCAGGCTATTACAAGGCAGTGGTTTCCTGCTCTAATACCCCTTTACTTTTTAGCGATTTCTTAATATTGATAAAGTATATAATTTTGAGGCTTCCAGAAACTGTAATTGTTGGAAACCCTATCTGCCTTCATTGCGGCCATGTTGTCTGCCTTAATTACAGCTTCCAGCGCCTTCATTGTTGAGCGTGAGGGCGTGTTTTGAGATCTCACATTGACTAGGGAAATAGCCAAAATAGTCCTTATAAGGCTTGGGCAATCTTCACCCCTTGAGCTATCTTTTTGGGTTGAGTTAGGTTGCCCAAATTCTAAGAGTAATAATAAAAGCTCTTTTTTTAGTTACTCTGTTGAATATATAATTAAAGGCACTTCTTTAAATACTTCAACTTCTGGGTTTGAATGGAAGATGATGTTTGGCTACTTGGACTCTTTTAACTTGTACAGCGATGTTTTTGATTCTGGCTTTTCCTTATTGTAATTCTTGTCTATATTGTTAGAAAAAATTATAGTTGGATATGTTCTTATCCTTCTAGATGCTTCTTTTTTGTGGTTTCAGGAATTAGAATTTTTGAGGACGTATCTGATCACAAGGTATGTATACAATTCACTTATTTGGGTGGGGGAAGCTCCTGGGTGGTACTGATTATCAAAACATATTTCTTGAAAACTAGTTAGCTTTCCACTCATGCTGTCATTCTAACAGGATTTGTAGGAGTCTAATACTTGTCTTGTTGTTGATTCGTTTATTAATATTGCCCAATACTTACTTCTCTATGTCGATATGTTGCTTGTGAAACCTGAGCAGCATAAGTTGCTTCACACAGATGTCTTCTGGTGCATCGGTGTTAGTACATATCCAAAACTCTCATTTGTAGCTATAATAATAACATAGATCACTAATTACCGGGAGGTCAGGACTCAGGATCAATAGTCATTTATAGTTAATAAAACAGATTTCATGACTAATCACATGGTAAAATTTTGATATTGCTAAAGGAATTAATTAAAAGGAGCGAGTTTTTGATTCAGGAAGCAATTGAACCACATGTGCGGCTGTTCTCCCTCAAATATTCATTTCTGCTTTGAGATTCACGTGGTTGGTTGGTTTTTAGAAACACCAGTATTCCTTATCATTAGTAATCAATGCTGATCAAACTGAGAATTTTATTGGCTATTATGGAACTCACTCAATTTTTTTGGGCTTCCAGAAGGTTTAACTGTAAAAGTGTTTTATTTTCTTCTTATCATGAATATATTATAAACTTGTAGAGTTATGGCTGACATTGATGGTTTTCAAACAGTGTTATCTGTTTTGTGCGACTATTTTATGATATTTTTGCAAGGCCAGTTGTTATTTCTTTCTTGTTCTTTTGGCTATTCGCAAAAGGACACTTTTTTTGTATGTTGTCTTGTAAGTGGAGAATAAAGTGCCTTTTTTTTTCCATGATGTTAGTAGGAAGGTATTGTATGAAAGCGTTGATTTGATTTTGTCACACATAAAGCAATTGAGATAAGTGCTTTGTTCATTATGATATGATTGGTTTCTGATATGTTACTTTTTTTTGTGCTTTGTAGAAGGGTATCCTTGCGAAGTCTGTCGGTGTTATTGATGCAACTGCAGATACTGTTTTTGAAGTGCTTTTCAACACTGAACGACAGAAAAGATATGAGTAAGTAACAATGTTTTTAAAAAGGGTTTGGTAATTTAAACGGCGAAGGTAGTGGTTCAAGTTCAATGATTGATCTGCTGTTGAACTGGTAGTAATAAAATAATAATTTTTATATAATATATAACCTATGAAGAAATATATATATTTTTTTTAAAAAAACAACATTATATTCATGACCAAGAATACATGTAAAACCCAAAAACTAATTCCATTATAAAAATTATAGGATTTTACATTTTTCATGAACTAATTTAGGACATAGACGAAAACAATCAATTAAAGCTGTAGTCCAATTAATTTGTAAAAGGAAAACAAAATATTATTTAAATCTGTAATTTTTGTAATTACTGTGTCTAAACAGAGCACACATTCCCTCTATTTATATTGTATTTACACTAATTGCATATCAATCACAATGAATGTGATTGAGAAATCTACGCCTAATTAGTGACTAGGAACTGAGTATTATACAACTAACATTTAGACATGTAACAAATGTGCTGATTCTAACAGTCCCCTCAAGTTGGAGCATGCATGTCACATGCACCAAGGTTGTTACAAATAGATTCAACCCGAGGTCCTCTAAGGGATTTAGTAAACATGCTAGCTAGTAGATCAATAGAATCAACAAAATCAGTTTTGACTTCTCCGGAAAGGACCTTATCTCTTACAAAATGGCAGTCGATCTCTAATTGCCTTAGTTCTTTCATGAAATACTAGGTTGGAAGCAATATGCAGTGGCGGACTTATGCACAACCCAGGGGGTTCAGTTGAACCCCATGGAAAAAAATAATTGTACTAATACCCCTATGCAAATAAAACTTTGAACCCCCCTGAAATATTAAATTTGCACTAATATTTTTAAATTTACACTCAATTTGCACCCGATTTTTAATAAATCTGTCTTATTAATCTCCGTAAGGGACTATTTATAAAACTTTAGGAAGTAATTTTACCAATATCATACTTTTACAGACTTCTTGTCATTTTTCGTATACTTTAGGACTTAAATAGGAAATGGCGTGTAAAATTAGAGACTAATTTGGCGATTTACTATTAAATAAATTTGGAGTTAGATAACCTGATTATTTAATTTTAGTAAATTATTAAGTGAGAATATTTGAAAAAAATTAAACAATCCTATAAACCAACATATTTTATAATGAATTTTTTTGCACCTCCTGGCCTAGGGTCCTGGGTCCGCCACTGGCAATATGTAGTGCAACTTGGCTGTCACAAGTTCGTTTCATTGACTTGACATCTCCCAATTTAGTTGTTGCAATAACCAGTGGCGGACCTAGGTGTAATTCAGGGGGTTCAAGTGAACCCCCTAAAAAATAAAATTAGCATCAATACCCTAATAAAAAATGTTTTTGCACACCTTGAAAAATATCTTTTGCACCCAAGTCCCTAATTTTGCACCAAAGTCTCTAGTTTTGCACCACTCTAATGCACCACACCCACACAATCACTCACACTCTCACATTTTATTTTAAAGAGGTTTTTCTATCTCCTTGTGTTCGTGTTATTTAATTAATTTGTATTGTGTGTTAGTGCTATTTAATTTATTTTGATTATGTTAGTTTATTTAATTTGAATCTGTTCTGTATTTTGTGAATATGTTGATTCTCTTAGTGCTATTTAAGTTGTATTTAGGAACTTATTAGTGCTATTTAATTTGTGTTGGTCTAGTGCAACGCAAGTTGTGAATCTGTTAACGTCTTATTTTCATTACGTTTTTAGCGATGTGTGTGTTTGAAAAATTTTGCACCCCCTGGCCCAGGGTCCTGGGTCCGCCGCTGGCAATAACTGTCCCAGCCATGTGAGTTCACAAGCTACTATTGCCATAACCCGATACTCCACTTCTGCACTGGATCTTGCAACTATATAATGCTTCTTGCTTTGCCAAGAGATCAAATTACTTCCAACAATAACATAATGCCCTATAGTGGATCTTCTAACTGACGGAAAATTTGCCCAATCATCATCTACACAACTTTGGTGTTACCCTTGTTTTCATAAAGTAATCCTTTACCCGATGCTTTCATGATATACCTAAGAATGCGAGTCACAACATCCCAATGGCTGTCGCATGGAGCGTTCAGAATTTGACTAACTACACTTACAACAAAGATAATACCAGGCTTGGTCATTGTAAGGTCGTTAAGTTCACCGACCAGATGCGATATCTACCATAATCTTTCAATGGCCCTCCCGACCTTATAGTAGCTTGACATTGGGATCTCTTAGAATGTGGTTAAGGCGTAACTCAACCCCACAAAACTGGCTTGTAAGGTGAGGGTTGCCTCTCACTTATATGCTCTTTTGAGACCATATCTCTAGTCAATGTGGGACTTGGGTTTTTCCCAATACACCCCCTCACGCCCAACACTATTGGGCTTGGTGCGTGGATTATAATGGTGGGTGGCCCGAAGGATCTAGGATAGGCTTTGATACCATCTTAGAATGTGGTTAAGGCGTAACTCAACCCCACAAAACCGGCTTGTAAGGTGAGGGTTGCCTTCCACTTATATGCTCTTTTGAGACCATATATCTAGTCAATGTGGGACTTGGGTTTTTCCCAATAGGATCCATAGGAGTATCATTGGGTCGACAATCAGGCATGCCGGTCTCATCAAGTATATCAAGAGCATATTTTTGTTGAGTAATAGCTACATTAGTCTTAGACTGGGCGACTTCAATCCACAAAAATATTTTAATATCGGAACGAAGTGAAAACGAAATTCTTTTTTGTAATTATCAATTGTAATTAGAATAGAAATTACTATTTTATAAAACTAAATAATTAGGTTCTTATTCTCTTCAATATTTTTTTTTCAGGTGGGATATGTTGGTGTGTGACTTAGAGCTGGTAGATTCTTATGATGGACACTTTGATATTGTTTACGGGACATATGATCCTAAGTATCTATCCCGGTAATCAATCTATGTTAATTTTTCTAAACTTCAAAAATCGTAACATCATTGCAACTGGATTTTTGTAAAAGGGTGTCCTGTTCTGTAAGATATTATTTTCTATCACTTCTCATTTTTGTATATAAATATGGATTTCATTGATAGAAAATATGTACGCACTGGCTAATGTTAATATAATTTTTCTTATTGACTTTTAGAGTCGGTAAGTTCTATAGTTAGTTGTGATGAAATTTTAGTTGTCAAATAGCTACAATTTCATCACATCTTTGTCTTTCTCCTATTGCATTATTAATTTTTTTTTGCATCTTTTACTTTTTGAGTGTTCATTCATGAATTGCCTTTTAAACTTAACACAGGTGGCATTCAAAGCAAGATTTTGTCATCTCTAGGCAATGGTTTCGTGGACAGGACGGAGCATACAGTAAGATTATGGTTACTGTGATAATTTTCTTGGAAGTTGTCATGGTCAAGAATTAGTTCATTTACTTTGTTTGCTAGTATTGTAGTATTATGTCCTTCATTTGCCTCTTGAATTTTTAGGTAACTGAAGCTTTTACATATTACTTGTTGTTGAGAAAGAGGTAATCTCAATATGCTTAGTCCTTACGTGGAATACTGAAATTGCAGCTAATGCAGTGCAACTTGTTTATCACAAATGAGTGTCATTTGTGTAACCTTCCCAACTCTAAGCCCTTGAAGTAACTGTTTGAGCCAGATGAGCTCAAGAGCAACTGATGCCATGGCTCAATATTTGATTATTTTCCTTCTGAGCTTGACCTTGCAACAACACTAAGTTTCTTACTTTTCCAGAAGATAATTTTGCTTCTACCGAATATAAATACCCAAAAGTGGATCTCTTGTTAGTAGGAGAGTCTGCCCAGTCAGTATATTTTGCATACACCACAACTCAAAGTACCTTTGTCTTCATAAGAATACCTTTTCTTGGAACTGTTTTAATGTACTTCAAGATGTGAATTATGACATCCCAATGTCAATCATAAGGTTAATTAAAAAATTGGCCTAACAATGTGGCAGAATTTAATTAATAAAATGAGAGAAATTGTTCAGTTAAAAGGGCAGTTATAGGACCAATTCTATCAACCTACTGGGTATTCACATAGGGTCGCCTCTCATCAGGCATTGATACTAGGTTGAGAAAAAGGAAAATGAGAGAACTTATTAGTCAACCCTTGTGTATGATGAATCACAATAAGTAGGAAGATTAATGTTATCCTACAACTTACTATATTTATATGATACCGTACATTCATCTATTTACATAATTTCTAACAATACTCACCAAACTGTCGTAATGCTACTAAAATGTTTTTCTGTTATTATGCATGGCACCCATGTTACTTAATATTTTACAAACTTGTTATCAGTTTTTAAGTACAGAAATTTGTATTGCTATGCTGGTTGTCGTAATGTTTACCGATACAGATCATTACCAGTATTTTCTGTTTAGTTTTGTGCGGTGTTTCAACTTGATTCGAAATATATGCTGAAGTATTCTACGTATTTAATTCATGCAGCTATTTTGCAATTTCCAGCGATACATAAGAAAAAACCTCAAAGATCCGGATATCGGCGTGCAAAAATTAATCGTAAGATGACAATTTTTTTGTATTAAATCCTAGGAATTGACTAGTAGAATGATGCTTGGCATTTGTGCTCATTCAGAAGTTGCAGTTATATGAATATGAAGTTTCATATGAAGTTTCAAGTTTTTCAAAAACACCATAGAGTAGTTGGCAATAATATATTTCTTTATTTCTTAATATACATTATTTTGTTAGAATACTAAGATTCTTAGTGTTAAACTGTTAATAATCTGATTTTATTTGGCTAAGGAGTTATCGGGCTGTGTCTGTACTAGTTTTAGCACACTAGTACTCTAGGCAGTATATTAGTACTGATATAAACAGTGGCGGATCCAAGACCCTCGATCAGGGGGTGCAAAATTTATACATCACTAAAAATGTAATAAAAGTAAGTCTTTAACAGGTTCACAATTTGTGTTGTACTGGATCAACACAAACTAAATAGCACTGACAAGTTCTTAAATACAAATTAAATAGCACTAAGAAAATCAACATATTCACAAAATACAAGAACAGAATCAAATTAAATAGACTAACGTAATCAAAATAAATTAAATAGCACTAACACAAAATACAAATTAATTAAATAGCACTAACACACAAAGTACCAATTAAATAGCATTAACAGATATTTTTCAGGGTGAGTGATTATGAGTGTGGTGTATTAGAGTAGTGCAAAACTAGGGACTTTGGTGCAAAACTAAGGACTTGGGTGCAAAAGATATTTCTCAGGGTGTGCAAAAGCATTTTTTTCCTAGGTCATCGGTGCTAATTTTATTTTTTCAGGGGGTTCAAGTGAACCTCTGAACTATATGTAGATCCGCCACTGAGTATAAATAGGTTATTGCTATTGGTTAGTGTATTGAAAATCGGACTGAACCGATAACTTTAACTTATTGATTTGGGAACACGCCACGTGTCTGGTCTATTTGACCTAAAAATGGTTAGATATCAAAACCGGGGAAACCAGTAAAGAAACGGTTAAACTGGTTCGAAACCCGCGGTAAGAATTGGCCGGTTTTGAACTTTCCAAGAACCTTTTATTATTTTTAATTTTTTAATTAAATAAAGGTTCAATGATTAGTTATAAAGATCTATATGCATGAGTTTTTGTTTTCTATTTTTTAATTTTTATATTTGTCTTACAAAATATAAACATAATCATTTTATATTAATTTAAAGTTTGTTTTTTCTTATTTCTCAATAACTTTTTTATAATTTATAACTCAATATTTTAATAATATTAAAAACATATATTTAATTATCTTCAATTTGACCACGATTCAACCACGGTTGAACTATTGAATTGTGAACCAATGCATTCACCGGTCTAATGCTAGGTCCTTTCTATTTTCTTAAAATTTGGGGTTGGACCTAACTCAACCTATTAGAGTATCTGTCCATAATTCTTATGATGCACCTTTGCATAGAATATAATTCCCCACTCTGTAACTAACAACTGAAACCCTGCACAAAGGAATTCTTCCTTGAAACTTGTTAGAATTAGAGAGATAGAGAGAGTTGAACATTATTCTTTATTGATTGAGAATGATTACAATAGAGTCACCTATATATAGTGAAGAGGTGAAGAGTTTTACAAGGGAGTTAATAACTCTGTCACTAACTGATAGAAGCTAACAGATTCTGTTTAATAACAGAATTGTAACAACTAACTGACTAATGCAGTTAAGTACAGAATAACAGAAATAACAAACTGATAAGCTAAGTCTTATCTAACATTCCCCCCACAAGCCCAGCAGTACCTAGTACTCTAAGCTTGGTTCTGAAGTTGTGGAAAAGCTGCTTGCTTAGAGGTTTAGTCGGGATGTCAACAACTTGTAGTTGGGCAGGAATGTAGGACACAACCAGAGACCTATTCAGAACTTTTTCCCGGACAAAGAATATATCCAATTCCATGTGCTTGGTCCTGGAGTGAAGAACAGGGTTGTGGCTGAGAGCAACAGTACTCTGGTTGTCACAGTAAATAATAGGAGGAGGAATTGGACTTTGAGCTCATGAAGAAGGGATTGTAGCCATAAAACTTCAGAGGCAGCCAGTGCTAAGATTCTGTATTCTGCTTCAGCACTGAAGGCTGAATGGGACTGCTCTGAAGGCAGAAGAAAAGTGCCTTGACGGCTAGGGTTTTTGTGCGGAAGCGAGACTACAAAAAACGAGAGCTCGTGATACCATGTGAAAAGAGAAATCTGAATATATTTTTTTAATTATGCATTTAGAGTACAAATGATAATCGGTTTAAATAGGCTACAACTTAAACCTAATGGGTCTGTCTAATGGGCCGGACTAAAATATAATTGCAATGTTTACACTATTTACAACAAATAGTAAAAGCCAGTAGAGGAGGCCATGGGAGCTGGTCCCTATAGGTCACTAAAAACAAGCTGAAGAGGTGCATTATAAACAGTGGAGGAAGGGGAAGATGGCAATCTGTGAGATTTGCCTACAGCACAAGCATTGCAAAAAGAAATAGGATCTTTATTAGGTAATGACAAATTACACAAGTGAGATACAATTTTCAGGGCATTATGACTAGGATGCCCTAATCTTTGATGCCAAATGTGTAAATTGTGCTGGGAATGGGGAACAGTATTAATGATACTGTTTACAGTGGGAATTGAATGAGTTACAGTTGAAATTGAATGAGTTACAGATGGATTTACAGTGGAAACAGAGGACATTGATGACTTTGAAGCAGGTGGATTGACTGGAGTTATGTGTGGCAGCAAGTCCTTGAACTCATAGAGTCCATCAGGGCCAGCACAACCATGGAGCAATACTTCACAAGTATCCTGAGATTTGACAAAGCAGTCATTTAGATGAAATTCAACAAACACAGGATTATCTCTAAGAAACTTGTGAATGCTAATCAGATTTTTGGTAATTTCAGGAACATAAAGCAGATTGTGTAAATGCAACTTAACATTTGGATTAAAAGGAGAAGTGAAGGAAGTAGAGCCAGAGGAGTGGATTTGCAAACCTTGTCCACTGCCTACAAACACTTGGCTAGGTGTCTCATGAGTGACTTGAGGAACTTGTATGTTCTGAGAATTGTTAGTGATGTGCATAGAGGCACCAGTGTCACCAAAGAAGTTAGGCTGTGCTACTTGAGGTGCTGTCATGACTGAGGCAGTAGCTGGTGCAGGTGCTGGCTGAGTTACAGGGACTACAAGGGCTTGTGTTGGCCATTGTGTGGCTTGTTGTTGTGGTCTGACATAGGTGTAAGGGTTGTAAGGTTGCTGAACAGGCTGTGGTGGTGCATTTGGGTTGTAGTATTGGTTAAAACGATGATAGCATTGGAAAGAAGAGTGTCCAAACTTGTTGCAGACCTGGCACTGCGTTTGAGAGCGACCTCCACGGCCACGACCTCTGCCACGACCACGGCCACGATAGCCATAGCCTTCGGCGTTGTGAGTTTGGGACTCAGAAGCATTAGGCACTTGAGGAGTTATGTTTGTTGGGGTTTTAGAGTGCTCACCAGTAGGTTGTTGAGAGGAAGGGACCTGCGTGACCAAGACAGAGGCAGCATCAGTCTTCGTTTGCTTGCGATAGCGAGTTAGGCACACCTCTTGAGCAAGAAGGAGCGACTCAGCTTCTTCAACAGTAACTTCATCATCAAATCGACTCTCAACAATGGAAATGATCTGATCATACTCTTGTGGAAGACCATCAAGAATTGCGTCAAGATGGTCTTTGGAAGAAACAGGGCTTCCAACAGCAGCGAGAGCGTCGACGAGTGATTTGATCTTCGCAAGATATTCTTTCACTGTGTTGTTCTCCAATTGCGTCGTGCGCAGCTCCTTTCTCAGTTGGCGTATCTTCGTTCGACCTAGTTTCTGGAAGTATGCGTAGATCTTATCCCAAAGCTCGAACGAGTGAGTACAGCCAACGACGCGGGCTTGGATTGCCGTCGAGAGCGTCGTTTGTAGCCAGGAAAGGAGCATCTGAAGTTCGGATTCTCATTGTTGGGTGCAGCATCGTCGGTGGTGAGAAAGCGAGGAGGAATAGTCGGCGACACAACGAAGTGGTGAAGACGATGCGCCTTGATAACAGGCTCCACCTGTTGACGCCAAAGCACGAAGTTCTCATCGTGCAGTTTTTCAGTAATCTTGTGTCGAAACTTTTTAATTTCTGAAGTGGCGGAGGTTTCTGTGCTCACGGAGGTTCGCGGCATCGTTCTTGAACCAGTGGGGCCAGCAACGCCAAGAGGAGACGGTGGCGGATCTTCGTCGTTGACGGACGTCATCGGAAGCGAAGCGAAAAAAGGGGAAAAGACAGTTACGAGGCAGTTATGAGACGGTTAGGATCGTTTTGGCTCTTGATACCATGTTAGAGTATTTGAGAGAGTGAGAGATAATTGAGCGTTGTTGAATCTGAGTTGTATTGAATGAATGAATCAACTGTACATGGTGGTGACCTTATATAGGTACACTAGTTAAGAGAAAGGGAAACCTGCAGTAGCAGGTAATACTGATAGGGAAACCTGCTGTAGCAGGTAACAAAAGTTACAACTTGTACTACTACTACTCTAACATTTTTTATTAAGTCCTCTTGTATTCTTGTACAATCCATTTAATTTATTTTGTTCTTTCTTGTTAAGAGAGTTAAAAGAGAAAGGCATATGGTGAAACTGTGTGTCTCAACTGCACAACGGAGTCGGTTTTATATAGGCTCAAACTCAAGGCAATAAATACAAATAATGACCGGAATAATTACAGAATATCCTACTCCTAATTACATGATATTCTATCATTATTTACATGATTCTATTTTATTTTCAACATTTCTTAACAAAGGACTTTTTTGTTAAACAAAATTTGACAGATTTATCATCATTGACTCTTTGTTGTTAAAAACAATTGACAAATTGATCGACATCTGTACTGCTTTGAAAATTTATAGTCTGCTTTCTTGAGTTCAGTAGCTTATTTTTGTTGAGTTGTTTTTTTATAGTAGAAACTGTCTCTTAACTTTTTTAGTTTCCGAACTCTCTGGAAACTGATTAGAAGAAAGAAAAATATAATCACTGATCTCTTATTTTTGGGTATTGATCGTTGACTGGTTTTATCCTTGTATGTATCGTATTCCGGCTGCAGCATCTACATGGGAGATTAGAAATTTGAACACACCTATGGCATCAAATAGCCCAAGATGTCTAGTGACCCACACTTTGGAGATACACTCTGCATCCTGGAATCAATGGAAGAACAACCGGTGCTCAAAATTTGAGAGGAGCGTTCCTTATGCGTTATTGTGCCAAGTGGCAGGTTAAGTATTGAACTATCATTTTCCTCTTGCATCTCTCACTGAAGTGTCTAGAATCGCTGGTAGTTCCGGTTATCTAAAGTATGTGATCCAAATTAATTCCTTGTACATGTGTTTGGGTGAGCGTTTGCTAAAAGGGATATCAAATGAATTTGATTTTGTAAAATTGATTTAGTTAAAATTGTGCTTGAAGTGAAAAATGATTTATTTTGATGTTTCTAATCTGAAAGAAAGTTTGATGTAAAATGACGGGCCTACAACAGTTGGGCCTCCTCCAATCAAAATCTACAGGAGAAAGAAAAAATGGATCAAGGGCATAAATGGAATGAGAAACTGTTAGAGAAAGAGTGGAGGGGTATATTTGAAGAGTGTAACTGAAGGGAAAAATAGAATTTAGGAAAGTATTAGGTTGGTTAGTCTGAGTAAGGAAGTGGGTTCCTTCTCAGGTGGGTCAATAATTTTCTTTTTCTTCTTTATTTCCAATCCATTATAACCTAGTAAAGAGTTTGCTCCAGTCACTGTTATCATTTTCGTTTCTTCTATTTTCTATCTTTGATTCTTATTTCATTCATCAGAACAGAGAAGTTATTCTCTGGTTGTAAGGAGTATCTCCATTTATTTTAGTTTATATTTCAATTTCAATCACCTTTTGGTTCCTATCAATTGCTATCATCAAAGCTTCAGATCCTTGAAGCTTGTGATATATACAAGAATTGAGGGAAGAATAGATGCAATATAGAGAGAAGATTGGACGAAAGGGGAAGAGAGCTGGTGGAGCAGCTGTGGAGCATGATTAACCAATTACATTGCCAGAATCAAGAACTAAGAAGGTGAAGGCTGGAGGTGTAGTATTTCTCCGGATAAGATTCCTTATGGCTGGATTGTCAGGGTTCAGAGGTATTTCAAGGTGAATCAAATTCTGGACGAGCAGGCGACCACATTTTCATCTGCCTGAAAGGGAAGGCTCTTTAATGATGGGAATTCATGGCGGAGAAGATGAAGTGGGTGAGCATCAAGTGATCGTTGCTGGGTCATTTATGGGGATCATCGGAGAATCCACACGAGGTGCTGAGGAGCTTACAACAAATGAAAATGATGGAGGAACGCCGAGAAGTTCAAACTTATTTTGGTGCCGTTGCAATGTACAGAGGAAGAGCTGTGGAAGGGGGCAAACCAACCAGCAGAGAAAGATGAAGCGGAGAAGAAAATTGGAGTCTAGGCCGCACAATAGAGAGAAGGGTGAAGCTGACAGAGGCGGGCATCAACAGTCACTTTTCATGTCACCGTGGGGAAGCTGAAATGGAACCAACTGATTTGAGACCGTATACAGAGGAGGACTTCAGTCTTCAGTGTTGATGGAGCTCTGGGTCCTACACTCGCAAGCCAAGGTACCACCAGCACATCAGCTAGACAGAGGTACACTGATGGTGGGCGAGATTCTAAAACTGTCAACTCTTGACGAAAACAAAATTAAGAACTCAGCAAGGACCAAAAGGGAACCACAATAGCTGACCTTTATTGGTTATCCAATGTGCCCAACCCAAATCTGTGTAGGATGGGGTTTTGTCCAGGAAAATGAAATTGTGTAGTTAATTAATGGTCCAAAGCCCAATTTAGTGAAAATAAGAGTTGGACCTTTTAGAAAATGGAGATGGGCCTGATCAAGGAAGCAGCCTTTTTCCAAGGCAGATCGGTCATTAATAATATTTGGGATGCATTTTCATATATTGGGCCACAAGCCCATTTGTCCATGTAAAGGGGATGGTGTAATAGTGCGATACACCTCTTTAATTTGATCCCTTCTTTTATATATAGATAGATTAGAGAGAGAGAGAGAGGGAGAGGGAGAGGGAGGATCAAGCTACTCTAGGAATAACTCTAAGCAAAGTTACTCCGCTTAGTTCTTATTAAGTACATCAACTCCACAAATTTTCCTAGAAATTGAAAACTATTTAATACTCCATCAAGTTACTTCAAATCGGCGCATAATAAGGTTTTTAAATGTATTTTTTTGACTAAAAGCATATCAAGTTTGTCACATTTTTATGGAGGGTTGTTCTTGTGCAAACAAGTTAGAATCTTTAGAGGTTACTTCCCATTGCTATACTTTTTTTGGTTCGGACC
Source organism: Astragalus membranaceus (assembly GCA_039519185.1). Classification (NCBI taxonomy): domain Eukaryota; kingdom Viridiplantae; phylum Streptophyta; class Magnoliopsida; order Fabales; family Fabaceae; genus Astragalus; species Astragalus membranaceus. Next base: position 185,610,521 of record CM076846.1, read on the forward strand.
ATTGTTGGCTACCCACGGAGTGTCCCATATGGGCGTCTATTTCTCTTTATTTTGGTAGGATTGTTTGTTTTTCTTTTTTTGGTTCTCAGGTTAAGGTATCTTTACAGGGTCCCTCTTGTTCATATAAAGAGAAACTTGCAGGATCTTCGTTAGTTACTTCTTGAAGCCGTTGATTAGTTTGAGTGTATTTTAAATCCTTCTTTCTAAGACACGTAAAATTTCTTTTCTCATAAAATATTTTTTGACATTTCAAAACAAGAAAAAAGTTGCTTCTGATGCCATTTTAGTGTGCCATGTATTCTGATATTGAACAAAATGTATAAGAATGCTAATCAGGAGACATTAAATAAATGTTATTAAATAATGTCTTAGGTCTGAAGGAATACATCGCAGCCAATCCAGCAGTTCACCAAGAAAATGCCACCACAATAGTTCATTCCAAAATCTCCGATGCTTCTAGTTCTGAATATGAGGATGAAGTACAGGATGAGTTTTATGATGCAATTGCTGCTGAATCATCATCATCAGATGAGGAAAGTGATGACGAGGAGAAACCTGATGTGAAGGTTTGTTCACTTCTGCTTATCTACTACAAAAATCTTGTACAATAGAAATGAATGCTATTTGTGTGTGACTGATTTTGTTTTGTCTACTTAGATGAAATGGCAAATAAACACCACGCACACACACTACCACTGCTCACACCCGGGTTCGAACCCGGAAGCCGACGTCCCCATGTTGCTGAAATTGCCAAGGCAACCAACAGTGAGGGACTGTGTGTGGATTTGAAATGAAGTAAAGATATTCGGTTTGTTAAGTTCTATAGTTTGAATCTTATCCAATTTATCAGGAACCAAGAGTCAAACTAAGGAATGTTTCATGGGCAATCACAAGCTTAGCTTTGAAACGAACTGCAGGTTAGATTTTCCTTTTTTTCTTGTTATTTTCTAGGGATAAAGGACCAACGCTATTGTAACTTTCTGTACACAGTTCTATTTATTTAGACTACCCAATAAACATATTTGCCTTTTCAGAATGAACCAAGAATACACATAAAAACACCTTCAGAAATCAAGGAAAACCAATTGACACCAAAAAACTTAGGGCTGGTCAAAATTTCGATACTGACCAAAACACGTAACACCCCACAAAAAATACAAGTGATCGGGTGGGCTGTGTCGGTTTTTCAGGTCACGGGTGTTGAAACACAGTCTCAAGTGAGTAGTAACAGGAGGTTTTGAATTCTTATAAGATTTCCATCGATGACTGTCACCGACTGATGTAGTACTAATTCAAATAAAAATGTTGGTTTAAAATGTGTAAGGAAGGTCAATACGTCAACTTTTTGTTTTTGAAATTTTGAAAAATGTGAAAAATTACATGCTAGTGCTGTTGCAGTTACATGCCTGCAAGCTACGTCCATCACCATGCTTCTAGCCCTCTACTCCTCTACAGCTAGCGCAGGGCTATTGATTGAAGATAAATAAATCTGCCAGTAACTATTATACATATTAATAATATTGTTGTTGTTAGATTATATTTACTCTTAACTATTAGAAATTAATTCCACCGTGAACATTTAACCCTTCCCTTTTTTTTTGTCTCAGTCTATTCTTCTTTCTTTGAAATCTTTCTCAACTTGTGTCTCCTTCACACGAATCTCACAGCGAAGGTGCCGCCGCTGCCTATAGGTTGTCGCCTTACACTTTGCTCCTGCTCTCGCATTGTGTTTGTGTCTCTCTGTCTCTTATCATTCTGCTTTATCCAAGTAGCAATATTTCTTGTACACCTATGTTATTTTCTCCATGTTAATATTTCAGCATTGAGGAGTCTACTTTCACATTCTTTATGTTTTGCATTTGCTGTTCTATTTTTTCCTGGGTTAATGGATTTCATGGTGGTGTCACCCGCGTGAAACCACCCATTCAAACTGGAACCCGATCAAACCGCAGCCTTCAACGTTCGGAGGTGGATTCAGATTTTGGGACATCAGTTTCTAGTGGATTGATGTATTTGGACCGAAACCGAGTGAAGCCGACCGATGACCAGCCCTACAAGAACTTACAATTACGAACAAAGCTGCTTCCACCTTGGTAAAAGTAAAAAAAGAGCACATATTGTGCAAGAGTCCCATAGGAAAATGGAAACTCAATACAGTGGCACTTAATACAACGGAATTAGCAGAGCATATATTGTGCAAGAGTCCAAGTACGCAAACAGTTTGTTCCAAAATTCGTAGGAGCGAGTGCTTCCAAGAACGCGAGAAAGAATTTCACCGGAGGGCGTGGACTGAAGCCACGAGCCACGAAATTAGCATTTGATCTTACTGATTCGAACTCATGTATACTTGATTCACTTGCCCATCGGAGAGGAACTCTTGTGGAATTATTGTAGGTGCAACAAGATAACGATGCAGATCATGAGCAATTCTGCAAGGCTCAACTTGTTGACGCCAAACCAAAATATTTCTTAAGTTGAGTTTCTCAGAGATCTTGAGCGAGAACGAGACGAGCGACGATTTTGTCGGAGGAATCGACGGTGCTGACGACGTCGTGGTTGCCGTTTGGCGAGGCGGGGAAGGGGACGATGGAGGGACAACAGAGGTCATTGATAGATCGAACTAGCTCTTTGATCCCATAATAGATGAGAAACGATTTTAGAGAAAAGGAAAACGAGAGAATGAAACAAAATTTGATTTTTTGTTATTGTGATCGATTGAATTGATTTGAGATTACACAGGGCAAGCTTTTATAGCTTTGCTTATCCTACACCACAACTGTTATCATTCATTCAGTTTGTTACATGATTGCAACTGAGTGGTAACCGCTTGTGACAGCTCAGCAAGCTGACCAACAAAAAGAACACCTCAGCAACACACTGCTGGGTGTCATGCTACTAACCGTAGCTCTTAACATCCTACTAACTGACTAATGCGCCTATACTACAAGGGGGCATTAGTGAAACTCAGAAGAAGTGTCAAATGCAGAATCAGCAACAACCATGTGATACAATGGTGTGGGCAGGGAAGGATCTGCGAAAATTGGCCCAAAAAAACGTTAATCCCTTCACACGTCGGCCCATGTGGTGGAGGAAGGGAATGGGATGATGACAGTTGCTCTCGCCGGAGATTGCACACCTGTCTCTGGTGGTGGTGGTGAGTCGCACTGGAGAAGGCCCATCTGGTATGGCAGTGGAGTACACGCAGTATTGCACCGTCAAAGGTAGAATTGGAAGAGAAAAAAGGAACACACAAAGAAGGGAAAGAAGTCACTGGAATACACAGTGAACCCCAGAATCAGATGACTACTGATATCATGAAAAGATTGCCATTTGTTTGTCTAAAACAGAGCACACCTAACTGTATTTATAATGTAATTACAATAAATACATAAATGATGTAAATGCTTAATGTAACTTTTTTTTTGGTGATTATGCTTAATTGTACCTTTTATCACTGATTTAGTACAGCTAATGGATACAAACACGTGGCTAATGAATATTAAGATGTGGCTAATTCTGACAATGTGCTTTCGCCTCACAGCTTAAGCTTTTGTGAGAATTGGTCCGTGCTAATACCTATGATCAATCCACCTAAAATCTACCAAGAGTTAAAGAAAATAGTAAAGAGTAAAAATGAATAAAGCATTCTATTATTTCCTAGTAACAGGTTATAGTTACATGCAGCTTCTTAATTTCTTGATTTCATTCAGTAAGTCTAATATACCTGGTCATTGCAAGCAGCTCCTGATCTAAGTGAAGAATTGGATCCTCGTGTAACTCCTACTACAATCGATCCAAGTGGCCTGCATGGTTCTTTGCGCAAAGGAATGGATGACAATGACACAAGCTGTTGGAATTCTCCTAGTGGAAAAGGATTTATGATTAGAGGAAAGAACTATCTTAAAGATAATTCTAAGGTGCGTTGTTCCTTTAAGTTGTTTGGTTTTAGGGGGAAAGGACAGCAAACTTTTTCCTTATTGGATGATAGGTAATGCTGTAGTAGTCTGCATGTGCTTCAATCTCCTTTAAATTTCCCCTCATTTCTGTTCTCATAATAGAGTTTGGGGGTTCAGGCGTACTGATCATTCAAACTCGACATTTTTTTTTGCACTTTCAAATCAAAGTTCGATATCTCTAAATATTAGAACTAGGTTTTTCCAACCAAGTTTTTATATACTTCTGCATAGATTTGATCCATATGTTGCTTTCTCTGCCCTGGTTGAATGTCACGGACACAAAATTGTCATGCAGGTAGTTGGAGGAGATCCTCTTCTCAAGCTCATAGCAGTCGATTGGTTTACCGTTGATACAACTGCAGATAGAATTGCCCTGCACCCTAGATGTTTGGTTCAGGTAACTTCAAATTTTCAAGATTTTATATCTTTAATATTCAAATATATTATTGTAAAGTATACTTGGGTAAAGATGCTTGGTTTTATTTGGACATATTGAGAAATGATTTTGCTAAAGAATCAACTAACTCAAGCTTTCAATTGCTCTTGTTCCTGCTGCTGCACAGATTAGATTTACTGGTAATTAAAAGTAAAAGATCAGTGTCTCTGATATTACCTTCATTAAATCCTTATTCCAATAGCGATTCTATACCTCCTGTGAGTGAAGCCCTATTAAATAGTATCTGTTAGTATAGCATACCAGTTAGTGTTATTGATGCTGTGCCATCTATTCTAGAATGATCCAAAATAGAGTTACATTTCAGTTACAGCAGTGCGCATAATAAGCACTGCTGATGTGTAGGATAACAGATATAAATACCAAGTCATGTAACAGATTTACATAGTGAAAGAAACGAGAACAATTCTGTTTCACTCTTCTCTTCTCTCTTTACAATTCAGTTAGCTTTTACATGGTATCAGTAGACCCGTAGATCCATGGCGACTGAAGAAGAACCCGATCTCACTCCGCCGTCGACTCCGCCGCCCTCTCCGGTAGCAACTGCAGTTCCGATCGCTACTGCGCCTCCGATTCAACCTCTAATCACCTTCACGTTGAAGATTTCTGACAAGCTTGACGAGAAGAACTTCCTCGTATGGCGTCAGCAAGTTGAACCGATGATTAATGCGCACAATCTTCAAAGTTTCATTCACTTTCCAGACGTTCCGCTTCAGTTCCTCTCCGATTCCGATCGTATCGCCCATAAAGAGAATCCTCTGTATCGTAACTGGCTCAAGCAAGATCAGTGGTTGCTATCATGGTTGCAATCGACTCTCTCAGGCGCGATTATGCCTCGTGTTCTTGGATGCGTTCACGCCTTTCAACTTTGGGATCGTCTTCACGATCACTTCCAGAAACTCACTCGTGCGAAGGCGCGCCAGCTTCGCACAGAACTGCGTGCGACGACGCTCGATTCTCGCACCGTTGATGAATACCTTCTTTGCATCAAGACGATCATCAACAATCTAGCCTCCGTTGGTGATCCAGTTCCACTTGCGCAACACATAGACGTAATTCTTGAAGGTTTGCCTCAAGAGTTCGCGCCGGTCATCTCTGTTATTGAAAGCAAGTTTGAAACGATGGAACTTGAGGAAGTTGAAGCTCTCCTTCTTGCGCACGAGATGCGAAGTGAAAAGTTCAAGAAGAAATCTGATTCTGAAGTGGCTTCCATCAATCTCACACACTCTGTTCCTGGTAATACTACAACAGACACTGATTCTTCTCAACAAACTTCTGGTAATACTACTCCAAACCCTAATTCTGATAATAATGCCTTTGTGAATCAATTTTCTGGTAATTTTCGTGGCCGTGGTGGCCGTAATGGCCGTAGTGGTCGTGGCCGTGGCAGATTTGGTAATGTGCAGTGCCAAGTTTGCTTCAAATTTGGTCACCTTGCTTCCATGTGCTATCATAGATTTAATCAACAGTTTCAGGCACAAATACCTGCTGATTACCAAGGCTTTCCACCTCCTCCAAATTCCTATGCTAACCTAGCCCCCAATCCTTATGCTTATCTTCCTCCCATGTACCAAAACACCTGGACACGTCCTAGCTACAATCCCTATACTCAATATCCACCTAGACCAGCTCCTCCACAGCAACCATCACCGTATCACCAAGCACACATGACCACAGCCACATCTGCTACAACCACTCCTCAACAACAACTTCCATGGGCTCCTGATACTGCTGCATCTCTTCATACAACTCTGCAGTCTCAAAACATTCACCAGCAGTCTCCTTTTGAAGGTCCTGACCAAATTTACATAGGGAATGGCCAAGGTTTGAATGTCAAAACCTGTGGCTCTTCTACTTTTCCTTCTCCTATTAATCCTCAAGTTAACCTAGTCCTTAATAAACTGATTCATGTGCCTAAAATTACCAAAAATTTGTTAAGTGTTAGTCGTTTTTGTGCTGATAATAATGTATTCTTCCAATTTCATGCTAAAGATTGTCTTGTCTTTGACCAGGCCACCAATGAACTGCTTCTCCATGGTCCAGTCAAAGGTGATGGACTATATGAGTTTGCTCCATTCCAATTCCATCACCTATCCAACACTTCTCAGTCTTCAACTGCTTCGGGCTCAGTTTCAGTTCCTTCTGCTACCACTCCTCAGTTTCATAGTGCCAATAACTCTGTATTGCAGCCTTCTGTAAATGCTGTAATTTCTCCTTCCACTAGTCTTAGACATACATGGCATCTAAGGCTAGGCCATCCAAATCATGTAGCTATGAACAATATCTTTTCCAAATGTAATATTCCTTTATCAAATAAAGATGTTTCTCAATTTTGTGCTGCTTGTATAATGGGAAAAGCTCATAAATTATATGCTCCACCTTCTGAATCTGTTTATAAAACACCCCTTGAACTGATATTCAGTGATCTTTGGGGCCCTGCACCTGTTGCTTCTACCAATCAGGCCCTCTATTATGTTACATTTGTTGATGCTGCCACTAGATTTACTTGGCTATACCTTCTTAAAAGAAAATCTGATACCTTACCCATATTCAAACAATTCAAAGCTTTAGTTGAAAAACAATTTGGTTTACCAATTAAGGCTGTCCAAACAGATTGGGGAGGGGAGTTCAGACCGTTCAGCTCTTACTTAACAGACCTGGGAATCATTCATAGAGTGATTTGCCCTCACACACATCACCAAAATGGTGTGGTGGAGCGCAAACACAGACATATAGTTGACCTCAGCCTCTCACTACTTAGCCATGCCTCTCTACCTCTTAAATTTTGGGATTATGCGGTCCAAACAGCTGTTTACCTCATTAATAGACACCCCTCAGCACCACTTAAACACACACCACCGTATACTGCTCTCTTTGGCAAAGATCCAGATTATCAATTTCTCAAAGTATTTGGATGTGCTTGCTTTCCTTTGTTAAGACCATACAATGCTCACAAATTTGATTTTAGGTCTCATGAGTGCCTTTTCCTGGGATATTCTACCTCACATAAAGGATACAAGTGTCTTTCCCCCACTGGGAAACTCATAGTCTCAAAAGATGTTATTTTTAATGAGTCTAGATTCCCTTACAATGAACTCTTTCCTTCCTCAAAGTCCAAGTCTGTCTCCCCCAATTCCAGTGTTACCTTAAGTCCTCTTCCCACTGTTTCTGAGTCCACTACACCTCTGGTTCAGGCACTTGAGGATTCTGGAACTACACCATCAGTTACTCAGACAAACACTTCATCAACAGCCACTGCCCACACCTCAACAGACCCAGTACCAGACCCTCCACCACCACACATCCCTTCATCCAACCAAAATCCAACCAAAATACATTCTCACCACCCTATGCAAACTAGATCCAAATCTGGAATTGCCCTACCTAGACTTAATCCCTCAGTTTTCCTTACCACTACTGAACCCAAGACAGCAAAACAAGCTATTCAGAACCCCCAATGGCTTGCAGCAATGCAAGCAGAATACACTGCCCTTCACAATAATAACACTTGGTCCCTTGTCCCTTTACCACCTAATAGGAAAGCCATTGGTTGTAAGTGGGTATTTCGTGTCAAAGAAAATGTTGATGGGTCTGTGCACAAGTACAAGGCAAGGCTTGTTGCCAAAGGATTTCACCAAATCCATGGGAAAGACTATCATGAGACATTTTCCCCTGTGGTAAAACCAGTGACTATAAGAATCATTCTCACTCTTGCATTAACCTACAAGTGGCCACTTCACCAATTGGATGTGAACAATGCATTCTTGAATGGTGTTCTACATGAAGAGGTTTATATGGAACAGCCCTATGGGTTTGTATCTACTGATCCTACACTGGTTTGCAAGCTGCACAAGTCCCTATATGGACTTAAACAGGCTCCTAGACAGTGGTTTGAGAAGCTGACCAGTACTTTACTCTCTCTCGGGTTCAAATCCTCTAAGTGTGATCCCTCACTGTTTATTTTTTGTGCTAAGAGATCTGTAGCTTACTTACTTGTATATGTTGATGATATAATTCTTACGGGCAATTCTCCATCATTGTTGAAAATTATCACTCATAAGCTACACCAGAATTTTTCTCTCAAGGACTTGGGAGAATTGGACTACTTTCTGGGAATTGAAGTTCATAAACAACCTTCTGGTTCTCTTGTTCTAACACAGTCCAAGTATATCAGAGATCTTCTCTTGAAGACCACTATGCATGATGCTGCCTCAGTTTCCTCTCCTATGGCATCAAGCACAAAACTAACAAAGACTGGTTCAGCTCATTTCAAAGATCCCACCTTGTATAGATCAGTAGTTGGAGCACTTCAATATGCCACCTTGACTAGACCTGAGATCAGCTACTCAGTTAACAAGGTTTGCCAGTTCATGGCAAGTCCCTTAGAGAGTCACTGGCTTGCTGTTAAAAGAATACTGAGGTACCTCAAAGGCACTGTCAGTCACGGTTTACTTCTCAATCCTGCAAACAGCAACAAACCATTCAACTTGACAGGCTTCTGTGATGCAGATTGGGCTGCAGACCCTGATGATAGACGATCTACATCAGGTTCTGCAGTGTACTTTGGTCCTAATTTGGTCTCTTGGTGGTCTAGGAAGCAGCCATTGGTTGCTAGATCAAGCTGTGAAGCTGAGTATCGCAGTTTAGCACACACAACAGCAGAAATTCTCTGGATTCAAACTCTTCTATCAGAATTACATGTGAAAATGACTCCCTCAACCATCTATAGTGATAATCAGAGTGCTGTGGCTATGGCACACAACCCTGTTCTACATGCTAGGACAAAGCATATGGAAATTGATCTATTCTTTGTAAGGGAGAAAGTTTTGGCAAAACAGCTTCAAGTGTCTCATATTCCTGGCTATCTTCAAGTGGCGGATGCTCTAACAAAACCTCTTTCAACTGCAACCTTGTTGGAATATAGAACCAAGCTCAAAGTGTGTCCTGTTGCTGCTATACACTCCCCACCTTGAGCTTGTGGGGGGGTGTGTGAGTGAAGCCCTATTAAATAGTATCTGTTAGTATAGCATACCAGTTAGTGTTATTGATGCTGTGCCATCTATTCTAGAATGATCCAAAATAGAGTTACATTTCAGTTACAGCAGTGCGCATAATAAGCACTGCTGATGTGTAGGATAACAGATATAAATACCAAGTCATGTAACAGATTTACATAGTGAAAGAAACGAGAACAATTCTGTTTCACTCTTCTCTTCTCTCTTTACAATTCAGTTAGCTTTTACACCTCCATTTGTCATTGTCTTATTTATAACTTGTTGTCACCGAATTTCCAAGAATAGTTTCGAGGTTTTTACCAATTATGCATCATATCATATATCTCCTGTATGGTTGTGCTATTTTGATATCCTTGGCTACACTTGATTTATCCTTGATGTCCTTGATTTCTCACTAGAACCAAACGTACGGTGCTAGATTGTTTCTGTGTGTGAGAAGGTGTCATCATGTACTGTTTGTGACTCACATTCCAGCTCAAGATCAGCATACAGATAAACTGACCTAGTCCCTCTCCAAACTCAGAATTTTTTTGATATTCACGACAAACTCAGAGTGGTTCCCAATTCTCCATTGAAAACAGAGTTTGTAGGGGAAATGATAGAGTATTATGTTCTGTAGGAGCTACTGTCATGTTATATAGTACTGTTGTAGTATTTGTATTGCTTGCGTGTAGTTCTCTTGAGTGTTAAGTTAGTTAAGTATTACTCCCTCTGCCCCTTAATTTAGTACCCTTTTGAGAATTTCACTTGTCCCATAATATAAGACCCCTTTCTAAGTTGTCTACTTCATTAATTATTTTTTGATTAAAATACCCCTAATTAATTGTTTAGGTAATCAATGTGTATTTTATTTTTGTTGTAATTAATTCTCTCTTTAATTTTTCCTCTCTCTCCCTTTTCCCATACCTTTATGCATCTAGTAAACATCACTTAATTAATTAGATGAGACTAGAGAATAGTAATTAATTAAAGGAGAGAGGAATGACATATTTTAAAGGGTAAAATGGGAAAAGTAGTAAATATAATAGACAATTAGGGTCTTTGAGAGCTTGTTTGGTTGTTTTGGGTTCAATGGTTGTGAAGTCTAGGGAGGTGAATTCCAGTTTTGGATCGAGTTTGCATGTGGTGAGTGTTGGTAGATGGGTTGGTTGAAGTGGCAGCAGTTTGATTACCTGCTGGGGCTGTGGTAACAATGGTTGGTGCTTGAGTAGATGGTGAGACAGAGGTGTCTTGGGAGCTGTTAGGAGAGAGTATAGGGTCAGGTATTTGGGTAGTTTCTGGAATAGTTGCTGCTGTAGTTGTTTGACTGGTTTCTGGTGTAGTGGCTGCTGTAGGAATGGGTAGAGGGCTAAGAGTAATAGTGTGAGGTAGAGGTTTAGGTTTTGAATTGGATGAAGGGAATAAATCTGGGATAGGGAATCTATTTTCATTGAAAATGACATCCTTGAAGACAATTAATTTCCCTGAGGGAGAGAGACACTTATAACCCTTATGAGATGTAGAATACCCTAAGAATAGACACTCGTGAGTACGAAAATCAAACTTGTGTGTATTATAAGGTCTTAATAGAGGAAAACAAGCACAACCAAAGACTTTTAGGAAATGGTAGTCAGGGTCTTTATTGAAGAGGGAAGTGTATGGAGGAATATTGCCAAGGGGAGCAGATGGTTGTCTATTGATGAGATAGACAGCAGTTTGTACAGCATAGTCCCAATATTTAAGGGGTAAGGAGGCATGGCTTAAGAGACAAAGGCTGAGGTCCACTATATGCCTATGTTTTCTCTCAACTACACCATTTTGGTGGTGAGTATGAGGACAAATACGCCTATCGATGATGCCAAGATTAGTTAGATAGGTAGAGAAGGGTCTAAATTCCCCACCCCAATCACTTTGAACAGCTTTGATTTTTAGTTCCAAAAAATTGAACTTCAACTAGGGTTTTGAATTGGGTGAAGATTGTTAGAGTGTCAGATTTTCTTTTAAGGAGGTATAGCCAAGTAAATCTAGTGGCAGCATCAACAAAGGTAACATAGTATAGAGCTTTATTGGTGGATTCTATAGGTGCAGGGCCCCAAAGGTCACTGTAAATGAGTTCAAGTGGTTTAGTGTATTCAGTGTGTGAGGGTGGAGCATAAAGTTTGTGAGCCTTGCCCATGCAACAAGCAGCACAGAATTCAGAAACATCTTTATTGGTTATAGGTATATTACATTTGGAGAAAACAGAATTCATAGAAGCATGATTGGGATGGCCTAATCTTAAGTGCCATGTGGTTCTAAGACTAGGGGAGGGGGCTGTAGCAGCATACACAGAGGGTTTTTCAACAGAATTAGAAACTACATTAACAGAATCAGAGGATTTACTAATTGAGTCAGAAACTACATTAGGGGAGGGGGAATTGACTGGAAGATGATGAAACTGGAAAGGAGCAAGGAGGAGTAGCTCATTGTTGTCATGTGAAAACGCAAGACAATCTTTAGCATGAAATTGAAAGTAAACATTGTTATCAGCAGCAAAACGACTGACACTAAGTAAGTTTTTGGTTATGGAAGGAACATGAATTAATTTATTTAAGGCTAAAGCACTTGAGGATTTATAGGAGAGGAAAAACTAGAGGAGCCACAAATTTTGACAGCCAGACCTTGACCATTCCCTATGTAAATCTGGTCTGGTCCTTCAAATGGTGATTGCTGGTGAATATTGTGATTGTAGGTTTGTATAGAGAGAAGCAGCAGTGTCAGGTGCCTAGGGAAGCTGTTGAGCAGTTTGAGTGTTGGCTGGTGCAGCAGAGGTCATGTGCACTTGTTGATAAGGCATCTGTTGCTGTTGTGCAGGTTGTGTTTGGGGTCGTGGTTGATATTGAGGTCGTGACCAAGTGTTTTGGTACATAGGTGGATAGCCATAAGCAAAGGGATTGGGAGCAAGGTTTGTATATGAATTAGGTAAGGGTGAGTGGCCTTGGAATTCAGTGGGAATTGGTGCTTGAAACTGCTGATTAAAACGATGATAGCACATAGTAGCAAGATGTCCAAATTTAAAAATTTAAAACAAACTTGACACTGCACATTACCACATCTACCACGGCCACGACCACCGCGGCCATTACGGCCACCACGGCCACGAAAATTACCAGAAAAATGATTCACAAATGCATTATTATCAGAATTAGGGTTTGGAACAGTGTTACCAGAAGTTTGTTGCGAGGAATCAGCACTTGAAGGAGTATTACCAGAAACAGAGTGCGTGAGATTGATAGAAGCAATTTCAGAGTCAGATTTCTTCTTGAATCTTTCACTTCGCATCTCGTGCGCAAGAAGGAGAGCTTCAACTTCTTCGAGTTCCATTGCTTCAAACTTACTTTCAATAACAGAAATCACAGGCGCGAATTCTTGAGGCAATCCTTCAAGAATTACTTCTATGTGTTGTGCGAGAGGAACCAGATCACCAACGGAGGCAAGATTATCAACGATCGTCTTGATGCGAAGCAAGTAGTCATCAACGGTGCGAGAATCGAGCGTCGTCGCATGAAGTTCCGTTCGAAGCTGTCGTGCTGTCGCACGCGTGAGTTTCTGGAAGTGGTCGTGAATACGATCCCATAGTTGGAAGGCGTGAACGCATCCAAGAACACGAGGCATAATCGCGCCTGAGAGTGTCGATTGAACCCACGATAGCAACCACTGATCTTGCTTAAGCCAGTTACAATACAGAGGATTTTCTTTTTGAGCGACGCGATCTGAATCGGAAAGGAATTGAACAGGAATTTCTGGAAAATGAATGAAACTCTTGAAGATTGTGCGCGTTTATCATCGATTCTACTTGTTGACGCCACACGAGGAAGTTCTTCTCGTCAAGCTTGTCAGAAATCTTTAACGTGAAGGTGATTAATGGTTGAATGATGAATCGGAGGTGCAGTGGCTATCGGAACTGCACTAGCCACCGGAGAAGGTGGTGGAGATGCCGGCGGAGTAGTAGGTTGAGGTTCTTCATTTGCCATGGACCTACTGGTCTACTGATACCATGTAAAAACCAAGAGAAGTAGAGAGGAGAGTGAAACTGATTTCTTTTCATTTTTATTCACTAATGAATCCTGTTACGGGACTTGACTTTTATACTTTGGCTTATTGCCTTATCAGCAATGACTTATCATATGCGCTGCTGTAACAAACTATTAACTGACTTAAAGTCAGTTTTATCTAACTGTAAAACTAGTGTTTAAATCCTTTAATAATTGGTGACACAGCACCAGAGTATACAACTGAGAGATAGGAAACTAATGTACACTTACACAATAATTAATGAGATTAACTAACTAAACTAAATTTCTTCAATCATTGAAGATCTTCTACTTTTCTCCTCCTGTTATTTGAGGTGGTTCAAGATCATCCTTTTTTGGTTTTTTTCAAAAAGCCATATCTTTTCTGCAAGTTTCTAAATAATGTTTTTGCTCTTTAAGCCTTTTAATCCAGTGCATGCTAAAACTCATGTGATTGGAATTATTTGTCTAATACATCTCGATATTCTGGAAACCATAAGCAGGAGATTTTTAGATTGTTAATTTTTTTATTTATATTATTACACTATATAATCCCTTCCTTTTGAATTACAGTCAGAAGCCGGAAAAAAGCTTCCATTCATCCTTGTCGTTAATCTCCAGGTATGGATGTACTTGTTCTTGTTGTTGTTGTTGGCACACACACTTAGGTATTAGTGCCAGGTTATTAAATATTTTATGACTTTAGAGTTGAAGAAACTAGTATTCTTAGGTCCTCGTTTATCAAGTAGTTCTTTTCAATGCTATCAAAGAATAGTTGGCCAACTAGGGGTAACAATCACCTGTCCCAAATTTACTGTCTTCACACCATGTCCCACCAATAAAATTTAGCCACGTCATTTAAAATTCCATGTCAGACTTAACTGAGTGCACCGTTTAGAAACGGTTCCTTCTTCATCTGTTGTGTTAAAGAAAGCAAGTGCAAGGCGAGTCAAAATTGCAGAGTTCCGACTCGTCAAGCTTGTAGAGTGAATCGGAGGAGACAAAATCTCTGTCCATGGTAGGAAGGAAACCATACCCCCTTTCAGAGCTTGTCACCGACGCAACCACCTTCCCTTCCCTCTGTGATGTGTTTTTGGTTTTCGTCAAAATTTAGTTTTCATCAAAATCCATCCCCTTCGATGTGGTTTTAGTGATCTGTATTAGCATCAACATTAACTTGCTTTTTTAATGAACAAAAGGGACGGGTTTTGTCTTTGTAAAAACATTTTGCACTGGGTATTTTGACAGAAACTTGAAACAAGGCCAATGCATGCTGAACATGGCTGATTTGGGAACGGCGGAGGCGCGGCGGAAACGGAGTGTGGTGCTTGACGACAATGGGGTGTGGTGCTTCACCGCCATTGGAAATGTGAATAGACACGGCTTTCCATCGATCATCCGCTTCGTCAATGTCGACATTGTTGCCGTCGGCGAAGACGACATAGATCTAGATCCCAATCCAAAGTCGTGTGTGTTCATTTGTCAAGAATGTCGCTTTGAACAGACACCGCTCATAAAGTTTCTATTTTTTCTCACTTTTTATAAATCTATGAAGAAATATAGAACAACCCAATAATTAGAATTTTTAAATTGTTCATGAGATGAAGGAGTGCTTCGTTAACAGGGAGACGAAGAAGTAAGGATGCAGGTTGCTTCTGTTAACAATGAACGCTCCCATTACTGTGAGGTGTAGCAACGTCCATTAACAGGTTACTGGTTAAGTGTGATGTGGAATTTTAAATGACATGGCAAAATTTAATTGGTGGGACAACGTGTGGGATAGAGATGTTGAGACATGGGATTTTCATCCGCCAACTAGTGCACCACTCCCCTTTTAACAATTACAACTCTATTTTAGTGTTCGAGTCTCCAAATTTCACGGTCCCTGAGCTTTAATGTAAGTGGTCTTTTATTAATAAAATGATTCATAAAAAGAAATTAAAGAAGTGCAAAACGAAAGATAAGAATCCTCGTGAAGCAGTCAAGAAAGATAAAGGTTGGTATGGTAGTTAATCTGTTCATCAAGCAATTGACCCTGATTGACTGCAACCAAAAGATTGGAGATGACAAGAAGGGTAAACCCATGGATACTTCCCATTATCAAATTTTGGTAGGGAAATTAATCTACTCATCACACACTTGGTTAGATATTGTTTTTGTAGTAAAATAGTTGCATACCGCACAAGTTGTGTGCAGTGTTGGCTTTGATAACTGTTTTTCAGATTAATATATAATCGAAAGGGGTTTTACTGGATTAAAAGAAAGTAGATAGATATCTCAATGTAACAATAATTAACTATTTAAACTAAATAAAGAGAACATACACTTATAAACCCAAATTAATATTTTAGTACTACTAATAATAGATCATCCAAAAGAGACATTTTTGACACTGCAAGTCTAACTAAAGTTTAAATGCAGCAAAAAAGCTTATAATAATTGGTTTTTTCAACCATAAAATAACCACACAGGTCAACAAGGAAGTTATATAGCCATAAAACATCCACAATGTTTGTACTTGTAGAAAAAAGAGAAATAGGAGACACGATATTGGTCACGCAGTTCGGCCAATCTTTGCCTACGTCTGCGACTACAGAGCAGCTGTAGTTCCGTATTATTAATTGTATATTTCTGTGTAATGAGTACAAACACTAATGAGTTTAAATAGGGAAAACCTAACGGGCCTGGGCTGAATACATATAAAACTACTATTTACAACATATATTAACACCCCCCTTAAGCTGGAGCGTATAGATTGTAAGTATCCAGCTTGTCACATATGTAAGTTATCATTGGTCCCCGAAGAGCTTTTGTGAAGATGTCTGCCAATTGATCATTAGAACCAACAAATGAAGTAGCAATGTCACCGGACACAATCTTCTCACGAACAAAGTGACAATCAATTTCAATGTGTTTGGTTTGCTCATGAAAGACTGGATTGGACGCAATATGTAGGGCTGCTTGATTATCACAGATGAGACTCATAGTGCCTATTTTACAAAAGCGCAACTCTTGGAAAAGATGTTTCAGCCATATAAGCTCTTGAGTGGTAAGTGCCATAGCTCGATATTCAGCCTCAGCGCTGGATCTGGCAACAACATTTTGGTTTTTTACTTTTCCATGAAATTAGATTTCCACCAATAAGAACACAGTACCCAGATGTGGACCTTCTATCAAAGGAACAACCAGCCCAATCAGCATCTGTGTAAGCGACAACATTTGAATCACCTCTATCTGTGTAAACAAGACCTTTTCCAGGAGCTCCTTTGATGTACCTCAGGATTCTAACCACGGCATCCCAATGACTGTCACAAGGGGGATTTAGGAATTGACTCACCACACTAACAGCGTATGAAATATCTGGCCTCGTTATGGTCAAGTAATTCAACTTCCCAACTAGCCTCCTATACCTTCCTAGATCCGAAAAGGACTCCTCCTGATCTGGTAGGATCTTGACATTAGGATTCATAGGAGAGTCAATTGGCTTGCAATCCAGCATGCCGGTTTCTTCTAAGATATCCAAAGCATACTTTCTCTGAGAAATAGCAATGTCTGCCTTAGAATGAGCTACCTCAATGCCAAGAAATTATCGTAACTTCCCAAGATCTTTGACCTGAAAGTGGTGGAATAGATGTTGTTTAAGTCCTGCAATTCCATCATGATCATCACCTGTAATAACAATATCATCGACATAGACAACCAGATAAATACATTTGTGAGAGGAAAACTTATAAAAGACAGAGTGATCAGCTTCACTCTGAATCATGCCATAGTCTTGAACGACACTGCTGAATCTTCCAAACCATGCCCGAGGGGATTGTTTAAGACCATACAAGGCTTTGTGAAGACGACAAACATACCCACGACACTCCCCCTAAGCAACAAAACCAAGTGGTTGCTCGAGATAAACTTCTTCTTCTAGATCACCGTGGAGAAATGCATTCTTGATGTCAAGTTGATACAATGGCCAATGTCGCATTGCAGCCATAGAAAGGAATAGACGAACAGAAGTCATTTTAGCCACCGGTGAGAAAGTATCACTGTAATCAAGACCAAAAACCTGAGTATAGCCCTTAGCCATGAGGCGGGCTTTCAGACGATTAATACTTCCGTCTCGACCAACTTTGACAGTGTATATCCAACGGCACCCAACAATAGATTTACCAGGAGGAGGTGGCACAAGAGTCCATGTCTGGTTAGATTCTAAGGCTGTCATCTCATCTTTCATAGCCTGTCGCCAACCTGAATGAGAAAGAGCTTCCTGTGTGGACTTAGGAATGGTGATGGAAGAAATAGCAGACACAAATGTATAATGTGAAGGTGATAAGCGGTGATAACTGGGGAAATTATAAATAGGATGAGGGTTACGGGTGGAACGTGTACCTTTACGCAGGGCAACAGGAGGGTCATCTGACTCGGTAGGCGGATCCGGAGTAAAAGAGGAGACCGGGGCAGGAGATGGGTCACTAGGATCTTCTGTAGGAGGTGGGTCGACAGGAGGGAGATGAGCACGACGCTGATAAGTTTGCAAGGGAGGAGGACTAGGAGGACTAGGAAGTTCCGTAGTAGAAGGGTGATCTATCTGATCAATGATGGGTGCGATTGGAACTACGGGGACAAGGTCAGGAATAGGTGATACTTGAGAGACAGACTCAGACTCAATGGGAGATGCAAAGAAGGGTGCATCTTCAAAGAATGTGACATTAGCAGACATGTGGAAGCGATGGGTGGATGGACAGTAGCATCGATACCCTTTTTGGACCCTTGAATAGCCAAGGAAGACACACTTAACTGCACGAGCAGACAATTTATCAAGTCCCGGAGTAAGATCATGAATAAAACAAGTGGATCCGAATACTCGAGGAGAGATACGGAACAAGGGTTCATCGGGGAACAATATGGAATGAAGAACCCTATTCTGGATAGTAGAGGATGACATTCTATTAATCAAGTGCCCTGCAATGAGGACAGTATCTCCCCAAAACTTCAAAGGAACATTAGCATGAATAAGCAAAGTGCGTGCTGTTTCAATTATATGACGGTTCTTACGTTCAGCAATCCCATTTTGTTGTGGGGTATGGGGACAAGATGATTGATGTATGATGCCATTTTCAACCATAAAGGAATTAAATGTTGCAGAAAAATACTCTTTCGCATTATCACTGCGTAAAGTACGAATAGAACGACCAAATTGATTTTTGATTTCCTTAAAGAAATTTTGAAAAACACCGAGAAGTTTAGATCTATCCTTAAGTAGGTAGATCCACGTACATCTAGAAAACTCATCAATAAAAGTGACAAAATATTTATGTCCTACAACAGAAGTGACTCGACCTGGTCCCCATACATCAGAGTGAATAACATCAAAAGGAGAACGAGCTTGTGACTGAGTACTGCTAGGGAAGGAAGACCGAACATGTTTCCCAAGCTGACAAGACTCACAATCTAATGACTGCAGGTGAGACAAATGAGGAACCATAACTTTGAACTTCTTGAGACTTAGATGACCTAAACGACGATGAAGAAGACTTGGAGACTCTGTAGTAGATGTGGAGGCAACTGTAGATGAAGGTTGGATGTGCTGGAGGTAGTAAAGTCCATGTGACTCATATCCTGTACCAATCGTCCGCTTTGTACTCCGGTCCTGTATAACAAAAGAATCATCATCAAAAATTACAGAACATTTGAGACTTCGAGTCAGACGACTAACTGAAATTAAATTAAATGGGCAATTGGGAACAAGAAGAACATTGTCAAGGGGTAATGATAGAATAGGAGTGGCTTCACCAATGCCACTAGCTTTAACTTTGATCCGTCGGCAACGGTAATATAATGTAGAGTGTTAGGTTGGGATATTTTGGATAAAAGAGATGGATTACCAGCCACACAATCGGAAGCTCCAGTGTCCATAATCCAGGAGTCAACAGGTGATGAATGAGAGAAACAGACTGTAGAATTACCAGAATGAGCAACCGTTGCCGATGATGATGAAGCCTGGGAAACCTTATACCGAAGGAATGCCTTATATTCCTCATCAGAAAGAACATTTTGTTTAGTATTTCTCTGTTCAGAATCATTAACCTAAGTCACATTTACTGGTTTCTCTGGAAAGCCATGAAGGGAATAGCACTTGTCTTCAGTATGACCAGGTCTCCTACAATAAGTGCACTGAGGACGTCCTCCAACACGACCTCCTCGACCACCCCCACGACCACGACCGCGTCCCCCACGACCTGCAAAATTAAAAACAAGAGCAGAAGATTCTACGCTAATCTGAGATCCATTTCCTCCAATTCCTTCCAATCCAGGAAGTCGTATGAGACGCCTGAGAAGATCCTCTGTAGAGGGAATGTCTAATGCAGAAAAAGTGTTGCTCCGTACTGACTCATACTTTTGATGGAGACCATGAAGAACATAGATCATACACACATTATCTAGTTTCTCAAGCATCTTCTTCGGGTCATTGTCGGTCACAAGGAGCTTGAACTCGTTTACAGCTGACTGAGCTCTGTTTGCATATGTCATGATGTTGTCTTCTGTCATTTGAAGGGTGACTAAACTATGAATAACACCATAAAGACGCTGAATATCATTAGAATACACATTCTTAGCCTTCTGCCAAATATCGTAACATGTGGTGTATGATCGATAGTGGACCAACAAAGAGCGTTCAATACTTTGCCACAAAAGAGAGACTAATTGACAGTCTGCTTGTTCCCAATCTTCACGCAGATCTTTTTCAATGTCAGAAGAATTCTTAGTAAGGTGATCGGAAAGCCTTTGTCCCAAAAGCCACATTTTTACGGAAGCCGACCAATTCAAATAATTATCACCATTGAGTTTCTCTGTTGTTATAGAGAGATTACCGGAGAAAACATATGACACAATCCTCTTACTTGAAGAGCCAAACTTGTTGTTGTCCTTATCAAATTGTTCTGAATCCATCTTTGACAAAGATGAAAAATACCAACTGCTACCAGTAAAATAACACCAAACAGAAATCAAACAGCACCAAACAACACTTAAAGAGCATAAACACAATCTGAAGACGTGAGACCCACTGGCCAATAGTAGTCACAACTCTGCGATGAACAGTACCTACGAACAGTACCTACCGATGAACAGTCCCAAAGAACAGTTCCTGTCGGTGAACAGTGCTGATGAACAGGACCGTGAACAGTGCGTGATGAACAGTGTGATGAACAGTGTGTGATGAACAGTACTTCGTGAACAGTGTTTTCAGAACAACAATAAGGGGATGGCGGCTAGGGTTTTTGTGCGGAAGCGAGACTCCCAAAAACGAGAGCTTTGATACCATGTAGAAAAAAGAGGAATAGGAGACACGATATTAGTCACGCAGTTCGGCCAATCTTTGCCTACGTCTGCGACTACAGAGCAGCTGTAGTTCCGTCTTATTAATTGTATATTTCTGTGTAATGAGTACAAGTACTAATGAATTTAAATAGGGAAAACCTAACGGGCCTGGGCCGAATACATATAAAACTACTATTTACAACATATCTTAACAGTACTAATTATGTTTCCTATTATATCATCTACAGCTACAGAAACTTGTGTCCATATCAATCATGAAAAGTGAGAATCTATGCCACTAAAAAGGACATTGTCCCCCGTTGTCAATGAAGGCCTAACTTCAGTCCCATATGTGACATTATCTTGCAAATAATCAAGTCCAAATTTGAATAACAACAATAAAACCATATCTGGATCGTGCCAATGTTTCTAAAACATATGGATTAACTAAAACTGAATACTAATTATTATGTTTTGTTGTCCTGGCAATTTTTTAATATAGTGGTGATAAATATTAAATACATCAAAATGGTGTTATTGTGTTTTTGAATCCTTTCAATGTAACTTGGTATTTTATTCACCCCTTGAGTCCAACTATACCACCAGGGGTGGACCTAACTCTAATAAGGGGGTCAGTGGCACACCCTCAAAAAATAAAATTACACTTACCCGCCTATGAAAAAAATAAAATTACACTTACCCGCCTATGAAAAAAATATTTTCACACCCTGAAAAAAGAAATGTGCACCCAAACCCCCTAATTTTGCCCTCAGTCCACACCTGACACCACCACACCCAGACTTCCAGAATTTGTAAATTGGATCTACTACTGTAGGTGTGTGCCCTTCCCCGTGAGGAACCCATATTTTCCCTTGTTGTCTAGTATCAACCTAAAAGTCTGGACCACTCCATGTAATTTTTACCATTGAAACGCTAAACCTTGACCTTGAGGGTATTAGACAGCCTTCATGGCCAAAAAATTTGGAGAAACCTTCCTTTGAGAAGCCGAGCTCCCATACCTCTTGGACTGTCGCCGCCTAGCCCTCCAGCGCCTGCCGTGCCACCGCATGGGCCCTCTACCACCTGGACAACTTCCAGACGCGCTTGAGCCACTGTTGCATGCGCTGCCAGTCACGGTTAGGCCACTGTTGGATATGCTCTGGCCACTGTCTGGGCCGCCGCTAGCCACGCTTGGTCTACCACCAGGTCCGCCATTGGTCGCCTGTAGTCCAGCCACACCGCTACTAGTGGTACTTGTAAGGGCCTTCTTTCACACGTTGTTGCACGCCATTGTAAAACCTAGAGCTACTGACACCATGTAGAAAGTTATGGGAAAGTACTTTCTTGTTTATTACTGCAGTCTAGGACAACTTATATCAAAGAGTTTTCAACAATTGCAGTCCTTCGAATTAGGACTATTAGTGGAAAGAAATAAAACCTAATCAAAACAAATCAAGTAACATAATAAGTAAAATAAAATCAAATAAGGGAGAATAGAATCAAATCTCCCTTTATTCTCCTACAAAACCGTCCTGCTAAGTGTCAATTAACAGCTAAGCAATTTATATTGGGATCAATCTACCAAATCTTAACTTTCTAAACAATCTTTTACACCTGCACAATTTGGTGCTCTTAAAATGTTCAAATATATAAAAGGAACAATGCTAGAATTAAGATCTGAATTATCTAAATTGGCATCAGAATTTAGTTTTAGTTTTTTGTTCCTTATATTCTCCCTTTCCTAAGTTGTGGTAGGTTGATTGATATTTCCTAACCAACTCTGTCTTTATATTCTAGCATTGTATGACTGTATATGAACAAGAGAAAGTATGATTTTCTTCTCCAAAAATTACCGTTTATGCTTATAAACCAGTTTCTGAAAGAAGTTTTTTTGGGGGTATTGTAATCAATTTTCAGGTTCCTGCTAAACCGAACTACAGTCTGGTTCTATATTATGCATCTGACAGACCGATAAATAAAAATTCTCTATTGGCTAAGTTCGTTGATGGAAGTGATGTGTTTCGGGACTCGAGGTTCAAACTTATTCCAAGTATAGTTGAGGTGTGTGATCCTCGTTGAAGTCTAATTTAGATATATGCCCTGTTTGATACCTAATGGTGTTGAGCAGCTAATAGTATTGGATGGATACAGGGATATTGGATGGTCAAGAGAGCTGTTGGAACCAAAGCTTGCCTGTTAGGGAAAGCTGTGACTTGCAAATACTTTAGACAAGATAATTTTTTGGAGGTAATGTTACTTTAGCATTTTTCCCCAGTTTAGCATTTTAATTAATGTTACTTCAGCATTTTTCCCAAGTTTTACTCAGAGACTAGTGTTTCTGAATTCTGAAGCAACGGATCGTTATAACTGTCGGATTCCTTTACTAACAGAATCTGATTACTAAGCTACATTGATCTCATCCAAGCACACTGGGTGCAACTGGTTATGGACCCAGCCCGGAAACCTATGAACCCAAAGCCCATTTTGCATTTAAAATAACAGGAACCACGAGAAATAGAAGTACAAATCCACAAGTATACGTGTAATACCCCCCCCTCCCAAAAAAACCTCTGGGTAACCAAGAGTTAGCTTGTCAAACACCCCACTTTTTTCATGAAATGCAGTGAACCTCACTGGAAATAGAAACCTTAGTTAGGACAGCCCACTAATCTTGAACAAGATATAGCAAACTGGCAAGCTTTTGTTCAGAATCTTTTCTCTGACAAAAAAGGTAACCATCTCAGAATGTTTGGTGCTAGAATGTAGTACATGATTGTGAGAGATAGAGATTGTACTGAGATTATCATAATAGATGGTTGGAGTATGACGGTCGGTATAGTTAAGTTACTAGTACCTGAATCCATAGTGATTTCTATTGCAGTATTTGCTAATTTAGCTTCTTGTAAGAGTACTTAGTTAGATCCAACAAAAGGGTATTTTAGTAATTACAGATTAGCTTATTCAATTGTATACACAATATAAAACTGATATTCAGTTAAGTGAATTAGTGAGTTAGTTAGGTGTGCACATGATTAGGCATGTGAAGTGCACACGATAAGCTACTGGTATAAGTACCAGCTCCCTGTACACAGAACAATACAATAGCAAAATGAAATATTCTTTTACACAGTTATCTCTAGCCTCTCTCTAATTTCACATGGTATCAGTAGTCACCACGATCCATGTCGTGGCGACAGAAACATCACAACCGTCTTCTCCGGTGAGCTCGCCGGAGGATACAATACCCTCGCACGCAGTTCCGCTGTCAACAGCGCCACCTACGCAACCGTTGATCACGTTTCAACTCAAGATTTCCGATAAACTAGACGAGAAGAACTTCTTGATATGGCGACAACAAGTAGAACCGATGATCAATGCGCACAACCTTCAAAGCTTCATCCACTATCCAGAAATTCCTGACCAGTACCTTTCGCAAGAGATCGCAATGCGAGGAAAGAAAATCCTCTGTACAGGAACTCGTTGAAACAGGATCAATGGCTGTTATCTTGGCTCCAATCAACGTTATCCGGTGCAATCATGCCTCGTGTGTTAGGATGCGTCCATTCCTTTCAACTTTGGGATCACATCCACGATCATTTCCAAAAGCTCACTCCCGCGAAAGCACGGCAACTGCGAACAGAGTTGTGTGCAACGACTTTGGAATCGCGCACAGTGGAAGAGTACTTGCTTCGCATCAAAGCTCTCGTCGACAGTCTCGCTTCAGTTGGTGATCCGGTTCCACCAGCGCAACACATCGACGTCATTCTCGAAGGTCTTCCGGAAGAATACGCACCTGTAATTTCTGTTATAGAGAGCAAATTTGAAGTAAATCAACTGGAAGAAGTTGAAGCTCTCCTTCTTGCGCATGAAATGCGTTCTGGAAAATTCAAGAAGAAGTCCCAAGGTGAATCTCTCTCAATCAATTTAACAAACACCTTGCCTGCACCAGCGCAGAACACAATCGCAACCTGCACCCACTGGTAACGCTGTTCCTAACTCTAACTCTGATGGTATTAATAACTTTGGTAACAATTCGTTTGCTGGAGGCTTTTGTGGTGGCCGTGGTGGCCGCGGTGGCCGTGGTGGCCGTGGAGGTAGATTCTCCAATGTCCAATGTCAAGTATGTTTCAAGTACGGACATCTTGCCACAATGTGTTATCATAGGTTCAATCAGCAGTTCCAAGCACAAATTCCCACTAACTACCAAGATTTTTCCCAAAACTCCTATGCCACTTTTGCTCCCAATCCCTATGGCTATTCTTACCCTCCACCACTCTACCAAAACACCTGGTCCAGACCTCAATATCCACCTAGACCACAACAACACCAATTCCCACAACAGCAACGACAATTTCCCTATCCACAGGCCAACATGACCACTGCAACTCAACAACTAGTCACCAACACCCAACTTCCCTGGGCTCCAGACACAGCCTGCTCTCTCCACACCACACTTCAATCCCAAAATATCCATCAACAGTCTCCATTTGAGGGTCCAGATCAAATCTTCATAGGAAACGGTCAAGGTTTGAATGCTAAAACCTGTGGCTCATCTACCTTTTCTTCCCCTATTAATCCTCAAGTTTCATTAGTGTTAAATAAACTAATCCATGTTCCCTCTATAACTAGAAATTTATTGAGTGCGTCATTTTGCAGCTGACAATATTGTTTATTTTCAGTTTCATCCTAAGGATTGTCTTGTATTTTCACAGGCCACCACTGAACTCCTCCTACATGGCCCTGTTCGTGAGGATGGCATCTATGAGTTCGCTCCCCTTCAGTTTCATCGCCTGCCACAAAGTTCAGCTCCACAAAACACTAGTTCCAAGTCTATAAACACTGCTACTGCAGTGAGTAAAGAGTCTGTAAACACTGCTACTGCAGTGCCTACTGAGTCTGTTGTTCCTACTGTTTCACATTCTGTAAAACAACCATCTGTTAATGTTGTTGTTTCCCATTCCCCTAATCTTAGGACTATGTGGCATCTACGATTAGGCCACCCAAATCATGCATCTATGAATGTCGTGTTTCAAAAGTGTAATATCTCTATATCTAATAAAGACATCTGAGTTCTGTGCAGCTTGTTGTATGGGCAAAGCTCATCGTTTGTATGCTCCCCCCTCCCAAACTATTTACACCAAACCATTAGAACTAATCTATAGTGATCTGTGGGGCCCAGCACCTGTTGAATCCACTAACAAAGCCCTATACTATGTTACCTTTGTAGATGCAGCCACAAGATTCACATAGCTGTATCTACTCAAAAAGAAATCAGACACTTTAGACATGTTCAAACACTTTAAAGCCTTAGTTGAACTACAGTTTGGCCAAGCAATCAAAGCAGTTCAAACAGACTGGGGAGGGGAGTTTAGACCCTTCTCTAAATACCTAAATGACCAAGGAATCATTCATAGATGCACTTCCCCACACACACCACCAAAATGGTGTGGTGGAAAGAAAACATAGACACATAGTAGACCTTAGCCTCTGTCTTCTCAGTCATGCATCCCTCCCTCTCAAGTTCTGGGACTATGCTGTTCAAACCTCTGTTTATCTCATTAATAGACAGCCCTCTGCACCCCTTGGTCATATCCCACCATACACTGCCCTGTTTAACAAAGACCCGGATTACAATTTCCTTAAAGGTTTTGGTTGTGCATGCTTTCCTTTGCTAAGACCATACAACCAACATAAGTTTGATTTCAGAACTCATGAGTGTCTATTTCTAGGATATTCCACTACACAAAAGGGTTACAAATGTCTCTCCCCTAGTGGGAAATTCATAGTATCAAAAGATGTAATCTTCAATGAGTCTAGATTTCCCTATAATGATTTGTTTCCATCACAAGGCACTGCCCCTCCTAAATGTTCCACACCGGTCAATCTAAGTCCCTTACCTGAGTCACCTACTGTCACAATTCCATCTCCAACACCTTAATGGTGCCATACTGCAATGCCCTAACTATAGATCAATATAGAGAAAGGACTTCAACATCGTTAGCACCAAACCGAGAGAGTTTACTATTTAAAAACAGGGTGACGATTAGCATGGAGAACTTATTAATGATCGCCATCAAAGGGAAGTTTAAAAGACTGGATATCATAGGTTTTGTCCAATTTTTTGACAATTACAAATTATGCCCAAAAGTATTCAAAATTAAATTATAGTCTAAATCAATATTTGTTTGTTTATGCCTTCTATTATATGCATGTGTAAAACATTTTTGCATAACTGTATATATAAATCAAATTTAATAAGTTATTTAATTTAATTGATTAGGGAAACTAACGATAGATTTTGCCCGTGATCTACAACTAGTACCGAAGTTTTTGAATATTTAATTAATTTGCTGAATATGAATGTTATCAGATGTGTTTACTTTTAAAATATAAAATTAAAAATTCATTTTGGTAATTTCAAGGGGATGGCAAAGTTGTCAAATGATAGTTCTTGTATCTATCTTGTTGTGTGTGGTCGAGTTTTGTAAGTGTTCTATCTGAGGATCTTCCCTAATTTGAAGTCTTGAACTGATAAAAAAATCTCTACCTTTAGTTTTTGAGAATTTTTAAGAGACAAATCAGTCCCTCCAATGTTTTATTTTTAAAATTTTGGTCTCTGTTAAGAGTCCCACATCGGATGTGATATGGCCTGAAAAAGAGTTTATAAGTAAGAGGCATCCCTCACCTTACAAGGCGGTTTTGTGGGGTTGAGTTAGGCCTTAACCACTGATAGGTACCAGAATTCATAGAACTCCTCATGACTCAATAAGAACATAAAAACTGTATATTAATGGATAAAAACTGAAATTACAAACGAAAGTGATAAACTAGGCTCTTCGAGAGGCCTAATCTCTCCCAAACTTCTTGAGCGATTCGAAGTGCTCAGGCCTCCCAAGGGAAATAACTTCCAAATACTTGCCTACCCATTCTAATCCCCCCAACTCCTATTTATAACCTCCACTAACTCACCCTCTTTCCCTCCAATTTGCCACATAAGCAAGCTGGTTACAACCAATTCCCTTCCTAAGCCATAATCCCCTGCATCTCATATATTTAATTTCCCTCCCTACATTGCATTTATTTAAGATCCTATCAACCACATTCTAAGATGGTATCAGAGCCAATCCAAGATCTGTTGGACCACCCGCTATCGGGCCACTCGGGTCACACTCCAGTTGTCTAGTCCTGGGCGTGAGGGGGGTGTTAAGAGTCCCACATCGGATGTGATATGGCCTGAAAAAGAGTTTATAAGTGGGAGGCATCTCTCACCTTACAAGTCGGTTTTGTGGGGTTGAGTTAGGCCTTAACCACATTCTAAAAGTCTCTTTTCACAAGTGCCCAGTCGCATATCCTAACTGCTCCGTTATTAAAAATATATCTATGGTGTAAGATGACTTCCACTTGATGATGACCATTAACACCTTCCCAGTCTAAACACTTCACTTTAATAACAGTAACCTCCGTAGCATTGACACCTTAATACATACAAGACTTAATAGGGTGAACTGAGTAGATATTGGAAAGTGGGATCAAATTTGATGAAGTTTGAGTGTTCTCACTTGATGAATAAGAGGAGGAAGGAGAGGCATTGTGGATGGAAAGGGATCAGATTGGGAGAAAAAAATTCCTGTCATAGATTCTGCAGATTGCGCCTTGCATGTGGGCTGTGTTGTTAGAGAGTGTGCTGTGCATAATGAGGATGGAGAGTGAGGCAGTGATGAGGACAGGAATGGATATATCGAATGAACTGAGGAAAGATGACTGAGATATTAATTTCTGTTTTGAAAGTAATATGGGTTGGGAAATCTTGTCTCATTAAAAAATGATAGCAGACCCCTAGTGAAAAGGGTGTACTATAGAAGAAAGGGAAATGTAAATACTAGCTAGAGGGGTATAATTGTAATCTCCATACTAACAGAAGGTATAAATAGGAACTGTTATGCTTCTGTTTAGTTAGTTAAGAAATTGTAAACAGAAATTATGAAGTTCTAGCTGGAACTCTAAACCAGTTACCTTGATTGTGATTCTTTCTATGTTTCCCTGAATTACAATAAAACTTCCCCATTGAATCAGTTGATTGTATCAACTGGTATCAAAGCAATTCGATCTTCGGCTTTTTCATGGTGCGCAAGAAGTCATCTTCAACCACGATGGAATCCAAAATTGAAGAGTTGGAACGAAAGATTCAAGAAGCAGAGACGTGCAATCAACAACGTCTCACTGAGACGCTCGCTCGTATGGAAGCAATGTTCGCGGCCATACAATCAAAGGATTCGGGTCAATTTGACCCGGGCGACCGAAAACGAAGGAGGAGCAATTCAACGGCGACGGGGAACGAAGACTTCGCAAGGTTGATCTTCTGGTGTTCAACGGCAACGACGCCACCGGTTGGCTCACCAAGATTGAACGTTTCTTCAAGGTTTGAAGAATTGAAGGAGAGAAGTTAGACGCGGCGTTAATGGCGATGGAGGGTGAAGCGCTGGCATAGATGCAGTAGTGGGTGGCGAACACGGATGTACTTTCATGGAGTGTCCTCAAGGATGCAGTACTCCGCCGTTTTCAACCCACAGTGGTGAATAATCATTCGAAATGCTGATGAACATGAAGCAAGAAAGCACTGTGAGGGATTATCGCAAGAAATTTGAGACGCTTGCGAGCTACATCAAGATCCAAGATCAGTCCTTATTCACTGGGATGTTTTCCAATGGTCTCAAGGAGGATGGATATAAGGGCAGAGGTGCGTCTCCAACGACCCAAGAATCTGGCAGAGATGATGGACATAGCTTTGCTCGCAGAGGAGAAATTTGGCGCTGTAGGAAGATATGGAGGACGTAATTTTGGGGGATTCAAGAATGGTAAAGCTGAATTTCATAACAAACCTACTGCAGAGGCAAGCAACACTGCCAAGAGCACTGATGCAGGAAAAATTTCTGGGCCATTGAGTACAAAATCAGTGGCAAGAAGGGCCTTTGTTTCACTTGTGAAGAGAAGTATGTGCCTGGCCATGTATGCAAGAATAAGGTACTGAAGTTGTTGTATGCGGAAGAGGTAGTTGATGAAGAGGAGGAAAAGAAAGAGAAAGAGGAGGAGGAAATTGTTTGGGAGGCTACTATGAAGGGTCTGCATCTTTACAGCATGGCAGGGCTATCTTCTAAGTGTTCATTCATGTTAAGAGGAGTCATAGGGCTACTGGTGTTGTTGGATTGTGGTGCCACCCACAATTTTGTGTCTAACAAGTTGGTGGAAGGGCAAGGCTTGACAGTGGAGGATACCCCTCCATGTTGGGTAAAAATTGGTAATGGTGAAAGAATATTGATTAAAGGAGTTTGTAGAGTGGTGCAAATCACCTTGCAATGGCTGCCAATTACAGTAGATTGTTATGTTTTCCCCCTGGATGGAGAAGACATTGTGCTAGGTATTGATTGGCTAGAAAAGCTAGGAGAGATCAAGGCCAACTTCAGGGACATGACACTGAAGGTGAAGGTGAATGGGGAGGTGGTGTGCCTGAAAGGGGAACCCTCTTTTGTCTAGGAGAGAGGTGAATGCCAAACAGCTATTGTTGGAGCTTCATGAACCAGAAGGAAATGTTCATTGTTGACTGTAGAAGCATGGCAGTGACAGAAACAGAGCAAGCCACATTGCCTGAGTTCAAGCTGTTATTGATGAATTTGAGTTCCTATTTCTTGAGACTGGCCAATTACCCCCTAGTAGACCTACTGACCATGCCATTGTCCTCAAGGAAGGTAGTAACATCCCTAACCTCAGGCCTTATAGGTATCCTCATTACCAAAAGAATGAGATTGAGAAATTGGTGGCTGATATGCTTAAGACAGGCATCATTAGACCTAGCGCTAG
The DNA here is from genome assembly GCA_039519185.1 of Astragalus membranaceus. Classification (NCBI taxonomy): domain Eukaryota; kingdom Viridiplantae; phylum Streptophyta; class Magnoliopsida; order Fabales; family Fabaceae; genus Astragalus; species Astragalus membranaceus. Next base: position 185,641,146 of record CM076846.1, read on the forward strand.
TCCTTACTCCAGCCCTATTATACTTGTTAACAAAAAGGATGGTAGTTGGAGATTTTGTGTAGACTATAGGCCTTTGAATAAGCTCACTATCCCTAACAAGTTCCCAATTCCCCTAATTGATGAGCTGCTAGATGAACTCACTGGTGCCACAGTGTTCACCAAATTGGACCTCAAATCTGGATACCACCAGATTAGGATGAAAGCTGAGGACATCCCAAAGACAGCATTCAGGACACACGAGGGCCATTATGAGTATATGGTAATACCCTTTGGTTTGACAAATGCACCTTCCACCTTCCAAGCACTTATGAATGAAATACTCAAACCCTTCCTAAGGAAATTTGCCTTAGTTTTTTTGATGACATCCTCATTTACAGCAAGGGGATGAATGAGCATGCTGAGCACATGAGAGAAATTTTTTCTACACTTGGCCAGAATCACCTTGTAGTAAACAAGAAGAAGTGTGACTTTGCTGTTGACAAGGTGGAGTATTTGGGGCATGTGGTGACAGCACGGGGGGTTTGTGCAGACCCTAAGAAAGTAAATGCAATGACTGATTGGCCAACTCCAAAGGACCTCAGAGGTTTGAGGGGGTTCCTGGGTCTGACAGGATATTACAGAAGGTTTGTAAAGGGCTATGGTATTATTGCAAGACCACTAACTGATCTGTTGAAACAAGATAAGTTCAGTTGGAACAATGAGGCAGAGGAGGCTTTCCAAGAGCTTAAGCAGGCCATGTGCACACTGCCAGTCTTGGTGATGCCTGATTTCACTAGGCAATTTGTCATTGAAACTGATGCATCAAGCAAAGGTGTGGGGGCTGGGTTGATGCAAGGTGAGAAGCCTATTGCTTATTTCAGCTAAAAGCTATCTGTGAGGGCACAACAGAAGTCTGCTTATAAAAGGGAATTAATGGCCATGGTGTTAGCAATTCAAAAATGGAGACACTACTTGCTGGGTCAACATTTCATAGTGAGAACAGATCAACAAAGTCTCCAATTCCTCACTGGGCAGAGTCTATTGGGTGGGGAACAAGTCAAGTGGACTTCCAAACTACTAGGCTTTGACTTTGAAGTCCAATACAAAACTGGCAGCTCAAATAGAGTGGCTGATGCGTTATCTAGACAAATGATGTTTGCTGCAATCTCAAGAGTGACATTGCCTGAGTGGAATGAATGGGAGGATGAAATTCGACAGTGCCCAGATCTGAAGGTTGTGTTACAGGCAGCAGGGGATAGCAAGTTCTCCATCAAACAAGGTCTTCTCTACAGAGAAAATAGCTTGGTCCTCCCAAGGAATTTCTCAAGAATTCCCACCATTTTACATGAGTTTCATGCTTCTCTACAAGGAGGGCATTCTGGTTTCTTTAGAACCTACAAAAGAATTGGGGGAGTGTTCTATTGGCAAGGGATGAAATAGGACATCAAGAATTTCATTATGCAATGCCAACAGTGCCAGCAAAGCAAAGTCCAGACATTAGCACCAGCTGGATTGTTACAGCCACTTCCTTTGCCTACCAAGGTGTGGTCAGAAATTACTATGGATTTCATTGGTGGGTTACCTAGAGTTGGCAAGCAAGATACCATTCTGGTGGTGATTGATAGACTCACTAAGAGTGCCCATTTCCTCCCTTTGGGGCACCCTTACACTGCCACTGATGTAGCAAATTGTTTCATCTCAGGAGTCATCAAACTTCATGGCTTTCCAGAGACCATTGTCTCTGATAGAGACAAGATCTTCCAAAGTCAATTTTGGAAGGAACTGTTTAAACAAGCTGGCACTAAATTGAAGTACAGCACTGCCTTCCACCCACAGACAGATGGACAAACAGAGGTTGCAAATAGGTGCTTGGAGATTTACTTGAGATGCTTTGTGGGGGATTGTCCTAAATCTTGGCCTAAATGACTTTGTTGGGCTGAATTGTGGTTCAATACCAACTATAATGTGTCAATTGGCATGACTCCTTACAAGGCCTTGTATGGGAGGGATCCCAATCCTATCATTAAGGGTCCTGCCATTCCATCTAATGTGGAAGCAGTGAATCAGCTATATGAGGTCAGAGATACCTTGTTAGGACAGTTGCAACATAACCTGACAGTGGCGCAAAATCGAATGAAGAGACAAGCAGATAAACATAGGAGGGATGTAGTGCTAGAAGTTGATGATTGGGTGTACTTAAAGGCCTGTCCGTACAGATGGAAAACACTAGCTGCTAGAAGAAATGAGAAACTCAGTCCCAGATATTATGGCCCCTACCAGGTCATTGAGAGGGTAGGATCAGTAGCCTATAAACTGGCACTGCCAACACACTGCAGAATTCACCCAGTGTTTCATGTTAGCAAGTTGAAAAAGACAGTTTCAAGGAACTACCAGCCACAACCACTGCCCACTGCACTAACAAGAGGGAGTATTGCAGCCATGTGTGGAGGAACTGTTGGAACTCAGATACAATTCTACAGGAGCAGCAGAAGTCTTAGTACAGTGGAAAGATTTGCCACCATGTGAGAACTCCTGGGAATTTGCAGAGAAACTGCAGGAGGCTTTTCCAGACCTTCACCTTGAGGACAAGGTGAAAGCTTTAGGGGGGAGTATTGATAGCAGACCCCTAGTGAAAAGGGTGTACTATAGAAGAAAGGGAAATGTAAATATTAGCTAGAGGGGTATAATTGTAATCTCCATACTAACAGAAGGTATAAATAGGAACTGTTATGCTTCTATTTAGTTAGTTAAGAAATTGTAAACAGAAATTGTGAAGTTCTAGCTGGAACTCTAAACCAGTTACCTTGATTGTGATTCTTTCTATGTTTCCCTGAATTACAATAAAACTTCCCCATTGAATCAGTTGATTGTATCAAAAAGCAATCCTATGAAATGAATATTTGGCCACTAGAGTCCATACTTTTTCCCTTAATGAGAGGTAGAGTAGCGTAAGAAAATACAACCTAGTGACTATATTACTGGCAAGAGATATGCAGCATGAGATAGGGATAACGTGCACAACCAACTACAGATCTTTGTATTTATTATTTTCAGTTTATATAATATAGCTTCTTTGTGTAATTTAGACTCTCGGATTCCCTCATGTCACTTGTTTTTTCCTCTTCTCTCAACACTGATGGGTCCTTTTTTTGGATGGGGGGATGATTTTGAATAGGATTGTTCGTATAAAAATAGATAACATCAGCTTAATTTTAGGTATCCCATGTAAATTCCATGCCCCCATGGCTCTTGCTTCTAGAATTTTAACATTCATTCTGATTTTTTAATTTGAACTTTGGTAGTGATTGTAAATTCCCAATTTAACGTTGTTGAAAATGTGTGCAATAACGTGCTAGTTGGTCATAAAGTTGAGCTTTAGTATACATGTATTATGCATCTTTTCTGCCATTTTCATATTGTCCTATAAATTACGCTTCCAATTTTTTTTTTGTATTTTGCAGATTGATGTGGACATTGGATCGTCCTCTGTAGCTAGGGGTATCATTAGCCTTGTTCTAGGATATATTACAAGCCTGGTCGTTGACCTTGCAATTTTGATAGAGGTTTGTGTCTTTCTGGTCATAATATTTCTCAAACTATCCTCTAATGGTTTCATCTTCCCTAGTTTCTTTTGATGTATACTTGATATTTGGCAAGAATAAGGAAGCTGTGATTTTAGGGAACTACTCCCTCTGGTCTCTTTTATAAGCAAAAATTGGTCAACAAATACATCAACCTCCATTGACCAATTTTTGCTTATAAAAGAGACCGGTATGTTGTTTATGCAATTCTTGGGTGTATTTGGTCGGGGAAGGATGCTCTTGTGTTCGAGGGTGTCTGTTTACCCTTGATTTTATTATGAGATGGGATTTGGTACCGAGCTCATGTAAGTGAAGAGGTTGGGATTTGGATTCCTTGTCAAGTGTTTTATCTTCCTTCTTTCCAAAGTATATTCTTCATCACTATATGTATACTACCATTTTTGAATTTGACAAAAAGATGGCGTAGCCTTTTTTTTTCTTTTTCTTATAAAGGATGGCTCAACTCTTTTACAGAAGACATATACCATTTAATCATGTTGAAGATTAGCACAGAATCAGCAAAGATTCTGTCTAGTACAGCTCATTAGGATTTTGTGTAATTAACTATTAGCTGTCATATGTTGACTTTGAATTAGCATTGATAGGGAATTAATTCCCCTGATTTCTAGGCTAGATTATTGCTCTTATTTCTGTCCAATGTATACTATATATACCTTCCATGTATCATTCAAAGATTCAGAGGAAAATAAACATATTTTCACAAATCACATATAAGGAATAAATAAGAGAATGTTACAAAACCTGAATATTTCTAGAAGGGAAGGCTGGGAACTGATGATATTAACATCACTCTAACAGAATAAGCAATTGAAGAAAATCTTCAGTTTCTACAAGCCCATATCTAACATAAACGAAAATAAGCAGACAACACAACTTTTGCATTCAGTGCCATCCTTCCATTCCATGTCTCACTAGTTATTTTAGCTGAGAATAGATGACCCATACAAAAGATTGCAACATATATAACGTAGGTTTCATGGCGCATTTCATTTCTTGCATTAATTATGAGTCGCATTTGTTGCATTCTAATGGTGTGTAGGCTTGTGTTTTTCTTATATCAGTTGCTAATGCATTCGCTTCTAAAGGTTGGAAAGTTGATCAACATATGCATCTCAAGTATTCCATATATTGACTGATTTTATATTTGCAGGCAAAAGAAGAGGCGGAGCTGCCAGAATACATTCTTGGAACTGTCAGATTAAACCGTTTGAAACTTGAAGCTGCTGTACCATTGGAGGTTTAAGGCGTTCTGCTAAAAAAATTAAATAACCCAGTTCCAATCGATTATTATGACTCAAATTTACACAAATAAGAAATAATAATCCGAGTGAATTTTCTCCAGATACTAATTTGGTTTCTGTTTTATGTTTGTTTTTTCCTCCGATTTGTTGGCCAGATCCTTAATATGTGTGGTAAGGTTGCATAGTCCTTTATTTCTTCGGGAAGTAATGAAAAGGCAATATTTAAGCTGCTAAGCATCTCCTTGGCCCCACCAAAACCTTTGTTGAGATGTGGTGTAAATAGTAGATTTATTTATATGTATATTCAGCCTCAGCACTGGATTTGACAACAACATTTTGCTTTTTACCTTTCCATGAAATTAGATTTCCACCAATGAGAACACAATACCCAGATCATACCCACGACACTCCCACGACACTCCCCCTCAGCAACAAAACCAGGTGGTTGCTCCAGATAAACTTCTTCTAGATCTCCAAGGAGAAACGCATTCTTGATGTCTAGTAGATACAATGGCCAATGTCGCATTGTAGCCATAGAAAGAAATAGACGAATAGAAGCCATTTTAGCCACCGGTGAGAAAGTATCACTGTAATCAAGGCCAAAAACCTGAGTATAGACCTTAGCAACGAGGTGTGCTTTCAGACGATCAATACTCCCGTCTGGACCAACTTTGACAGTATATACCCAACGACACCCGACAATAGATTTACCAGGAGGAGGCGGCACAAGAGTCCATGTCTGGTTAGATTCTAAGGCTGTCATCTCATTAATCATAGCTTGTCTCCAACCTGAATGAGAAAGAGCTTCCTGCGTGGACTTAGGAATGGTGATGGGAGAAATAGCAGAGATAAATGTATAATGCGAAGGTGATAAGCGGTGATAGCTGAGGAAATTATAAATAGGATGAGGGTTACGGGTGGAACATGTACCTTTACGCATTGCAATAGGAGGGTCTTCTGACTCGGGAGGCGGATCCGGAGTAGAAAAGGGAACCGGGGCAGGAGATGAGTCACTAGGATCTTCGGTAGGAGGTGGGTCGACAGGAGGGAGACGAGCACGACGTTGATAAGTTTGCAATGGGGGACTAGAAGGACTAGGAATTTTCGTAGGAGAGGGGTGATCTATCTAGTCAATGATGGGTGAGAGAGGAACTACTGGGACAAGGTTAGGAATAGGTAATACTTGAGAGACAGACTCAGACTCAATGAGAGATGCAAAGAAGGGAGCATCCTCAAAGAAGGTAACATCAGCAGACATGTAGAAGCAATGTGTGGAGGGACAGTAGCATTGATATCCTTTTTGAACTCTTGAATAGCCAAGGAAGACACACTTAACTGCATGAGCAGACAATTTATCAAATCCCGGAGTAAGATCATGAATAAAACAAGTGGATCCGAAGACTCGAGGAGAGATACGGAACAACTGCTCATCGGGAAACAATATGGAATGAGGAACCCTATTCTAGATAGCAGATGATGACATTCTATTAATCAAGTGCCCTGCAGTGAGGACAGCATCCCCCCCAAAACTTCAATGGAACATTAGCATGAATAAGTAATGTGCGTGCTGTTTCAATTATATGACGGTTCTTACGTTCAGCAATCCCACTTTGTTGTGGGGTATGGGGACAAGATGATTGATGTATGACGTCATTTTCAACCATAAAAGAATTAAATGATGTAGAAAAATATTCTTTCGCATTATCACTGCGTAAAGTGCGAATAGAACAACCAAATTGATTTTTGATTTCCTTAAAGAAATTTTGAAAAACACCAAGAAGTTCAGATCTATCCTTAAGTAGGTAGATCCACGTACATCTAGAAAATTCATCAATAAAAGTGACAAAATATCTATGTCCTACAACTGAAGTGACTCGACTCGGTCCCCATACATCTGAGTGAAGAACATCAAAAGGAGAACGAGCTTGAGACTGAGTACTGCTAGGGAAGGAAGAGCGAACATGTTTCCCAAGCTGACAAGACTCACAATCTAATGGCTGCAGATGAGACAAATGAGGAACCATAACTTTGAACTTCTTGAGACTTGGATGACCTAACCGACGATGAAGAAGACTGGGGGACTCTATAGTAGAAGTGAAGGCAATTGTAGATGAAGGATGGATGGGCTGTAGGTAGTAAAGTCCATGTGACTCATATCTTGTACCAATCGTCCGCTTCGTACTCCGGTCCTGTATAACAAAATAATCATCATCAAAAGTTACAGAACATTTTAGGCTTCGAGTTAGACGACTAACTGAAATTAAATTAAATGGGCAATTGGGAACAAGAACATTGTCAAGGGGTAAGGATGGAAGAGGAGTGGCTTTACCAATGCCACTAGCTTTAACTTTTGATCTGTCGGCAACGGTAATATAATGTGGGGTGTTAGGTTGGGATATTTTGGATAAAAGAGATGGATTACCAGCCACGCAATCTGAAGCTCCAGTGTCCATAATCCAGGAGTCAATAGGTGATGATTGAGAGAAACAGACGGTAGAATTACTAGAATGAGCAACTGTTGCTGCTAATGAAGCCTGGGAAGTCTTATACTGCCGGAAAGAACATTTTGTTTAGTGCTTCTATGTTCAGAATCATTAACCTGAGTCACATTTACTGGTTTCTCTGGAAAGTCATGAAGGGAATAACACTTGTCTTCAGTATGACCAAGTTTCTTACAATAAGTGCGCTGAGGACGTCCTCCGACACGACCTCCTCGACCACCCCCTCGACCACGACCGCGTCCCCCCCGACCTGCAAAATTAGAAAAAAGAGCAGAAGATTCTATGTTAGTCTGAGATCCATTCCCTCCAGTTCCTTCCAATCCAGGAAGACGTATGAGACGCCTGATAAGATCCTCTGTTGAGGGAATGTCTGATGCAGAAAGAATATTGCTCTTTACTGACTCATACTTTTGATGGAGACCATGAAGAACATAGATCATACACACATTATCTAGTTTTTCAAACATCTTCTTCGAGTCATTGTCGGTCACAAGGAGCATGAACTCATTTGCTGCTGACTCAGCTTTATTAGCATATGTCATGATGTTATCTTCTGTCATCTGAAGGGTGGCTAAATTATGAATAACACCATAGAGATGCAGGATATCATTAGAATAAACATTCTTAGCCTTCTGCCAAATATCATAACAAGTGGTGTTACTGTTCCCCCGTACGAAAGTTACTGTTCATCCGTACGGCGGTCACCGTTTGTCCGTACGACGTTACTGTTCATTCGCGCGTTAGCCACTATCCGTACGGCGTTACTGTTCATTCTGTACCACGCATTTCTACTGCTCCTCTCTGATTGTGGTTAACCTTCCCATTATTGTCAAAGATGAGTTCAACTTCAGAAAATGACAAAAACAAATCTGAATCGACAGGTAAGAGTCTCGTGTCTTATGCTTTCTCCGGCAATCCCTCTATAACAACGGAGAAACTCAATGGTGATAATTATTTGAGTTGGTCTGCCTCTGTCAAAATGTGGTTTATGGGACAAAGGCTTTTAGATCACCTCACTAAGAATTCTACAGATATTGGTAACGATTTGCGTGAAGATTGGGAACAAGCAGATTGTCAATTGGTCTCTCTTTTGTGGCAATCCATTGAACCCTCCTTGCTGGTTGATAACTCATATTTATATGAGCTATTTATACTTATTCAAAGTTAAATCATGCAAGTTCTCTGGCAATAGTAGGTTGTTTCTATTAAGTTTCTGTTAGTTTATCGCTTTTTAGTTAGAAAGGGGCTAAATTACAAATTCTATGCATTTTGGCGCCAAGTGGCGCCTTTGTGAACATTTTGATGCTTCTTGTGTTTATGCAGTGAACTGAGCGTGGCAACGTTCCTCATCACGTCTGAAGAAGGGCAGCAGAGCAAGAAAGAGATATCTCATTCTTTTTGGCGCACAAGAAATGATAGTCAAAGATCTAGAAGTGCAGAAGATCTTCTCTCTCCTCAGCGCTGACGCGGCTGACGCACTGTAGCAGTGCAGTGTCATTTCAGAATAGAGTTAATTCACAAGCAAGCTTGGAAGGTGGGGAATGACATCAGCAAGCATGTGACCCCCTTGTTCCTTGGCTATTCTCTCTCTACAAAAGGAAAGGCAGGGGGGCATCATCCGAGCGGAAAAAATCCATTCATCATCCACCTTCCTCCATTTTTAAAAGAGAGTTTTCTAAAAGAAGTTCTGGACACAGACTTCTTCATCTGAACTCTTCTCAAGCTCCATTTTGCTATTTCCATTCGCAACCACTACTGTGAAGCTCAGACGTTGCAACGTCTCTACAGCGTGCATGAAGGAAGGCTACTTAGGCGTATCTTTTGCGTTTAGTCTCCTTTTCTCTATGTACGGTATTTGGATTTCAACTCCTCTTCTTTCTGTAAAGATGCTCAGCATGAGCTAAACATTCGTAGTTGGGTTGTTGTTTTGCATGTAATGAACCTCTAGTTTAATGTTATGAAGTATTGATGTTTATGCGTTTTAAATCTTTGCATGTTAATATTTCCAAACTTGTTTTGAAATTGGCCACTTAAAATAAGTAGATTCATAGGTACAGACATGGTCTATGAAAAGAACTCAAAGATTTATGTGAATGAAAAGGTGCACTAAAGACATTTAGGCATTTTTATCTAAGTCTAGACATAGAATGGATAATAGTTCATAGGACATTGCTGTGGGTACTTAAAATACAAGAGTAGGCCTACTTAGAACCTAGACATAGGAATTCTAGTACTTGAAGCTCTGACGTTTTGTGACTGAAAAGCACAGCTCTTTTGCAACAGCGTTCAAACGTTATAACGTCTATACAGCATAGCATTTGTACGTGTTAACGTGTAAACGTTATAACGTCTGACTAGAGGAGATTTACTTGCATGCAGCAATCCAACTCATACTCTTCCATATCCACAACCACTTCTTGTTTACTTATTTTATCTACTTTTAGTCTTAACACCAACTTTTAGTGCCGATTTATTACTAGTTTCACTTGTGTTTTGAAGACTTGAACTTTGAAAGTAAAATCAATCCTCGTGGGAACGATCTCTTACTTTTATCCACTTTATTACTTGTACGACGTGTATACTTGCACTGATATTGCGAATAGAAAACACACGCGCAAACAAGTTTTTGGCGCCGTTGCCGGGGATTGAATTTAACTTTTATTGCTCAACAAGTATTAAAACACTAGGTGAAAGAATTCTGCTGTGTTGTTCGTTGTTTCTGGGTGTGAACAGGTAAACGTTACAGCGTATGCTTAGTTCCAGTTCAAGCTCTAGTTCAACTGAACCAGGGAGTGGATCTGAACCTGAATTCTATCCAGAACTTGAAAGAACCTTCAGGCGACTAAGGAGACAACAAAGGTTAAGAAAGCAGCAACAACAGCAGCAATTTCAGCCGCCAATCATGTCTGAACATGGTACTGGTGGTAGAAGCTCTAGAGGACCCACTTCAAGAGGAGGTAGAGGACGTGGCCGTGGACCACAGACTCATACAGAGACATATGTTGATGATGAACACTGGCAGAGACAGCAACTCATCAATGCAGGGCCACAAGACATGGTCAATGACAGAGACAGGCCTATGCGTGATTATGCCGTGCTCAATCCTGCCCATTTACAAACAGGCATTGCAAGACCACCCATTCATACTGGTCACTTTGAATTCAAGCCAATGATGTTCCAAATGCTGCAGACTGCAGGGCAATTTGGGGGTTTCCCTCAAGAAGATCCTTATGCACTTCTAAGGCAATTTTTGGATGTGTGTAGCAACTTTATCATCCCTGGAGTCTCAGAAGATGCCTTCCGATTGAAGTTATTTCCATATTCTCTCAAGGATAAGGCTAAAAATTGGTTGAACTCCTTGGAGCCAAATTCAGTTCACACTTGGGATGAGCTAGCTGAAAAATTTCTTGGAAAATACTTCCCTCCCAATAAAAATGCCAAGTTGAGAAATGATATCACTTCCTTCAAACAAAGGGAAGGGGAATCATTGTTTGAGGCTTGGGAAAGATGGAAGGAATTACTAAGAATGTGCCCACACCATGGCATTCCCGTGGTTATTCAAATGGAGACTTTTTACAATGGTCTAGATCAGCCTACCAGGCTTATACTTGATGCTTCATCAGGCAGTGTCATATTGAACATGTCTTTCTCTGAGGCATGCAGGCTTATTGAAGACATAGCCACTCATAATGCCCATTGGCCTTCTGAAAGATTCACTCCCGGAAAGAAGGCTGGTGTCCATGAGATAAGTGAAGTAACTGCCCTTTCTGCTCAGGTTGCTTCCCTGACCAACATGATTAAAAACATGAGTACTCCAAACGTGGTAACGTCTGAAAGACAGACTGCTGCAACTGTTGAACCAACACAATCTGGGGGAGTAGTGTGTGTCTATTGTGAAGGAGGGCATATCTACGAAGAGTGTCCCTATAACCCTCAGTCTGTAAACTTTGTATCCCATAACAAATGTAACAGTCCTCACTCCAACTCCTACAATTCAAATTGGAGAAATCACCCAAACTTTGGTTGGAGAAACAACAATGCTTTGAATGCTAGCGATACTGCTCCTGCAATACCCCCAGGATTTCCCCCTCAACAACAAAGGCAGTATATGCAGAATAACAACAACAGCAATTTGGAAGCCTTGATGAAAACTTTCATAAGCGATTGTAAGGCAACCTTGCAAACCCATGAGTCTTCAATCAAAACTTTGGAGAACCAAATTGGGCAGATAGCCTCAGCTCTTACTCAAAGGCAGAATGGATCTTTTCCATCTACAACTGAAACACCATCTTCATCTAAGTCAAACGGTAAAGATGTGGTGAATGCACAGGTAAATGCTATCTCATTAAGAAGTGGCACTGAGTATCCTGAACCATCTATGCCTGAGGAACTCGAGGTGCCAGGGAAGGAAAAAGAGAAAAACAAAAGTGGAGAAAAAGAGAAGAATATTCCAGATATTATGATATCTAAGCCAGATGTTACAACGTCTAGTTTTGAACCAGGAATCAAGACTGTACCTAAGCTTGTACCTGAATACCCTCCTCCACCCTACCCTCAAAGACTAAAGAAAGCTCATGAAGACAAGCAATTCAGCAAGTTCATGGAGATGCTCAAACAGCTACACATAAACCTTCCCTTGGTTGAAGCTCTACAGCAGATGCCAAACTATGCCAAATTCCTAAAAGATATCATCACCAAAAGAAGAAGGCTAGGGGAGTTTGAAACTATTGCTTTAACTGAAGAATGTAGCTTAATTATGCAGAATAAACTCCCTAGAAAATTGAAGGATCCTGGCAGTTTCACTATACCATGCTCCATTGGAGATTTTTACCTTGGCAAAGCTTTATGTGACTTGGGGGCAAGTATTAACTTGATGCCCAAGTCCATTTATGATAAACTTGGTATAGGAACTGCCAGCCCTACTTCTTTAAGTCTTACTTTAGCTGATAAAAGTAGAGTTTATCCTGAGGGCATATTAGAAGATGTTTTGATTAAAGTTGACAAATTTGTTTTTCCAGTGGACTTTGTTATTTTGGATTTTGATGCAGATAAAGAAGTTCCTATCATCTTGGGGCGACCATTTCTAGCCACTGGAAGGACACTCATTGATGTGCAGAAAGGAGAATTAATCATGAGGGTCAATGACCAAGAAGTCAAGTTCAACGTCCTCAACGCACTCAAGTATCCAGAACCTAACACAGAGGAATGTTCCTTTGTGGTTGCCCTTGACCATGTGGTTCAAAAACAATTCAATAAAGATAATGACCACTTGGAGAAGATTCTGGGCAATGATGCGATTCAAGAGTTGTTAGCAGAAGAAGCTGTTCCACAAAACGTTACAACGTCAACTGCAGACGTTGTCACGTCTGACTCTCCTGTACCCAAGGCGTGGACAAAGAAATATGAATCTTTGGGGCAAGAAGACTCCAATCTCAAGAAGATAGTTCCTTCCATTGAAGAACCACCCACGCTGGAACTGAAGGTGTTACCTGATCACCTGAAGTATGCCTTTCTAGGGGAAAATGATTCTTTACCTGTGATCATTTCTTCTAATCTCTCACAAGAGCAGGAAAGTGATCTCATTAGCACCTTGAAAAGACATAAGAAAGCTATTGGTTGGCAAATGGCGGATATCAAGGGTATTAGTCCCACAATTTGTATGCACAGAATTGTCTTGGAAGAGAATGCAAAGAACAGCATTGAAGGGCAAAGGCGATTGAACCCAATAATGAAGGAGGTGGTCAAGAAGGAAATCATCAAATGGTTAGACGCAGGAATCATCTACCCAATCAGTGACAGCTCATGGGTGAGCCCAGTTCAATGTGTACCAAAAAATGGTGGAGTTACCGTGGTGACCAATGACAAAAATGAATTAATTCCAACAAGGACTGTGACTGGATGGAGGATATGTATGGACTACAGGAAGCTGAACAAAGCAACCAAGAAGGACCATTTTCCTCTGCCATTCATTGACCAGATGTTGGATAGACTTGCAGGCAAAGAATTCTATTGTTTCCTTGATGGTTACTCAGGATATAACCAGATAGCTATTATGCCTGAAGACCAAGAGAAGACCACATTCACTTGTCCTTATGGTACCTTTGCCTTCAGAAGGATGCCATTTGGGCTGTGTAATGCTCCTGCTGTTGTTGCTGAAGAAAAAGCTGCAGACGTTACAACGTCTCAAGAGCCAGAGGGTGAACAAGCCCAGGTGGACCCCAAAGAACAACAACAAGTTAATCCTGCAGAGCTGGCAAAACAGAAAGCATGGGAGGAAGCAAAGAAAAGAATTGCTGAGAGCAGTGCAAAGATGTCCCAAGAAACTGAAGTTTCAGTTGCTGCTGGTGATGGTCCAGGAGAGAAGAAGAAGAAGGAAAAGAAAAAAAAAAACTGCTCAAGCAGGCATCCCAGCCAGACAGAGTGGAAGGCTCAGGTCTGGTGTTCTGAACAAGTAATTTAGCCCTCTTTTTAGCAGTAATATCGTTATAGTTTTTAATTTCAGTACGAATAAATAGCTGTCCAAACGTGACAACGTCTGGATAGTTACTAGTCAATAATTTATTTGCTTGTGTTGTGTTTGAGTGTTCCTCTCCCAATTTTTAAAATAAAATGTTTAAAATAAAAAAAAAATAAAAAATAAAAAATTTCAGTGAGCAGTGAGGACACTGCTCATCTTTGTGTGGGGGGGGGGATCATTTTTATGTTTTGTGTATGCATAAAATCAAATGCGAAATCAGTTTACTTTCCTACTCCATTAATCATCAAAAATGTTTCTCTTTGGGCTAAATCCAGTAATGACTATGTGTGAATTTGTGTGAGTAGCTGATGCATGCTTAGATGAATAGAATTGATTACTGCTTCCACACAAACTCTATTTTGAGGAAAACCTAGTTAGCTAGGGACTATTTGATGCTAAAGCTAGTTTTGGTTGACTATGGTGATTGTAAAACTTGATTAAAAACTTAGAGTAGCAGTAGAAACTAAGTTTGGGGGTATATCAGGTTGTGCTAAGGCTGGGTGCAAGACTGTAGGATGATTAGTGCATGTGTAGTGTGAGTGCAACGTTGTAACGTCTACCCGTAACGTTATAACGTATGCCGTGTGTGTTTTCGTGTTGTGTTCTGTGTTATCAAGCGTTGTAACGTCTCATCTTCAAACGTTATAACGTCTACTCCAAAAAGACCAAAAAGTGTGTGTGTTTCAAATAAGTGGAAAAATCCACATGTTCTCTGTGTTTGCTGTAATTTCCCGAAACAAATACTGGGCACTCCAAATGTCTCAATCCAAAATTGTCATATCCAAAAAAAAAAAATCACAAAAACTCCAAACCAAAAGTGAAGTGAATCAAATGAAAGTTGCTCAGTAATGAGGGGGTTGAAATCCTCTGTGTGTTTTGCGTTGTGTGAGTCAGAAAAGTAGTTTGCACTAATCTAGTCCTAGCATCCAATTAAGACCATTTGTCGTGCTTAAAATAACCCTCATATCTTATGTGGAAATGTTAGCCTACTCTCTGTTTTGGAAAGATGTTATACTCTCACCATATAGAAATCACTCTTTCATAGGCTAGGGTAGCTTCTGAACCTAGCTAGGAATGGAGTTGATACAGAGATCACACACTCACTTTGGGCAGTAATGAATCTAGAATGTAATTGTGCATTGGTGCGTGAGTGTGTAGTGTAAGTCTGAAGAAATTAGCCCCTTGAGGATAATTTTTGATCAAATGGGTGAATAGGATGTAAACTGCCGGTGTATTTAATTTCATACATCTTTTCATATGTTGTGTTTTGATTTCTTGAGGACAAGCAATGGTTTAAGTTTGGGGGTGTGATAACTCATATTTATATGAGCTATTTATACTTATTCAAAGTTAAATCATGCAAGTTCTCTGGCAATAGTAGGTTGTTTCTATTAAGTTTCTGTTAGTTTATCGCTTTTTAGTTAGAAAGGGGCTAAATTACAAATTCTATGCATTTTGGCGCCAAGTGGCGCCTTTGTGAACATTTTGATGCTTCTTGTGTTTATGCAGTGAACTGAGCGTGGCAACGTTCCTCATCACGTCTGAAGAAGGGCAGCAGAGCAAGAAAGAGATATCTCATTCTTTTTGGCGCACAAGAAATGATAGTCAAAGATCTAGAAGTGCAGAAGATCTTCTCTCTCCTCAGCGCTGACGCGGCTGACGCACTGTAGCAGTGCAGTGTCATTTCAGAACAGAGTTAATTCACAAGCAAGCTTGGAAGGTGGGGAATGACATCAGCAAGCATGTGACCCCCTTGTTCCTTGGCTATTCTCTCTCTACAAAAGGAAAGGCAGGGGGGCATCATCCGAGCGGAAAAAATCCATTCATCATCCACCTTCCTCCATTTTTAAAAGAGAGTTTTCTAAAAGAAGTTCTGGACACAGACTTCTTCATCTGAACTCTTCTCAAGCTCCATTTTGCTATTTCCATTCGCAACCACTACTGTGAAGCTCAGACGTTGCAACGTCTCTACAGCGTGCATGAAGGAAAGCTACTTAGGCGTATCTTTTGCGTTTAGTCTCCTTTTCTCTATGTACGGTATTTGGATTTCAACTCCTCTTCTTTCTGTAAAGATGCTCAGCATGAGCTAAACATTCGTAGTTGGGTTGTTGTTTTGCATGTAATGAACCTCTAGTTTAATGCTATGAAGTATTGATGTTTATGCGTTTTAAATCTTTGCATGTTAATATTTCCAAACTTGTTTTGAAATTGGCCACTTAAAATAAGTAGATTCATAGGTACAGACATGGTCTATGAAAAGAACTCAAAGATTTATGTGAATGAAAAGGTGCACTAAAGACATTTAGGCATTTTTATCTAAGTCTAGACATAGAATGGATAATAGTTCATAGGACATTGCTGTGGGTACTTAAAATACAGGAGTAGGCCTACTTAGAACCTAGACATAGGAATTCTAGTACTTGAAGCTCTGACGTTTTGTGATTGAAAAGCACAGCTCTTTTGCAACAGCGTTCAAACCTTATAACGTCTATACAGTATAGCATTTGTACGTGTTAACGTGTAAACGTTATAACGTCTGACTAGAGGAGATTTACTTGCATGCAGCTATCCAACTCATACTCTTCCATATCCACAACCACTTCTTGTTTACTTATTTTATCTACTTTCTTAGTCTTAACACCAACTTTTAGTGCCGATTTATTACTAGTTTCACTTGTGTTTTGAAGACTTGAACTTTGAAAGTAAAATCAATCCTCATGGGAGCGATCTCTTACTTTTATCCACTTTATTACTTGTACGACGTGTATACTTGCACTAATATTGCAAATAGAAAACACACGCGCAAACACTGGTCCATTATCGTTCATACACCACTTCTCAACAACCTTTTTCCTCACTCTATCTTTATTACAATACAACAACCAGGAAACATTCTCCAGTTAAATTCAGTTCATTACGTGGTAAATTAGTAAAATTTAGTTTAATACATCAGTTTCAGTGAAAGTGGTAGAAAAGTAACTTGCAGAAGTTTGACATGAAACTCGCTTTCAACGTAAACACATCTAAGAAGAGAGAGAAAATGAAATATGGGAAGAAATAGGTTGCAGATGACACCTGCTGGGCTTTTGAGAAGAAGAAAGAACTAGCGTAGGTTGCAGATGAAGTAATGAAGGGGACACATGCAGTAAAACTAGAGTGCTTTAGACTAACTGAACTAAGTCTACCCTCCTTGCCTTCTTAAGTAGTAGGTGTTTCCCGGAAGCAAGTAGGACTTCGAATAATCGATCATTTTGGTATTCGAATGTATGAGGCCTTGTCGTTATAGTCCTTAAAGTATCGAAATTTCAAATACATTTTCAAGTGTCTTTTTAGTAAGTCATTTTGGTCTTCAAACGAGTTTTTTGTTGGTCAATTTAGTCTCTTAAATTACTAACAAATGAGACACTTAGGAACGTGGTTGCAATTTACATACATTCAGGGACTATAATGACAGTGTCTTACACATTTAGGAACTAAAATGGTTGTTTGCTCGTATGACTTCATCTTTTCAATAATTAGTTCAAAATCCTTCTGCACTACATTCCTTTCAAGAGGGGGAAACACGTATTTAGTAGTGTCCCTAGTATCTGAAATCTCAATATTTACTTCGAGTACGTCTCTGAATAAAAAGATGTGCACTTATTCACA
The DNA here is from genome assembly GCA_039519185.1 of Astragalus membranaceus. Lineage (NCBI taxonomy): Eukaryota > Viridiplantae > Streptophyta > Magnoliopsida > Fabales > Fabaceae > Astragalus > Astragalus membranaceus. The sequence goes on from CM076846.1 coordinate 185,658,634, forward strand.
TCAATTTCCAGTACCGAAGCTTCCTCAAATTAACCAAACACATTGGACAATAATTTAGCTTGAAAAGGGAGAGCTTTTCCATGGAGATAACAAAAAAACATGGGAGAGGTCTCCTTGCTTGAGCCCTAATTGAAAGCTAAGAAGTCTCGTTACTTCGTACGATACGAATATGATATGGATACCGAAACTGAGAAAGAAAGAAAAGAGAGAAAGAGAGCCTTGATTAGAACTGCATAGGTTGATTGTCTAAATTCAATGAAGCTTCTCGGCTTGTCAAGTTTAAAAGTGAGAGGAATGAGTGTCTCTATAATGGTGGAATATATTTTACATAGAGAAGTATTCTTTCACCATCCACCATTGTTTAAAAACCATGGCAAAATATCTTCCCCAACAATATACCCCTGTTAATTATTTTTTTGGTATAAGGAGGAAAAAACGAAACCAAAAGGAAAAGGATAAAAACTAAGGATGCAAGAACTCTACTCTCCTAGCATCCGCCTGCAACGGGAGAGCCAAGTCAGGGGTAGGAGAGTCTAGAAGAAGCCAATGTTGGTCCAAGGATGACCCCATCTTTGCCAAAATATCAGCACACGTCATTAATTTGTATTGTCTCTTTTGAGTAAATCATTTTCGTTGATACGTTTTATTTTTGCATAGCAAAAAGCAAATCTCCATGGCATTCTCCCCCTCTATGAACTCCGATAGTAATTTTACTAGAATTGTGATTTTGTTGGGTATACATTGGGGTCATGATTTTTTTTGTAAAAAATGGGGCTACAGCCCCCAAAAACAAAACAATTAACAAACGATACAATAGGCAATGGAGATTCTCAAACTATCACTAAGCAAAAGAGGTCCAACAGATGGCGTACACTACTCCTAAAGACTATAACCCAAAGAAGCTAGCTCGTCAGCATAACAGTTTACATCACAATAGATAGATACATACTTTAGTTCCCACAAAATGGGTTTATGATTTGATCCCATTTTTTCTCAACCCAAAATCTTGAATTTAATGCACCATCATTAATGAAAACTCTGATTACATCAAGATGCGTTGAATTCATCAATGGTGATGCCACTGGTGCCTTCTACGATGGTACGACTACAATTCCTAACTAAATGGCCATATCAAGCCCTCATAAGTCACACCATACCAACACCCATTAATCCATACTCAACCCACCATAGGTTGGTTTAGGTCAATCTCAATAACCACCATTGTACCTTGAGTGTTTTCTGCCCACCTTTGAGTCCTCCTTTCATCCCCTCTAAACTCTCTATCTCTCTCATAAGTTATTCTCTCTCTCTCTCTCTCTCTCTCTCTCTCTCGACGATACTTTTTCTCTCCTATATATTATATTATGTATTTTATGAGAGAGAGAGAGAGAGATAGAGAATGCAGAGGGAGATGTAGCAGAGTTGGAAAGAGAGAATTCAAATATATCAACCACAAGTCAAAGCGTGCCAAAATATAAATTTCATAGTAATGAATTTCTTTGAAAAAATAATTTACCATTCCAAATGTTATTTTCTTTTCTCTATCACCTTCCATGTCAAACTTCACCATGAATACATCATTATCCGTTAATGATGTAAAAGCTGCAGTTGGCCACCACACCTTCATCGATTCCCCTCATCGTTTTTCCACTAAATTTTATAACTAAAATGTAACACCCTAATATCTCTAACAAGTAAAAATATTAAAATGCACAATTTAGCATACATCAGAAATACATTTCCTGTTTAGATATAGAACACCACTAAAATTTTTTGATAATAAATATCAAACAGTCCACATTCCATAACTTGACATAACCATATTGGTTTCATGTCTTCAATATCCTCACATTCCTAGTGTTCAATACCATAACAAGAAAAGCGGAAACGATTACATAACTTAAAACAAATTCAAGTCATATCATCGAACTACAAAGACAACAAGGGAAAACTCAACAACATAGATAAAGAATTAAATCTTCATTGTCTCCTCGAAATTATGAAATAATATATGTAAATATTAAAAGTACTCTTCCATCGTGAATTCTGATAACATGTATTGTTTCCCCATCGGGAATCCGAAGTAATGAAATTTAACGATCTAATGTTTTCTAGTTGAGACTTAAGAGCAAAATGTTTATTTATAAAAATAAGGACATTCATGAAAATAAAATATAAAAAATTATTATAGAGACAACATGTTGTGTTTCCCCATAAGAAATCAGAAAATATGAAATTATCCAACAAAGAATAATGTTTACCCGTTAAAACTCAAAAGCACGTTATAAAAATAACTATTCTAACATTCATTTATAAAAAAAATATATTTATAAAATCATAATACAAAAACAATTATACTAATAACATATAATTGTTAACCGTCAAGACTCAAAAGCAAAATAATCATTTATAAAAAATGAAAACATCGTGAAAATAAAATAAAAAAATAATTATCTCGACAACTTGTAGTATTTCCCCATATAAAATCAAAAGCAATGAAATTTACCAACAATATCTAATGTTTGCCTGTTTGAACTCAAAAACAAAATATAAAAATCAAATATACCGACAACATCTATTGTTTTCTAGGCGAGACTCTAAAGCACATTAACATACATATATTGTTTTATGTATGTATAAAAACTCTGTGTTTGTCTTTGTCAAAAAAAACTCTTTGAAAAAATGAATAAAAAAAGTGATTTAATTTACTCAAATACTCTCAAATTGCTTATTTGTCGAAAGGGAAATGTAGCAAAGTTCGAGGCTTTTGGGTACAAAATCGAAGAAAACCTGTTACACCTGGTTACTTTTATCCCTCACCTTCCGTTTTGGGTTAGCTTGCAAATTAACGCTTATGTCAGGTCATTTACTGCATTCCGACATTTCTTGTCGGTTGTTTTGTACCCAATAGCAATTCCCTTGTCAAAATTTTCATCACAAAAAGCCTGAAGTCACTAAAGGTACCAAACATAAATAAAGGCGTTTGCTTTTTCCACACCCCCTCATACTCGAAACACACCCCATAAGGGTGTGAAATGACCAAAAGGCCAGGCCAAACCTCTTTTTTTTCACGAATTTTCACCTGTTCGAACACGGGCCTTCGAACAGGTTCGCATGAGGCCATTCGCGTGTGTTAAATATGGGGACACACCCTCTTGGGTGTTTTTCATCTGTTCGAATGGGGTCATGCGAACAGGTTCGAATGTGGTCATGCGAATATGTTCGCATGAGGCTGTTCGAACCAGTGTTGCAGAGCGACAGATATTGGACGTCTCAGATTCCACCGACAGTTTTGATCAACGGCTTACAATCAGTCAAATGTGTGTCAGATAAAGGAGTGGATGTCAATCCCTTTGAAAAATGTGTCTGAACGGATAGAATTTAAACGGCTCAGATTTGTGATCTAAAAATGAAATCAACGGCTGACATTTCACCATGCCTATTATAAAAGGGGGTTCACATCCTCAGACCTTCTTCACCAAACCCTAATCTGCTTCTTCACCAAAACCTACTCTCCCTCTTGACAGCTACAACCAAGCTGAAATGGAATGGCAATTGTGCTCAACCCAGTACTCATCCACCAAATTCCTAACTGCCCTTCATCACCATGGGACTGTCACCACCGACGAACATGGTGTTGTGTTTCGTTGTCCTAACCATGTATTCTGCAGGATGAGTAAGGACATCACCTTCGCCCAACTGAAGGAAAAGGCTGAGAGGAAGATTCGTCCAGAGGGAGCGTGGCGTAAAGACGTGGCGCGTATACGTTACCGAAAGTACAACCGGCTTGATTACGGGACTGGCTATTTTACAGTTATGGAGATCCGCAACGATGACGACGTTGGGACCATGATGGAATATCATGCTACACTTCCGATGGGGTGACAAGTCTTAGAGTTGTACGTGGACACAATACGCACTCCAGAAGAGATCATTTATCTTCTGGAACAGGGACGACCGAAACACTAGTTTCTTAGTTAGTTGTTTGCTTATGTTGGTTTTATGTCTTTCGTATTTCATGTCTTTCGTATTTCATGTATGGTTATGGTTTGTAATAAAAAGGCAATAAATTTGCGCCAAATTAAGTAGATGACATCACAAAAATACTTAATAATATCAAAAGTAGTTAAATTATACAAAAGTTCCAAACAGTTAAATTATACAAATATCCCCCCCTACTGGGTGTTGCGCCCCCTCCTCTGATACACATTGACGATCCTCCTCCTAAGCCTACGGAAGGGGTTAAGCAACCTCTTGATGCGCTGAAAGACGCTCCTGGTTGGCTCTGGGACATTATCATTGATGGTCCCATCCATCTCATCCACCATATCCAGGAGCTCTGGCAGCATCTGTCAAACAAATAACATAACATTATTTAAATAAGTAGATTTAAATAAGTAGAAGAAACTTATTACTGTAATTAACATAAAAAACACGTACCACACTGACATCCGGCTCATCCACAAGCTCTACATAATTTTCAGGGAAGGCAAAGGGATGTGAGACCCTAGAAAACCATGGAAAGTACCCCGGCACCGTGTTTGAGGAGTACGGCACACAGGGAGGTAGACATGATCCCTCAGCCATACAAGACCAACTGACAACCCTCGCGCAGAAGTCTGTTCAGCGGCATCTTGGGGGGTGGCCCCCAAATAGTCAATCAGCAGCTGCTCTCCCTGCCACGAAGTCCAGTCAGGCATGTCATAGAACTGGCCCGTGATGGGGATGTGTAGCAGCTGGGATACATCATCAAGGGTGATAGACATCTCACCCACAGGAAGGTGGAATGATGATGTATCCGGCTGCCAACGCTCTATGAATGAGTTCAGCAGCCCCTTGTGAGTGAGGGGAAAACCAAGTCCTATGAGAGGGAACAACCCCGATAGGATAAGAGTCTCCCTGATCCTAGCATGGACCACAAGGTTAACCGGTCCATGTGGAATCGTAGTTATGTCCGGCCGAACCTGCATTGACAAATGACACCGGCACAATAAGCCAATATGTTCAACAAAATAAGAAACAAAATTGACAACACGCTATTATATAACAATAACTTACCCGGCCAGTATAGAACTCAGTCAAAATATGAGACCCGTATGTGGGCAAGACAGAACCATCAACAGGTCCACCAGGGAATGGGAATGTAGCCCTAGGAGGAGCAGCAAGCTCCTGAGGCTCAACATCCTCCTCATGTTGAGCACCTCCCTCCTCATGTGCATGACCAGAAGGGCCGGCCAGCTCATATGCCGGAAATTGAGCATCACGCTCAACATCCCGGACAATATCATCAACCTCCGGTGGGGGAGGAGGGACGTCCCTACGCCTACCCCTCCGGGAAGGTTCAGCTCCATCTTGCCTCCGTTTGCGTTCGGAAGCCATCGGGGGTGGCCTACGCTCCGGCTGTTGCGAACTACCGCCACGATGCCTCACCATATCTGAAACAACAACCATTAAACCAATTAAGCAACATAATCAGCAAAATAACATAAACAATACTGTCACACCTGTTCGAACAGCATCATTCGCACCTGTTCGAACAGAAGCATTCGCATGACCTCATTCGAACACCTTCGTTTTCACGTGTTCGCATGAGGTCATGCGAACACAGCAGATGCACAGAAAAAAAAAAACTTAAATGTACAGAAGGGAGAGAGGGTTACCTGAATGAAAATGGAACGATTAGAGAGAGTGAGAGGACGCGAACAAAACCCAGGTGGTCTTGAGGGTGTTTGTGGAGAAGATTGAGTGGGAGATTGGGTGAGATTGAGTGAGTTGTGAGAAGTTGAGTGAGAGGGGGAGAGGAGAGTTAGGGTTCGCATGAGGGGTGTGAGGGAGAGTGAAAGGGAAAATGAGAGGAGTGAGGGGTGTGAGGGTGTTGTGTTTTTTTTTTTTTTTAAGTTGAGGGTATTTTAGGGTTTTTAGAAGTTAGGGGGTGTGAAAGAGTAGGAGGGGGTGTGGGGAAAGTAAAACCCTAAATAAATCCATTCACAGTTGATGAGCCTTATTTCTTGGGTAAAAATTATCAACCTTGAGTGCACGAAAGTGCACCCGTAAATCTGTCTCTATCTATCTCGTCTCTATATTTTCTGTCTCATATTTTTCTATATTCTCTCTCATCTTTTATCCTAAATTTAGGGAGAATCCATTTTGTTTTTTCTTCTCAACTAAAATCATTTCAAGATAGAGAATCCACTTTGTTTTTCCTTCTGAACAATTCGTACCATCCTTCTCAACATAGCAATTTCCTCGAAAAGAAATGACGCGGAAAACATGCGTATATATTACGAACACGCGAACGACTTTATGCGAGCGAGAGCGTGTTCACTAAGCTTCCTTTTCGCTCCTTTCATATCTGCTCTGCTGACTCAACAACCGGAAGGTCACTCTCTCTCTTCCATTTCATTTTTCTCACTCAACACTAGTACACAAAATTATTGGTACCCTCGAATCTTCTTACAATTTTGATCACGCCATCAGAAATACAACCTCAAAAGGTTGAATCTTTCTTCGCCGCAAACAATGCCGGACGGAGGATCATCGGTCGCCGGTACCAGTGCCGGCCAACCTCCCACGGAGTCCTCTTTAGACGTCTCCAATCATGAATTGTCACCCAGTCTATCCCCAACCGTCAAGAAAGATCCTAAGGAAATTGCAAGAAAGTAAGTAACTTTTGCCCTACCCTTTACTTTTTCTTCACTGAATTACGTTTTTTTTCAAGTGGGTATGTAGGTTTGGTTTATTGGCTATTTTTGTTGTTGATGTTGTTATTAAGGCGGGTTTGGTTGTGTTTATGTGATGTTTGCTGTGGAGGTGAGTTACTCTTCGTTTAATGATTATGTAAAACGTAACTGCTGCTGAGTGAGTTTAAGTACATTGGCTAGTTTTGTTGGAAAACGTTACCACTGAGTGTATATTATTTCAGAAAACAATTATTCAATTCAAGAAAATGTTTCTAATGCTTAATGATCAGATCATAAGTCTGAAATGTGATGTTGACTGTGCTAATCTTTTTTGATTCCTTGCTTATTTTCCGATGTTCTTAAGAATCTTATGAATGATCATAAGGCTGAAGTATGATGTTGGCTGTGCTTATCTTTCTGATTCATTGATTATCATTTGATGTTCTTTGGAATCTTATGAATGTTTTGGTCTTTTGGAAGGTATCAGTTGGAGTTGTGCAGAAAAGCTATGGAGGAAAATATAATTGTTTATTTGGGAACAGGATGTGGGAAGACTCACATTGCTGTTCTGCTCATGCATGAGATGGGTCATTTGATCCGGAAGCCCAAGAAGGACGTATGCATTTTTCTTGCACCGAGCGTGGCTTTAGTTCACCAGGTGAGCTGGTACACATTTGTTTCTGGTATACATTCCATTATGTGTCTTCTGAAGCCTAATTTTATTTATTTATCTATAGCAAGCAAAAGTTATAGCTGACTCTACTGATTTCAAAGTTGAGATTTACCGTGGGAGTTCCAAGCGCTTGAAAAATCATCAACATTGGGAGCAGGAGATTGGACAGTATGAGGTGACAATTCTAGTTAAATCACGTTGAACTTAGTTATGTTCTGTATATTGTATGTCCAAAGTGTTGGTGTTACTGCAACTTCAAGTAAAAGCTGTTTAAAAGAAGTTTCTGGACAACATTTAAATTCCACTCAGGCAAATAAATTAATAAATGAGCTAGCTCTAACTATATAGAAATCTATAAATCTGCTTAGTTAAATTTTAATCTGATGGAGTTTTGGTTCTTCTAAATTTTTTGTATGTTCTTGTTTCCCTCCTTCAGGTTCTTGTTATGATCCCGGAAGTATTACTCCACAGCTTATCTCATTGTGTCATCAAGATGGAAATGATTGCACTTTTGATATTTGATGAATGTCATCATGCTCAAGTCGAAAGCAACCATCCTTATGCAGAAATCATGAATGTATGTTGCACTTTTATCAACTTCACATGCATCCATAATGGAAAATGCTACACTTTTTTTTCTGAATGAAACCAAATTGCCATAGTTTCTTTTTTGATTTGATGACAATTTTTAATTGGCAATTTGCTAGGTATTCTACAGAAATAATTCCACGAAGGTTCCTCGAATATTTGGCATGACTGCCTCCCCTATTGTAGGAAAAGGTAAAATAATGTTACTTATCTTCAAAAGGTTGAGAATTAACAAGACCTTTGGCATTTTTCTACCTTGATTATTTTTGGATATTGGTTAATTATAGGATTTAGATAGTGAAGGAGGAAAAGAGAAACATGAGACTCTGAATATTAAATTGGCATGGTATGTTATGATGTGGTGTGATACAACAGACAATACACTAACACTTTTAATCCTAGGAATCAGATCAAGTACTAGACTCCTACTCATGATCAAATAAGGAACAAATAACTTACTAAAGATTGTAAGAGTATTAGTTCAGTCTAATAATTTCAGATCAGCAGATTAGTTTAATAGTTTCAGTTCAGTAGATTAGCTAATCAGATTCTGTATTACCTGCTACTACAGGTAACTCTTATTGTAATCACCTGCTACAGCAGGTTCCCTTATAGTCAAGGTGCTCCTTATATAAAAGGCACCTCTTTCACTGTATTCATTCATTCAGTAATACAATCACTTTATTCTCTCAATGTTTCCTTTAGTTCAGCTTTGCCTCTCTCTGATACTTCATCATGGTATCCAGAGCCAGTTACGAGCGTAACCGTTGCGTAACAACCTTGCAACCTCTTTCTTCTCTCTTTTTCGCTCCGTAACCGTCGCGTATTCCATGGCTTCAGTCAACGATAACGATCCGCCACTTCCACCGCCTACCGGCACCGTTTCTCCAAATGTTGGCCCCGTCGCAGGATCTAGGTCAACGCCGCAACCGACGGCAAGTACTGCGCATTCCATCGCCGCAGAAATCAAAGAATTCAAACACAAGATCTCAGAAAAACTTCACAATGAAAATTGTTAGAATATAAGAAAATATCATATAATATCATGATATTATACTAGAGTATCATAGTCCGATTGGTTTCTTATCTTAGAGTATCTTAGATTATCTCTTAGGATAAGTTTTCATATTACGTCATTATTATTATGATTTGTTTCCTGATTTAGTTATTTAGGGTTGAGTCTATTTATCCCTATAAATAGGGGTTAGTGTTTAGTCTTTGTAATCGGTCAATCAAGCTATTATCAAAAGCATTCTCAAGTCTTTATTATTTCAACATGGTATTAAAGCAAGTTCTGATTCTGTGACCTACCTTTATGCTTCACCACTGCTGCCGGTGGTGGCCGCCGCCGCCGGCAGCACCACCTTTTATTAATTTTCAATTTATTTCTTTTCACGGTTGCTATAACCCTTTCCAGTCTGTTTTCTTCCTCTGTTTTCAACTTTCTGGCGTGTCTTTTCAGTTTCCGGCAGACCCACCACCGTCAGCCACCGTCTGCCGCCACCGGAAAA